>WBMZ01007968.1:0-365604 GCA_013400975.1 Atrichornis clamosus | reverse complement strand
AGCGGGCGGGCCGGTGCCGCAGGTGCACCTGGCCCGGGCGGGGGCTGCCGCGGCCCCGCCCCGTGCGCCCGCCGACCCCCGGCCGGGGCTCGTAGTAAATAACAAGTTGAGTAAAGTTCCGGCAGCTTTTTATATGCCGGGGAGGCCCAGCCTTCCCCACCAGGTAAAGACGGAAAAGTTTCCCACATCCTGACGTCACTCAGGGCTTTTTTTTTTTTAATAGTATAACTTTTTTTTGCCCTCGTCTTTTGAACAGGCAGACCTTACCCCTGCTATTGCTCTGGAGCACTCCCCGCGCCCCGGGGCTGTACTGGGAAGCAGGCAGTGCTACCGAGGAGGTGTTGATGGAGCAACTCCTGCCGTAATTGCTCAGCCTCCTGTACCTCGAGGTGTAGCTTGGCCCTGCTGGTGAAACAAACCAGAGTTGGATTCTCCTGCTTTGTTTTGTTTATTTTTTGT
Organism: Atrichornis clamosus; assembly: GCA_013400975.1. Lineage (NCBI taxonomy): Eukaryota > Metazoa > Chordata > Aves > Passeriformes > Menuridae > Atrichornis > Atrichornis clamosus. Next base: position 365,145 of record WBMZ01007968.1, on the reverse strand, counting down.
CTGTTTCTTTTTTTCTACACCTCTAGGAGTTGGATTTTTGGCCCGGTTGTGTGGTTCTTGGGTTAGTTTCCTATCTGTTTCTTTCTGTTTTGCTAGGCATTTGATACACAAAAGCTTAAGGAGCTTGCAGGAGTCGTCAGACTTCCTGATGTGTCTCCCTGCATATCTGCAACACCTTGATCTCTCTGCACAAAGGGGTTTTGGCCCATGCAACAAAACAAGGTCTCACATAGAAGTGACAAGTCTTTTTGGAAATCCTTGAGGATTTGCTTGCTTCCATGAACTTATTTACCTGCAGAGTTTGTGCTTATACATTCCAAGAATGATTTCTGGGGCAAGATCTGAGAGAGTTTCTGGGAGCTGGGTGATACAGCAGGTGCTGGCTCACCAAGTATTTGCAGATCAGGGATATTAGGAAAGTATGGGAACATGCAGAGCTGGAGAAGAGGACACAGCATTTGATCTCTATGTTAATAATGTGGCTGTGTTCATGCTGAAAAATGTTGGCTGCTGTCCTGTGTGCAGCTCAGCCTGCTGTGCAGCAGCACAGTTTGGGGATATGAGGGACTTTCTTATTATCCCCACCCTTGCTGCAGCGAGACTGGCCCACTCAAGGCTAAAGAGTACTCTGGGATTTCCCTTGGGAAATATGTGCATCTGTGGGTAGAGATTTACTGTTGAAGACCTCTCTCTGCCTGTTGGCCTGCTCTGTCTACCCCTGCCCATCCCATGACCTTTCATCCTATTGCTCCTAAATTTATAAGCTCTGTTACTCCCGTTTCAGTTGAGTAGCCTTTGTTGGAGGTTTTGTTCCCTGCGGGATGGGCCATCAGCAGCTGATGGTGTGGGTGGTGGCCAGAGAGCCAGGAGTCAGCAGGCCCCCACCTTCCCTGTCAAATCCTGCCTGTAGCTTTGTTATGGTGCTGGTGCTGCTAATGGACCCATCAGGCCTGTTGCCCATTGTTTCGTAGATAGTTTTCCTTTAATTGTTTAATTGAGGTTTTATCTTTCCACCTGAGTCAATTTGTGTAGGCTGGGAAAAACTGCCAGGGACGGATCAGGGACACCTGGGTCCAGGATAGCGGCAGTACTGAGTTGCCGTCATTAAGGGTGCTGTAGAGAGATGCCTTGCAGTGGGTAGGAATCTTGCTTCCCGAAAGTCAACCCCGCCACGTGTTTTGTGTGTCCGTGGGCACACTGGTTGTGTGTGCCCCGTGTTGCCAGCAGTCCCGGTTGGCAGCGTGCAGCCCTCGCATGCTGCCTGCGTAAACTCCTGGCTGGAAACAAAGGACGTGTCCGGGAAAATGAAGGTAAAACTGTGCCTCGTGGAAGCTTCTGTAGGTACAGCCCCAAGCTGCTCTGAATTGCTGTTGTGCAGTCTCTGTGGTGCCCGGATCAGTGAGAATTGCTGCTTTTCTGGTTGTGCAGCTCTGTCTTGCCAGCCCTGATCGCCTGGTGTGGTTGGTGCTGGTTGGGCAGAGACGCTGGTACCGAGCTGGGCGAGAAACTGTCTCCTGTTGCACAGAGGTGAGATTTTCACCTTTGGAGCGTGTCTGGAGATCAGCCTGGATGTCAGGGCAGATTGCTGGTGCATGCAGCATGCTTGCTGGTGCCAGTGCAGGTTCAGCTCTACAAGTCCTGTCCCTTGTTCCTGTGTGGTGGAGAGTCACCCAGCTTTAGGGGATACAAGTATTGAATGATGTTGTCTGTGATGTGCTGTTGTGAAACCAGGACCAACTAGCAAAAGCCTGCCTTTAGACTGGCAGGCCAGAGGTAATTTTCAGGTCCCATATCTTGGCAATCATGGTGAGTTTACCTGCCTTGTCTCATGGAAATTTGCAGAGCACATTGGGTTTCCAAGCTGCATTGCTCTGAGTAACACCTTCAGCTGTGCTCTGTTAGTGAGGTAATGGGCAGAATGAGGAACTGGGGCAGTGTAATTCACGCTTTCCAGTAGTGTAATGGCAGATTCAGGTGTGTATCCCTTGCCAAAGCAATTGTTCCTCTCAGATGTTCTGGGGTGAAGCTCCAGAGCTGGACTAGTGAGTTTTGCAAGGCACTGAATAGTGTTGGCTGCAGTCTCAGTGGAGCTGGAGTGCTTTTACGTATATTATCATCAGTATGTATTTTTAATTATAACTCATAGTAAGAATTATGGTATGGGGGTTTGTGGTCAGAGTGGAGACACCACTCAGTTTTGTAGCCAGTTTTGTTGCCTTGTTTGGTAAAATCACTGCTTGTGTCCACCTGTCTGACTGTATAACTTAAGTAATGCCCTTGTGATCAGTCAGACTTTGTGTATGCAGTTTTGGAGAGGGATAGTAAGAGTGGTGGAGAGCTGGAAAACCTGAGGGAGTTTTACCAGCAGTATGGGATTGCTCCTGTTAAAAGGACACATCTTAGAAAGATGTCAGAGAAGCAGTGAGTGCTGTGGATAAGGGGTGCCTATTCCTTTGTACAGATGAAAACCAAGGTGAAAGTGGCTGATCCAAAATGAAGAAAATTAAGTGCTTTTCAATGTAACAGAACGGTGGCATTTATCATGCAGGATGTTGCTGAGAACAAGAATTTAGCCAAGTCTGGAAAGAAGATGGGATGGTTGTATGAGTGTCAGGTACATTCAGAGTTATACCAGCCCTTGGTTGTGCCCATTGTATCATAAACATCTAACTGGAAAGAAAAAATTGTTTCATGTTGGTTTCCATGAAGCATCTCTTGCTGACTGTAGCTAGAAAAAAGCAGTAGCTTGGGTGGATGACAAATTGTTCCAAGAAGACAGTTTCCGTGTGTCTGTGGAAACATATTACCCTCAGGGTGCCCACAGTGGTTTCTCTATTCCTTTGCCCATCGTGGTTGTGTGAACAATACATCCTCAGTGGCATTTTGTTACTCGGCAAGCTTTTGAAAGCCTGACCCACACAGCTCTGCCTTTCTCCTAACGAGCTGTTCTATCCCTGACTTATCTCTGAGAAACACTTGCACTCTCTGGCTGTCCCCAGACCACACCGGGCTTCGCCTTTGACTGGTGGTCCAGCTCTGGTGTGGTTTGTGGCAGCCCTGGCAGTCCTTTCAGGTGTAGGGAAGGGAAGTCCCTGCGGATGCACGGAGAGGTTTTAAAGATGGCATCAGGATGATGAAGAAATGTACACTGGCCAAGAGTAGGTCCCTTCCAACTCAGGATATTCTGTGATTCTTTAGGTACATTTGTGCTTTTGAGGTTTTTTTTTTTTTTTTTTTTGGGAGAAACCTTCAGGGAAGCAAGATGAATGCCAAGTCTGTGTGACCCACCAGAAGTCTGGGATTCATCACCTGTGTTTGCACATGTGAGTGAGACAGTGATGCTGTGATCTGTTAGACAAGGTCCCCCCAGCCTGTCTTTTCACCCCAGTAGCTTCATCATCTCTCTTTGCTCTCACTCTCGTAGCAGGGTAATTCTGTTAAAAGCTAGAGAGCTTCCCGGAACTGCAGCCAGAACAGAGGAGGCAGGAGCAAAGGAGATGGAAACCATAACTTGTCAAAGGATGTGGGTTATCTCATGGACAGATTCACAAAGAACAATACCTTTAAAGAGTGTGGGTTATACATAGGAAAATACAGAACTTGAAATAACTTTACAGACAAGGGTTCCCAAGGAGAGGTTGGAGGGAAGGTCTTGTGATTGTGCGTTGGGATGCTGGAGGAGAGCATCAGTAAAGTTTGAGGAGCTCTGTGTTTTCCTCTTTTTGATTTAGGGAGCTCTTTGTTTTACAAAATAGAAACAAACAGAGAAAAGAAAACAACAAATCAAACCGAAAACCACAGACCAGAAAAAGCCCCCACAAAACATAAAAGCTTTTGAGAGCTTATGCCTGCCTGAGAAGCAGAATTTAGCAAGGTTGGCTCTCTTCATCTATCCTGCTCCTGGGCATGGCAGGCCAAGTAGGGCTCGTGATGTTTTCTACTCCAAACATGAAAAAAACCTAAAACCTGCTACCCACACTTAATCATTGCAATTAAGGTTATCGGTAGAGACCACTCAGTGGAGATTTTGTTTTAATCTCCAAGAGCTGGTTTCTATCAGGTTCTGAGCAACTGCAAGAGTTGGCATGAAAATGATCATTTTTAAGTCACTGTCAGCAAGTCTCTGTCATTTTAGACTGTCAGTATCTGTTGTTGGGATCTGTGGGTGACAGTGACACACACGTGTGAGTCAGAAGCACTCCCAAACTATCACAATATGCTCAGGGAAGGAAAACAAACATCAGTGGAGCTGTGGGCTGCTGATAACCTTTTCTTAGACAAAGTTATAAGCTTTTGAGTGTTGCAGGCTGTTAGGATGTTTTCTATTGCCCTTGATGCCATAAGGGAACTTTGGAATACAGTGATTCCTCAGCAAATCCATAAATTACTTAGTTTGGTTGAGGGGGGAAGTTGGGATGTGTGGGGGTCTCTGTGCCACCCAGCCAGTTTTGTTGCTGGGTGATGGCCTATCAGCCCTCTTTGGGGTTTCCAGCTCTGGCTGGGAGGGATCCTGTGTTGTGTCTAAGTGCGTTTATGCACATGAGCATCCTCTAAGTAGGTGCCATTCAGCCCTTGGCTGCCTTCCTCCCCCTGGTCCTGCTGCTCAGTGATGCTTCAAGACAGGAAAACTTCTGCCAAATCTTGGATGATTGTGCCGCCAGTGGAATAGTTAGTTGAGATTTAATATGGCCATTATCTTTAGGTAATAAAGTATCAACTAACTTGCCATAACTATAATGTCTATTAAAAGCCCCACATACTTGATTCACTGGGTGAAATTTAATAGAAGTTCATCTAAGCATTTATTGCTTATTTAATTTAAAAATAAGTTGATCTTCATGACTGGAGTAACAGGCACTAAGGATTTAATTAACATTTAGTAAACTGCCCTGTTAGCTCTGAATTGCACTGTCAGGTCTTGTTTATGAATCAATTTGTAAATACCCTTCTACCCTTCCCTTTTTTTTTTCTTCTTTTTTTGACCAGTTGATCTCATTGTGGGGAGCTGCAGCCGTCTCTTGTTCTCCCACTGCTCCTGATCTCTCCTCACATGGAGAGGCTGTGCCAGGGCTGTGTGGTTGGGGGCTGGAATGCTGCTGAGGAACCAGAACCCAGCTGCTTTGTTGTGAGACCAGCCCAGACAGCTGGGCACAGGCAGGAGGGATGGAGGAGGCCGAATTGACAGGTGGTGCCACAGGGGCGGAGCCCCATGGGGTGGGTAGGGTTGCAGTGTGTGGTGGGGTAGGAGTGGTCCGGCTTCAGACCTTACCATAAATTTGCTCTATTATGTTTAAATATATCCTGTAGGGCTTTTTCAGCGGTGTGGCTGCTCCACAGGACTGTGCTTGGTGAGGTTTGCTTTTTGGAAGGAGAATGTTGGGGTGTTGTTACAGGTGACCTGCGGGTGGTCCTGCTGTGTTGGCTGTACCCCATCTGGGGTGGTTTCTGTGTCAGTAATGCGTGTGCATTTTCAATGCTCTGTGTGCACATACCCTAAGGAGCTCTCTGTTTCAGCAGTTTATTGCCTCACCTTAACAGATTTGAATTACTCCACTTAGTGAGGCATGAATGAAAGCAAGGAGTCTCCCAGACAGTGCAGGCAGCGCGGCTGGGTTGGGAGAGTGATTGAATTAGCAGCTGATAAGTGGTTGTAGCTCCAGCTGCTGCAGTGTCCCTGCCTCACTAGCCTGGGTGTGTGATGTTCCTGTTCAAGCTCAGTGCTGAAGGACATCAGCTGGCTTGGATTTAACACACCTCATTGTTTGAGGTAGAGGCTTAATTAGCTGATCAGGAGTTTGGCCAATCTTGAGAGATACCTCCAGCTATTACTGTGGCCAAGACACGCCTTTAATCTGGACCTGCCAAGCAAAAAGGATAGCGATTGCTGCAGCCACGCGGCAGACCTGCAGTCAATTGTTTGCAGTGAACTTTGTTAAAAGAATGATGTTGAAGTTGCAAAGTCCAAGTTCTCCAAAACTATGAAATTCCAGAATGAAGGTCGTTGATGAAACCTTAATTTCAGCCTCCCATGCAAGCAGGTATTATGTTATAGCCACTTAATTGCCAGAGCGCCTACTCTTTGTGTCCAGAGTAGAAGGTGATACTTAATGAGTAGCTATTCAGTTGCTTTTCTTTTTGTGCAGTGTGTGGCCCCAAGCCTTATTTACCATGTACTGTTCAAACTCGAGACAGAATGCAGAACTATTGATTTTCTTTTGTGCTTTTCTGGAGTGCTCTTTGCTCTTTCATTGGAGTGCTTTGCAAGTTGGGGGAACTATTTTTGTTCTACCTTTCCAAGGTGAAGGAAAATTACTCTTGCCATTTTACTGATGGGATACTGAGGCTTGGAGACGCGTGAGACTAGTTGTCTCACATCATCCTTGACACTGAAATCATGGAGGGAAAAAGACTTAGACCAGGGTTGTTCTCTTAAGTGTGCAGACATAACTGACAATAAAGCAGAGAAAGGGTTGGAAAGAATAGTTTGCAATTACAGACTGAAGTTAACATCCTTTCTCCTCAACTCTGGAGATTACTCTGAACTGTTCCTTGCACTTATGTCTTTCTTCCCCCATCTTTTCTTCTTGTATCTGCCTCTTATGCATTATCATAATTATCCTTGAGTGGGGGACAAGGCCTGTATTTATCTTGCATGGGTATTAAAACACTTAGCTTAGTGTGGAAGCTGGTCTTTGGCATTTGGAGGCTAGAGCAGCTTAATGCTGTTGAAACTGAAATTTAGTGGTGAGGAGGTCCAGAAATGAGCCACAAAGATGGTTAAGGTCCAGGTGGTATTTATGTATAAAAATGTATTTCAAGGAGTAGAAGTAATGGGGACTTCACATCATCTGCTCGATGCTTCCTCAGTGACTTGTTTTCCTGTGTACAGCGTGGCTAACATTTTTCAGGGTAGTTTAAGCTTCTTTTAAAGCTGTGGTGCTTATTCATGACTTCTGATCTTGCAGGCTGTTTTTTGGGAGAATGAGAATTATGCCTTCCTTAGCACAGTTTCACTTCAGTGCTTTTTCAGAGAATCCATTTCTTTTTCGAGTTCTTTGGGATGCACAGAGCCGAGCTTGGAAAACACGGCATTGCATCTTTGCCATTTAAGGAGGTCTTGGTGAACCTTCTGCATAGTAAGTTTGAAATTCAAATGTATGAGTAATCCAGCTGAACTCTGCAGAAGTAACTGTGTTCCTGAAGATAAGCAAGTGTTTTAGCACTGTCCTATGCCCAAATCCGAACTGGCTCCCAAGGCAGACAGATGGGGAGCAAATGAAGGGCAGAAGGGTTAAAGTTGTCTGGGGAGATGTCTGGCTTCTCTTCTGCTGTAGCCTGCAGAATGACCACAGCCTTGCTGCAGTGAAGAGTCAGCCTCGTACAGAGCATGAGACCCTGCTGAGTGCTGCAGGCATTTGCAAGCTTTTAGCAGTGGCATTAAGTAAAGAACTGTGGGACAGAATTTTGAAAGTCAGGAATAATGCCTTGGACCTCCACACTGCTGCAGGGATGAGTGCGGGGTTCTTGGCACTCTTCAGGTATCTCCCTCTGGATCCAAGGTTTGGGAATGTGGCCAGAGCAGCAGGTGAACTTAAAACAATATAAATGAGCATCTTTCCAAGGCACTCCGCCCACCCAGGTACTCGAAGTGTCTGGGTGAAGGGATGGCAGCTCACAGTGTGCCCGTGTGCCTCCTTCCATGGCTTGGCACGGCGTGTTTTGCTCTGTTTTGTGGGAGAACTGTGAACGTGGGGTGTGTGGAGGCTGGGGAAGTTAGTTGAGAAATTTTTAAGGACTACATCATAGCCTGGGAGAAGGAGCCACAAGAGCAGAGCTGGTTGCCTCACTACACACAAGCATCCCTGTAGGGTGTGTTCTTTTGTAAGACGTTCTGCATGAAGTTATCTCCTGTGCCCTCGTGGCACACACAGCCTGTGGGCAGTGTGTTGTGGGCACTGTTCCTACAGGTGGGTACCAAATGTCTCTGAGGATGCAGGGCGGGTGGGTTGGCATCACCTCACCTTTGCACTGCTGGATGTATTGCTTTGTTGTGCTCTTCCTTGGGATAGAACAGAGAGGATTCATGCTCCAGTGTGTTACGTGGATCATCTGTGCTGGTAGTCCCCACCCTGTTGAGGGTCAGCTGCTCTCTGGGCTGCCCTATGCGTATCTACACCACCCTGCTTCCCTGGATGCCAGAGCCCAAGCCTCCAATCTGTGTTCATTTGCACACCTGAGGTGGTGTTTTAGGTCTTGGTTTATGCTGTCATGTGCAACAAGTCCGAGCGAAAGGGATCAGCTCCAGCTTTGTTGGCTTCAGGACAGCTGTCTGCCTGTGTTGGCTGCTCCCCATCACTTGAATTGCAGTGAGGCACAAGCAACCTGATGGGTTTTTGCAACAGCTCTTGATAAATTTCTTATGTCTCAGGTGATTTGATTTATCCCTGAGTGTGTGCCCCCTCTCATGGGTGTAGCTGGAGATATAAAGGTAGCTGTGTGTATTATCAGAAAGTCACTGGCTCGTATTGTTTACTTGCAACTCTCTTGGTAGGGAATATTTTTTGTGTGTTTTAGTTGTGCAAATTCTACCTGATGTGTAATGAAAGTGATTCCAGATGCTCTTGATCTCCAGAAAGACAAGGCCTGTCCATCTAATGAAAGACATGAGTCATTCTGGGTATGGTATTTGTATACTTCTGAGTTCCTTTCGTCCTTTATTTTTGCTTTCATATCCCATAGCCATCATTTTCTTGTGTTGTCCATATCTCTAAATTTGACCAGTAGCATCTTGTGCTGGGCTTGACACTTGTTTTGATACCTGAAGGAGAGTTGTAAGTCTGGCAAACTGTGTGTGTCAAAGTCCTGTGAACCCAAGCAGAGAGCACAGGCTGCACCTGTGGAGTGACGTCTGGGTCGGAGGAGGTCCTGCCCTGGGAGATGAAGATAAAGTGAAGAATAGTGAGAGAAGAGCAGAATGATTGGCTTGGGAACATAGTGACTGATTATGAGTGAAGATGAAAAAGATGTAAAAAGTGTTTGTTAGCAGAACGTGACTAAGATAAAGACCTGATAAGTATTGAAATGTGTCTGTGGAGGAAAGGGAAGCAGTAGCTTCTGACAGAGCAGAGCTGTACTTGTAGGACGTGCAACTTGGTTCAAAACAATTCTGGTTGTGGGAACGTACAGCTCCTGTGGCCCTGCCACTGCAAGCCATTGCCACCTCTATCCCTTTAACAAATGTGCATGGTTCAATCTGAAACCTTCTTGGGCTCTTCCCGTCCTTCCCAGGGAGTTCATCTCCCTCACGGCTGTTTATCACTGTGGTTTCTGAGCTGTGCATACTCGCTGTCTCATTCCTCAACCCTTACTCACAGGAGGCGTGTGAGGGAGGGACACCCAAGAGAAACATGAAACTTGATGCAAAGTCCCTTGCCACAAGGAATTTGGGTGGCTGATATGTTGCAGCTTGGTGCTTGGGAGCCTGCCGGAGATCTGTGGGCTGTGTGATTTGTATGTGGGACTCCAGAGAGTAGGATGGAGGCTTGAGGGAAGGTGAGTTTGTCTTTCAAAGGGCAACCCCCATCTGGGGGCTCCTGGTACAGCTGCACTGACCCAGCTTGTTAGCAAAAGTCAGCTGTGCCCCATTTGGATGGGGTAAAGTGGAGGAGGGGAGCAGTATGACTCACTTAAGTCATCAGCAACCAGAAGTAGGTGTAAGCTATAGGTGACTCCTCATGCCTCCATCCTAAACCAGTAAAATCTGTCAGGGGAGATTCTGCCATATGTGCAAATACAGCATGTGGGTGTGGGTCTTGGTCCAGCATTCACATCCATAAATAGGCCAGCCCCTTCCTTACGCTAGCATTTGTGTGCACTCTCCAGACATGAACCAGCTAATCCCAACAGATGTTCGGCAGCCTCCTGAGCCCATAAGGAAGTTAAATATCATTGCACTTCGCTAGAGAGATGCCCAGGATTCCTAAAACACCTGCTGAGCGATCCCATCGGAGCTGTGTGTGTTGGTGGCTGTGTGGGCTCAGCTCAGCAGGGCACCTGCTGCCCCTGCCTTGGCTGCTCTGCCACAGTGTGCAAGGGCCAGGCTGGGCTTTATGGGCATCAAAGACACAACTTCCTTTAGTTTATGAGGGAGAGTGGGCAGTATATTTACACACTCACTCCATGCAAATCTAGTCGAAAGGAAGGAGCTGTGGATTTTGCTTGCTGCCTTTGTCCATGTGCTGATGTGCCAACCTCCTTGGAGGTGGTGCGTGAAGTCATGATGGTCCTGGTTGGCCTGTATCCTTTACTTGCCTCCCTCTCTTTCCCTAAAACCTCAACATTTAGTTGCAAGTTCTAACACCTCTGAGGTCAAGCAAGTTGTATGGATGTGTGTTGCTGAAGTGGTGTTTTATGCTGGAGTTGTCTCCGGACTCTGCAGTTCGTGATTCAGGAAGTCTTCAAGGAGGACTGGGGATCATACTTGTTTCTCCTGGCCTCTGCTTTGTGCTCTGGCTGGATGGCTGTCCTGATTTGTCAGGCAGAGTTGTAATTATAAGGCTGCTAAGCGAAGCGCTTGGGGCAGCAGTAGGATAGTTCTGGATTACTAATAAATCAAGGACTCCCCTTAGGTGTTTGCTCACTCAGTTCTTCATCAGTCTGTGTGAAACGTGGATGATAGCTCTGAATACCAGCGTGTGGTTTAAACTTCCCGGAGTCTCTTCAGGGCACAGACTCCACCAGGTTCTGCCATTCAGCATCTCAAGGACGAGTCTTGGATGTCTTCTGTGATGACAGGAGCCGTGGACTGCTCCTGCTGTCCCTCATCACTCTGAACCTGCTGTGGTCGCTTCGCTGCACCAAGTGTGTGCGTCTGACTTAGCCCACACTGCCGGTGGCTGCTGCCCAGCCTCTTTGTCTGCATTAGTTTAATTGAGTGAGGAGCTTGCAGGAGAAGCTATTAATTCCTCTGGTAACTGTGCTTGACTATCAGAAGTTATTCTGGGGGTGAAGGATTTGTTTTGCTTTTGGATCTGTAGCCCTTAATCGTTTCTTGCTCATACAAGCCAAGTTGATTTGGTTTGATGCTAATTAAAAGCCAAAAGGATATGCAGTCCTCTCCAAAATAATTACCATCTTTGCTGAATGGAATGGGACTGCTGACTTCCTAGTTGTTTCTAAATGCCTTTGTTGTGCCATGTTACTTTGCACTGGCCATGATGCATAGGAGGGCCCCATCAGGGTGAGCAGCTCTGTCCTGGTGCACAGGGAGTTTGCTGTTGGACCAGAAGGTAAATACAGGAAAAGCATGGGCTTGTGAAAAAATGTTATGAACATAATAATTGCATTTGCGGTTGTAGGATCTGTTTTCTTGGTGGGAAGCCAGTAAAGGTGGCAGAAGTGAGTGTGTGCACCCTGTGTGCCAGAGCGTGTTTTTATCTCGGCTTTTTATGGGCTAAAAACTAGCAAGAACAAAAAAAAGGTTTTGAATGTATATGTGGGCTCACTACCAGGAACCCCAGTTCCTAGATAGTTTGGTTTCTCTCAGTAATTGGTTTCAGGTACATATTAAGTTTGATTCGTGTGTTGAGTTGGGCTTGCTGTCCTAGTAGAAGGTGTCCCCTCTCTGTTCTGTTTGCCCAGCCTTTGCTTCTGTCATGTTTTTTCGTCAACAAGGACTGGACCTGTAGCAGGAAGGAGACAGAGGGTCTTCTCCCTTTGTCTGGTCATGAGTGTCCATGCAAGTGTTTGTATTCCTTCAGTGCAAATTGGAGGGGTTGTCTGATGGCACTGCTGGTTTGAGGGCTGAAAGATGTGCAGCCCAAAGTGGCTGGGCTCCCTGGAAGCAGGGCCTGGGGTTCTGTGACTGCCGTTTGCTCTGTGGGTGCAAAGGCAAAAGCACCTCTCCAGTCCAGTCTATTTATCCCCACCATTACCTCTGTGGGGTTTGGGCCTCTGAGCAGCAGCTGGGGTAGGAGAAATGGCTGTGTGGGCAGCAGTCACTGGCTGAACATCCCTCCTCTCAAAGGGGTAGTACAGGCATGGGCAGGAACCTCTCAGGACTTGGTTCAGAGGCTGGGCAGGATCAGCTCCAGCCATAATGCTCTGCAGATGGACGTGCCTGACCTGCTGTGGAGACTGGTGGTGGCAGCTGTGCCCGCTCATCTGCAAGCCCTCCTTGTGCTTTCCCACCATGGATGTAAAAGCGAGCCATGTTCACTTTCCACAGGGAGTGTTCCCAAAGTTGCTGTGCTCTGCTGTGGGATGTGCAAGGGGCAGCATTTTCTTAATCTGCCTGTTTGATGAGGCAGTATCTGGCTGTGCCCTTAGCAACGGGTTTTTTAATGCAGATCAAGTCTCCTGTTTTAATTGACTTAGAAAAAAGAACTTGAAGAGGGTATGAACCCACGACCTTGAGATAAATAGTTTCTTATTGAGTTCCTGAACCCCTAAGCCGCCCCCTCTTGTGAGAGTAGCGTGGTTTAATCAAAGGTCAGAGGTTTTGTTGCCTCCGAGAGCCTCAGAAAAAGAGGGTGACATGAGTGAGTTCTCCCCGGTCCTCCGTGACTGCACTCATTTTTGGCCTGTCAAGTTCCCATTGAACTCGCTGTGCTTCTCCTCTGTTCCTGGATGATGGCTCTCTTGACCTTCTCTGGTCTTTGTGAATGCTGATAAAGACCTGGTGATCAAGTCAGCTGTGTTTCGGGGGGTTGTAACTAGATGCAGGGTGGCTATGGGCGAGTGGCTTACGCGAGGCTGCTGTGAGCCCGTGTGCCACATGCAGGTTCACAGCCTTGACAGGACACAGCCTTCGCTTGCCAGCTCTGCCCACACGGCCTCCCACGCGGGTCTCCTGTTCCCAGGCTGAAGGCCCAGTGTGGTATCTCACGCACTGCTGTGTGGTCAGTCTTGGCATGTGCTGACTTGTGCTTGGACACTGATGCCTGAGGTGTTGCAGTTGTTCGCAGAGGTCCCCCCTCACTTTATTCTGTGTTTCCTTCTTGGATGGTGACCAGGCATATGGCTGTGCCTCATGTGAGAGGCGCAGCATTAGTCTGTCTTTCTCTCTTCTCCTCTGCTGTCTGTCTTCCCAACTGCAGGCACTAATGCTCCTTGAGCCTGGCTGATGGCTGGCATGGAGCTGGTCTTGCTTGCACGTTGGATTCTGACTTCCTTGGTGCTGTGCCAGTTCAGTCTTTGAAAATACTGTCTGGCAAGTCCTGGAGAGATCTTTGTCTCCAAAAGTTTCTACAGTTCCCTTCTGTTTTTCCCCATCACCAAGTGAAAAATAAAAACACTTGGCTCAGTAACAAATGCTGGCTTCAAATGCTGGTGACAAAATTCCTGCTGACAAGCTTAGTATGGTAGGGTAGGAGGAGGTGAGGACAGGTGTGATGGTGGTGTTATGCTGTTAGGTGCTCCTGTGAGTCACACCAGCGAGACAGAAGAAGGTTGAGGAGACCTCTCCTGCTCTCAAGTGGTTTGTACCTTTGGTGTGATGTTGCAATCACACACTGTAGCGAATGTTTCAAACAAGCAGATATGTACTCTTCCAGAACACAGCGCTCAGGTGTAGCAGGTTGGAGGATATAATGTGGCAAACTCTTGGAAGAACACAGAAAATGAGTAACCAAGAAAATTTTGTGCTGAGAAACTGCCAGGGACATGGGAAGAAGTGTGATCTCTCCCTGTGAGCACTGGTGAGGTCCAGTGAGGGTCCTGGGAGATATGTAGTTGCTAACTTTGCCATTCTGCAAACCAGAAGCCTCTTTCTTTTCACTGTGAAACAGGAATGAAGACAAAGTGAACCAAATCATACAGGTCCAGGGGTGTAATTTTATGGTCACTGTTGGTGCTGTAGCCAAATAATAAAGGAAATGCAGTACAAGTCCAGTGAATTTACTACTCCAGGTTAAGGTACAATGGCGTGGTGGGGCTAAAGCCTTTTTATAATTTATTTTTACGGAGAGGAAGAATACTTGCCCTTACTGTGCTGAAAAGTTATGTGATAAATCACAGCCCCTTTTACAGGCAATTAACTAAGTCCCTTCGGTGGGAGAATAATCCACAGAATTTCCATGGAAGTTTGTGTGCTGGTTCTCTTGCACAAGGTGCTGAAGGGATGTCCAGTCTCTGCCACCTCCCTGTGCTTGAGCCCAAGCCCCAGCTGGGAGGACAGGAGCCTCTATAGGGCGGGGTGCCCGGCAGCCAAGTGCTGTCCCCGCCTCTGTCACCTTTTGGGGGAGTGAGTCCCTCCCTGACGTGCAGGGGAGGTGTGTGGAGCTGGGTGCCATCCTGCAGGCAGATCAGCGGTCTCTGTGCTGAGACTGATGGGCATTTGGCAGCTGTGCCATGGGATAGCATGTGCATGGTCCCTCTGGGCCAGGGCATTGGGAGTGCCTGTCCTTCCCTTCCTCGTGCTGCTGCGTGTGCTGGACACCCTCTCAGTCTCCTTCTTTGTCTAGTTATTAGTGTCAGGCTGAGGTTTGCACACCTCAGGGCTGGTGGTGGTGATGTTCAGGTGTCCTTTGGGCAAGGAGAGCGGCAGCAGCTTTGTCTGCAGGGAAGGTCCAGGGCTCCGTGTGATGGTCACAGCCTGGTGTCGCCCACAGCAAAGCAAGGGACAGCACCCTCACCATTGTCCCTCCCCATCCCAGCCCGAGGAGTGGGGCCTCTGTGGGAGCAGCCCAGTTTCTCTGTCACACAGAGGAAAAGCAAAAAGCATAGCCTCAAACACTGCCCCTACTCTTTTTTTCTTTTTTATTCCTTTGTCATAAGGGCCAAATTCAGTCAGGAGTCTGGCTTCCAGCTGAAGTGAGGGTAATTTGGGAACTAAACCAGCTTTTTAAGGTATCTTCTGCATGTCTCAGTCCCATCTATGATAGAAGTAATGGTGCTTTCTTGTTCAGAAGGTGGATGAATACACAGGCATCTGTGGTGCTCCTAGTTTTCAGATGTAATAAGAGCAGTTATTAGGGCTTGTCAGAATTGCTCCAGAAACTTTTATCTATATTTGGAATAAATGGGTCCTTTCTCAAAATGGAGCTTTCTGAGAGAAATGTCAGCTTGCAATTCATTTCTTGTAAGGAAAAATAAATTCTTTTTTTTCCTACTTTTGTATTTGTGACAGTAAAAATATTTATTGAAAACAGAAATGCACTCAGTGGTGAGGCAGCTCCACACTTCGTTGGCTGATTTCCATGTGTCCACAATTACCTGTGCTTCTCTGCCCCATCCAGGCTTTTTCCTTTTTTTCTTGAAGGAATACACTACCTTGGCATCTCTATCAAGCTGTTTGGAAAGAGTAGCGGCAACACTGAGAAAGGTTTTTGTTTTTGTTTTAAATACATGCTCATCCCACCTGGCGGTATTTGTTCCGAGTTTGAAACTGGAGCAGTTTGCTATTAAGGTATAAAGGTGAAAGAAGATGGCTAATGCTTGGAGGGGACAAACATCTCTAAACCAGAGAGATTTACTTGTCCTGATTGATTGTGGTATTTTAAACATCTCCATGGATTATAATCCTTTCAAAAATACCAAGCCTGACCACGTGGGCACAGGAGTGTGGAATGCAGTTGCCTGCCAGATATTTGTTGCTATTTTCAAACAATCTGGCCAAAACTGGATAAAATGTAAGCCTTGAACAGGAAGACTGTCTGGTCATGTAGGCTCTAAGTTTTAAAAGTTTCTTTCACAAATGGTTTTAAGGACAGTGATAAGAGGGCCTGCGGTGGTGCCAAGGGTTTCATTGTGGTGGCACCTGAGCGAGCCTGGGAGAAGCTGTTCTCTGCCTTCAAATTTTGACAATTTAAAACCGAAATGGTTAAAGGAACATTATCCTTTATAATGAAACTTTATAGTAAACCCCTTAGACTTGGCACAGCAAACATGAACAAAAGTGCTGTCTCTGCCCTGGGAGATTCCAGCCTAAAGGTGGCTGCAGAAGACCCTGGGCCAGGCCTGGGGACAGCTGGGCACCTTCCTGTCCCCGTGCCTTGGAGCACAGCACTTCTCTGCTCCTCTGTGATCCTGGCCTCTGTCAGGCTGTTTTTCTTGACCAAGCACCTTAAGATGCAGGAAGTGCAATGTTCTGCCAGTGCTGCCTGGTGAGGATGGCCATGCCTTAGGGAGTGGGGGAATGGCATTTTTTACATTTTGGATTGAAAAACATTATCCATTGTTTGAAACCCAGGATCTGCAGTGCTCTGATACTGTGTGAGAACTTGAAAGCAGAATTGATTATCCTTCTTTGATCAAGAAGCTTGGGTGCATTCAAGTGAGAAAGTGAAACTGCCCCCCTCTTGTTCAGGGTGTCCCTGACCAGCCTTAGTGAAAAGCAAACAGCAAACAGTTGGGGAAAAAGAAAAAAATGAAAATAAAAGTCAGTGAGGCTGTTTTGAAAATCTTCCACTTCCAGTAAACTGAGGGAGTGGGAGCAGCGTGAGGCCAGTAGTCTGTGCTTGAAAATATGGGATCCAATCGTGGTGTCAGTTACAGACATGTAAATCACAGGCAGCGCTGCTGGCAGTGACGGGAGCTGCTGAAAGGTTGCTCCAGCATGGGACCTGCAGGGTTTCTGGCATAGATGTGCTGATTCCTCTCATTCCTTAGCCACCCGTTTTTTTCTAGCTGTCCTTGGGCATTTAAAATAACAGGAGTGCAGCATGGCTGATCCTGCTTTTGGGTTGGTTCCTGACCATCATGGCCCAGTGGCTCCAGCTCAGGGTGGCTCCTGGGAGCTGGGATGCCGTAGGTGGTAGGGCTGTCTCACAGCTTCCTCAGCTGCTGTTTAAATCTGTTCTGCTCCAAATGATCTTTTCATTTCCTATAATACAGCAATCTCCAGGATAGCTGCATGCCATCCCTTCAGTGGAAGTTGGATCCCATCCCTTCTGTGCTGTTGTCCCTGGAGTGTTCTTTCCTCCTTTACTCCCTGCTCTCCTAACTTATTTTTGCATCTTGTTTTAGTCACATTTAATGAATCCCAAACAAACCTGAAAAGCAAGTGTGACAGCAAAGACACAAATGTGTCCTGTGCCCTCTGTGCCATCACTGCAGTCCTCGGGGCTCCCTGGGGACAGTACTTTAGCACCAGGCTCTGCACCCAGCAGCACGTCGGGGTTGCCAGGGAGTTTGCTCTGTTATGGGAGTTTATTTTCCCCGTCCAAGCTGACGGTTTGTGCTGTGGTTGGCATCAGCTTTCCTCCAGGACGAGGACTGGACCAGGAGCTCGGAAGTGATAAGTCCCATTATAGCTAATTTTGACACATGGGGTTGTGGTGGATTTGGAAGCAACTCTGTCCTGAGTACTATCTAGGAGGGGTGTGTGCTTCCTTGCAGAGTGAAACCATCCCTGGAGTTACTGCTTTACACCAGCACAGGATCTGGCCTCCCAAAAGGCAGCAGCCGGGCTGTTCATACTGGTGCTGCTGCTGGCAGCAGAGCGGAGGAAACACGTCTCCAGCTTTTGTTATCTTGGGTGATCCTTTTATTAGATAACTTCAGCAGTGCACTGTTGAATCAAGCAGTTTAATTTTAATATATGAAACCTGAGAAGCACAGATGCAAACACAGAAAACTGTTGGGGCCAGATCCTGCGTTTGTCAGTGTTCCAGGGCAGAAATGTAAGCCCCCTGTCTACACGTGGCTCTGTTCAAGTGTAAAGCTACAGATGCATATAAGCTGAATTTTAAGCCAGAGTTGGACTCCAAATTGATGTTTGTAAGTAAGGGGGCTGATTTTTCTGATGTGTGAGTACATGGAGACCTCAGAGGGCTCCCTCTGTGCTGACGGTGGCCAGACTGCCTGAGGGTCAGGGCTCTGGCAGTGGAGGAGATAACGTGAGATTTCTGAGTTTGGGAACTTTGGCCAGCAAATAACAAATATATTGGCACAGAGTGGGAAAGACATAAAAAGACATATGTCAGAACAGGGCAGGCTTTTAAGTGGTTTTCATTTAAAATGAAAAGGTCAGATTGAATGAGATTGGCGTCTGGAGAACTGTTCGTGCACCTGCCAATCATGAAGGGGGGACCCATGTCAGTTTGTGCTGATGGGTGATTGGCTGAGAGCTTGTCTGCGCTTGAGAATTGGTGACTGGAACAGTTAAAATGACAATTTTCCTTGTGGCTGTCAGGTTGAGCCATCTGCTTCATGAAGGAACGGAACAAAGGATCCCAGCACGAGGCCTCTTTATCGCACTTCAACTGGTGTTTGCACTTGGGCTTCATCAACTACTGATTTAAAAAAAGTAGTAATAAAAATAATAATAAATAGACTGAATATTGGTAACACTTTCAAGTGTAAAGGAGATTAAAAGTGAACGCAGCTTTCAAGTAGTCAGAAAAACAGATGCCATTCAACCAGGCTGTTGCGAGAGAAGTGTAATTAGCACTTGCTGAAGTTATTTTAACAGGTATGATTTTTATTTAAAGGGACTAGAGAGTCTGGTTTCTTCCACTTCTACGTGGCTGCTGTAAAGTTTTGTTAGGGACGCATGTTTGTCTGAAAGTGCTGACTGCTGCTCTTTGAAACTTGGAATTCTTGCAGAGGTTTTCCACTGTCCTTTCCTGAAAAATCTGAACAATCTAAGAAAACTCAAGCCATAACACAGGATTGATGCTTGAATTCGTTGTAAACTCCAGGTTTCAGATCTAAATGTGCAAACAGGAAAACTTGCTTTCTGTACTAGTGTGTTAAATTTATATGTCTTTTTTTTTTTGAGAAGTATTGAGTCTTACTGTCAGTAATACAGCATCAGTATTGTCAGTCAGTGAGTGAATGAACTGCTCCTGATCATTTTGCCTTTAATGGAGTAGTTTGACAGACTGGTTCAGGTGGATTTTGTTGTGAATTGTCCCTGTCCTGCTCACCCGCTGATGTGTGGCCAGGAGGGAGCGCCTGCCTGGGCACCAGTGGGTTGCTGCCTCTCTGGGACCTCTCTGGGCCCTGCTTGCTGCCAAGAGTGGTTTCACAGCAAGTTTTCACCTGGAAGGCTCAAGGAGGGTACGTGGTGTCCTGCTCACCTTGCTGCAGGAACCCCAGTCACAAGGTGACGGGGACAGCTAGTGTGGGATGGAAGGCCAGGAAGATGCAGTTCTACTGGCCCAGTCCTATCGCTGATCCTGTAAATGTTTTGTGAGTTAAACCAGGTGAGAGACAATCCTCAGCCAGGATTTTTTAAACACAGATTGGGTCCCAAGAGGTATTGTCTTTACCAGGAGCTCCTGGAGGTGCTGTTGTGAGTTGAATTGAAATGGTGTTGGAACCAGAGGGGCATGTTGTTGTCTTCTGCCTTTGCAGATAAGACTGAAGGGCATTTTGCCAGGAGCCTGTGGGAAGGACCTAAATTGTATGTAACTCTACATCATTTTAAAATGAAAAGTAAACATGCACAACCATAATATTTGCTTGTACTTGTCTCCTCGTTGATAGATGGAGAGAAATTGCACTTTGGCTGAGTTCATCAACAATAAAAGCCTCCATTTACTCATCTTCATCCCAGGCCCATAGTGAGTGGGAGAGGCCATTGCAATTTCCAGTTGAATTTGTTCTTCTCGCATCTGATGGGAGCATTGATGGTCCTGGGGACTTTTGTTCCTGCCTATCCCTGTGGGGAAGCAGGGCTGGGTGCCAGCACAGGGAGCACGGCACTGAGCTGGGTCAGGGTGAAGCTCAGTGTTGGCGCAATGGAGATGTGCCACTGCTTGGGACGGGCAGCAGCTCTGTCGCTCTCCTGGCTGTTGTAGCATCAGACATTGTGTGGGGAACAAGGGGTGTTGGCAGGGGCAGGAAGCCACCTCACTGTGTGACAGGGAGGAGGGACCTGGGCCACGAGCCACCAGCACCCATCTGCACTTTGCTGCACGTTTGTTGTAGGTTTGTGGGCTCACGTGCACCGTCATGAGCAGCACAGGTACAACAAACACCAGTCTGAACTGAGCTTTTCTGTAGTTACAGCAGCAAATAGCAGAAACTTCCTCTGCTGAGCTGTGATGACAAGACAATCCTGTGCTTGTCATGGGCAGAGATAGGGCTGCTGGAGTGACCAGGATGTGGCTGGGACGGGTTGCTGGCCGGGGGCTGATGTGGCAGGAAGGAGTGTGTGATTCAGATGCTGCTGGTGTCTGTGGAGTGCACCCTGACACGTGTCCTCGTGTGTCCCATGTCACGTGCAAGACAGTGGTCACGCGGCCTGGCTGCCCCCTCTGCTCTACCTTCATCTTCTGCAGAAGGGAAAAAACACCACTGAGCAGGTCACATCAAGAGAAGGTGGTGTCTGCTTCTGAGCTCCAGGAAAGAGTGGGGCAGTCGCCAATGGGGACTGGACAGGGCTGCTCAGAGGGAGACTGAGCTGAAGAGGAGGTCTGGTGGTGTAGCTCTGCTCACAGTAATTGTAAACCCCATGAGCTTCAAAATGCATTAAATGATGCCTTCTAGCTCCCTCACTGTGCCTGAGGCCAGAGAGATGAGTGATGGATTCACCCAGTTCTCTTATTTTAGACCTCATTTGGCATCTCCTTGTCCCTCCCCCTTCTCAATGGCATTAAGAGCTATAAAGGAGTGGTGGCTTGAGGAGGTGTGAGTTGTTGGCCAAACTGTGGCAGCTGGCATTGCTGGTCATTGCTGGTGGCTCGCCCAGTTCAGGGTGGTGGGGCTTGCTTTTGGGGGTGCCGAAAGGAGTCCAGGGGTATGGGCGCTTCTGCTTAAGCAAGCTGGGGAGGAAAACGCTGCATTTCCCAGAAGCTGTGTGGGTTAATCTGCAAGTTTTGGAGACAAGCCGTCAGGAGGCCCATCCAGTGTGCATCACTCGAGTGTCTCTCTCTTCTCAGGGCTGGGAAAGAAACCCGAAGTCGTGAGTCTGGTGGAGCCCTGCGTGTTTCCAAACGCCCTGCTCTGAGCTCATCCCACCAGTAAGGCTGTGCTGCGTGGAAGCTGGTATGTAAACACAATTCACAGGCATAAGGGGCAACTTCTCAGAAGGATGTTAGGCTTTCTGTCAGGCTTGTTCGTGGTTCTTGAAGTTTGGAGGGGGAATGGGATGACTGGAAAATACGAGATGAACTGGTGGTTCCCTAGTGGCGCTTACACACAGAGGCTTTGGTGGGGAAGGGCTCAGCAGTGAGAAGCTGTGAGTGTCCAGAAGTCATTCCAGGCTATGGTGCTGAGGCTTTAGACACGCTCTGTGGAGTGATGTGTTGTGTCATAGCACGCACGGAGAGGCGACGTGGGGGTAATGACAAATGCACACACCAGAAATGCAGATACACACACACACACACACACACGCTGTGAAGTGTAGGCACATGGAAACAAAGATGGCAAGGCATTTATAGTATATACTATACAGTGGCATATGAGAGCTTGGGGGTGTACCAAATGTCTGTATATACTATATATGGTGATAAAAGAATGCATATGCATTCATGTTCTCTTTTTTCTTTCTGTCTCTTCTGTCTTTCTGTGGAGCTGTTGCAAAACTACCAGATTCAACCTCCTGGGGAGCCTTTCTGGCCAAGGTTTCACAAACCAGCACCTGCTTTGCCTGCCTGACTTCTTTCTATATTTATTCCTCTGCACCTGGTTTTTGCCTTTGCTTGTGGAACTGTCACAAACATTTGTGCTGGCTTTTGGCTGCACAGGACTTCAGCTTGCAAGTCCTAAGTGTGCTTTTGTGCATGGTGCAGGAGCTGGCGTTTGTGTTTGTAGTTGTGCATGTATGAGCATCCCTGGTCCTTGCTGTGTGCATTACGTGGTCTGTGTCCCTGTGATGCTGCAGCAGTCCCTGTGTTCTCTGCCCGTTCAAGATACTTTTATAAATCAAATATTCTCAGTCATCCTGCTTATGTAATTTGTAATTTTTCATTTAAATGAAATTGGTCACACCTGACCCAGCGGCTGCTTTGTAACGATCTGTACTGGTGTGCAGGAGGCTTGAGTTGGATTTTATTTCCAGGTCCCTAAGATTTCACTTCCCAAGGTTAGTGTTGTGGCAAGGAGAGGGATTTGTATTGCCATGTAGCAGGGTGTTCCTGGTTAGGCTGTGGTTGGCCATGGCTGTGTCCATCCCTCTGTTTTCTCTCCTCCATGTCTTTGGGGTGGAAGGTGTTCTGAAGCAGTCACTGAACACCAGGTCATGCTTAGGTGCCCCTGTTTAAAGTGAGCACAGTAACAAGGGAGAGGTTATAATGCCATTTCAACTGGGAAATGGAGGGGAGATCCTAGTGCTATCCTGGGAAGTGTGAAGCTGGGGGAGTAGCCGTGTTGTGGGTCTCCCATCAGCAAGTGCAGCTTGGAAGAGACATGCACTCATTCCTGATCCAGTGGGTATAACTTGCACACACCGAAAAGCAGTGCTGGGCTTCCTGCCAGGAGCTGGGAAACGGCTTGTCCTCATGTGCTCAGGCCCCTGAGCTCCTACCCCCTCTAATAGCTCTATTTGCTGCTGAGGTGGGAGTCTCTCTAAGGTCACAAAAGCATTAGTCCCAGGTTTCAACCCCAGGAGCCATAAAATGTACCCTGCCTGACCCCTGTTCAGAGGCAAAGGCAGTGTGAGCAACCCACATTCCCCTGGGTTTCGAGTCCCTGTCCCCACCGTGTGTGCCACTGCAGCCTGCATTCCTCTCCCATTCCATAAGCCCTCTGCCTCTCGTGCTGACACTGCTAATATTTCTCTGCTGGCAGGGCAGGCAAGGTGGTGGCATTTAACTGTTAGGGAGAACTTTGATCTGTTCTGCTCTGGTGGGACACCAGAGCTTTAAGGGCTGGTATGTGCCTGTGATGGGGTTTCTGCTCTTTCAAGTGTTCCCCTTCCAGGGTTTTCTTCCTTTCCTTGGCTTAGACAATTTTCTACTTCATTCCACTGTTTGTCCTTGCAAAAAGCAATACCTTGGGAACTGTTTTCTCCCAGGGGCTGGAAAACTTGAGTCAGAGTTGGTAAAACCTGCACCTCTCTGACACTTCTTACCTTGGTTTTTGAGCATCTTCTTTCACATTGACAAAAGTGCACAGAATATCTCCCATTTCTGACTATGGAGGAAGCTCCTGGTGACCCTGCTGCTGGCTGGGGCACACGGCTCCTCTGGAAGGTTTTAGTGGGTTTTTTGAAAAATAATTAATCAGCTACCCATCAAGAGCTAATCCCAGCCTGCAATGCACTGAGGTTGTCCTGGTGGAGCACTTAGTGCCTCTTGGACTGTTGGCTCTTTGAAGCTGCCTTTATGACTACCAGTCTAATGAACATGTGCTGGTGCTGCCTGGCAAGGTTTATTTTTTTGCAGTGGTAGCAACAGATCACTGAGAAATGTGTGTGTATTCTAAAAGGCAGAAAACTTTGCTACGTTCTAAAGCAATGGTTTACATGTTTTCTGTCCCCTGTGGTACCGGGTGCTAAACTCTTGCTGTCCCTGACCACTGCTCAGTTACTGGAGGTAATCGTAGAGCCTCTGTCACTGCAAGATTTCAGCTCCGCCCAAAGCCTGTGCTTCTGTACCAGTGAAAGCCAGATGTACTATAATGTCACTTTTTTACAGTTTGTTTTGGCCATACATGGGCAGAGTCAGCTCTGGAATTCCTTCCCTATAAATTCAATAGCATCTTGTGGGTGGTGCTGGGGAATCACTCTGGTCTGGTTGGATCCCCTCGCCTCAGCAGCCTGTTCCTCTTGAAAACATCCTGCTTTGCACATTCCTGAGAGGCTGCCTGCTCCTGGAGCGATGGCTGCAGCTCCAGGAGGTGTTGCCCCACGCTGGCAGGCAGAGTCACCTCCCTGCTCCTGCAGGTCGGCTGTTGCAGCCCAGGACCGATGCTCGTGGGAGCCTTGGCGTGGGGATATTGCTCTGGTGTGCATGCAGGCTCTGCAGGGATAGTTGTGTCCTCTAAGAATAACTGTGCTGCCTCCTAAATTTGCTCTATGGGCTTGAGCATTGGCCCTCAAGTCCCTTTCCCAGGGACGGGCAGGCTGGGTGCTCCTCTGGTCCTGCCTGACACGGGGTGCTGCAATGTGTGTCCCAGCAGGGATTGATGGGTGCTGCCACCCTGGGGTTCCTCGTACCTGCGGGGACATCTTGTCTTGTCCGTGCAGCTTGTGCCTTTCTGCAGAGCTGTGTTTTGTTTTTGTGGGTTTTTTCCATAATGCAAGTTCAAATACATACTCTTCATAAAGCACCAGCTTGATGAGCCAGGTCAGGGGAGATTTCCCCATGCCAGGTGAGCAGCTGGTGTGGGATGTGACTGATGGTTGAGCCCTTGCCTTTTGTGGGCCAAGCTGGTGTTGCTATAACCACAGTCTGAATTTGCCTATTTGCCTTCAAAGAACACTGAAAAAAGTAGTTCTAGGGGGTTTTCTGCTGACGCATTGAGGGATGAGAGAGAGGTTTGTTGCGGAGGGTGAGGGGCAATGGCTCCTGGAGTTGCTCCCATTGCATCTTCCTGTGCATCCCTAGGAGGGGACAGAGATGCAGTGTCACCTATTGAACCAGGAGCCTGCACAGCACAGCTCAAGATGGTTATGTGTGGCCCCATGTCCAGGCTGTGTGTAGGTCAGCAAAGGCAATGTGCTCAGCTCATGCTTCAGAGGGGCAAGTCATCCCCATGCCAAAGCCAGGGAGAGAAGGGTGATTTTTTTTTTTTTTTTGACATCCTTTGGAGTTTTGATCTCCATATTTGGAAATGTTTACCCATTGCTCTGATCTATTGCAAGGGAGGGGAGGTGACTCAGGGTCTGGTGGAAGCAGGATTTGAATTCCTGTAGTAAGGTTTTTTTTTTTTTATCCCCCCCTTTCTTGTTTTGGAAGCTTGTTGTGGTCAGTTTTCAGTTCTCTCTTGCTCCTGGACCTTGTTCCAAATTTGATGTGCTCGAGAGGGAAGCATGTTAGCAAAGGAGCTTGCCTGAATGCTGGTAAGTGCATCATTGCTGTTTTAGCAAGCAACTTGGGATTTTTTTTGTTGTTTTGTTTAGTCAGATGGATTGCATCAAAGTGTGTGCACTGCTGGTAGAGGCAGGCATGTGGATCAACAGCAAGGGACCCAATGAAACCTTCTATAGCAGGAAAAGTTGGCTTAGTGGATTGGTCTCAAAGGCAAAATGTTTCTTCAGGAGTAGGTATAAAGATAATTTAAGCCAGCTCCCGTTCAGTCACGCTTTTCCTTTTAGCTTCCCTGCTTAGTGCAGCAAGGCAGCAGAGCACTGCAGAGTTAAATGAGTATATATTCATGTGGTCAGCAAGGAAAACATAGCTTATGTATGATTTCTGTCTCTTAAGCAAGAGTGTGTGTTAAAAGGCTGCATAACACATGGATGTACTTCTCTCAAATGTTAATATTTAACTCTGTTTTGTTAGTTGAAGTTTAGCTACTGTAACTGGATAAAGTTTCAGTGTCTGTTTTTTCCTGTTATTTTGTATTTTTCCTTAGTGTTAAGTTGTTAATCTGTCTGATATTGTAGCTGGCTGCTTCTCTTTTTAATTCTTATCCCGCCCCCCCTTCCCCCTTCCTTTCCTTTCTCTTTCCTGAAAGGAAGCTGCAGTTCATCCAGGCAGTCAGGGGCGTGGGGGGAAACTGGAAGATGCTCTGCTTCCTGTTTTATTCATGGCAACTAAAACCATGCCGGGGAATCTGGAGCAGAGATCCACCATCCTGCATTCCTCTTGTCATTTGGAGCATGTAACATGTATAGAGTGCTTTTAACACTGCTCTGGGGGTCATGTAGCAGCCAGTCCTGCACCTCAGATGGAAACCACTGCACTTTATCCTTTTACTTTGGAAGGGGCATTGGTGAAACCTCTTTTATGGTTCCCACTGCTGGTTAGTAATCCTTGTATCTTCTCAGCTAGCTGGTATTTTTAGAGTCCTTGAGACCTGTTGCTATCATACTCTCTCTATTTTAAATTTAAGACCTTTGTTAGAAAGTTAAACCTGCTGTCGGTTTTCTTTTACCCTTTTAAGTAGGGATTAATACTCTTGTGAGGCTTGATTTTTCCAGAGATGTGGATTTGCAGCAGGTCCTTGAGGTACAACTCTGGATTGTTCTGAACAGGGAAAGATAGTTGGCTTAGTTTGCATGAGGATGGATGTGAGATAAAAAGCACTCAGCCACAAAAAGTAAGGAAGGACTGCTGGAGCCTTTTCCTGCGGTTGGGACATGTTGCAGGTTTGTAGACTTCAGCCTCATTTTAATCCTTATTGTTTCAAAAAGCTGATTGGATTACTGCAGCTTTTGGGGTCATAGCCTGGCTGGGCTGAGCTTGGTAGCAGTGCAAAGGAAAGAACTGCTGTCCCAGAGAATGCCCAACCTGAACGGGCAGGGGAGGTGATGGGTTATGAAACAGGACACTGGGGACATGTATGGAGCTGTCACAGCACCTGAAGCTTCAGCCCAGTGACTCGCCCAGCAGCCACTCATCCTCTGCCGTGCATGGTGGTGCCAAGCTGTGGAATTCTGGCAGTGGGATGACTGCCTGTGTTGCTCCTTGTGTGCCGTGCTTTGCCTCTGTGTGTGCACACGTGGCCCCGTGCGATGGCCGTGCTTCCGGCGCACATGGATGTGGCACAGCCAGGCTTCGCCAGGTGCTTGTGGCTGAGTTGGGTGTTTTGGGAGCAGCATGGTGGGATTGGAAATGATGATGTTCTGTTCCCCTCGCAGTTTCCTCCCTTTTCTCCTTGCCAGGACATGCTGTTTGTTGGAAGAGAAGGATGAGCAGTGCCTGGGTGCTGTAACCCAGCGCTCCGGGCAGGGCTAGTCTGGCACGTCTGGGGAAGCACCCTGTGACTCCTAATGCTCACGTGCTGATCCTTCTCTGGGCAACTTCTCATCACTGCGAGGATGTTGAGAGCTGGATGGACTGAGGATGAGGTCCCCTGTGTTGCCCGTGCCCCCCTTTCCTGATGGGTGCTGGGCAGAGCTGGAGGAGCTCTGGAGGACGAGGCAATGCCCCTGGCCAGGACTGCAGGCTGCCAGGGCTCTCCGTCCATCTGGTATTTCTCCAGGACCTGAGCAGATTCAGTGACCACTGATACTATCCAGGACCCACAGTGGATTTTCTCCTGCTCCAGGAACAGAGCCATTAAGGGCTGACCTGTAAATTAATACAACTGCCTAAAGATTTTTTTTTTCCCTCTCCTGTAGCCTGGCACCTAGTAAACACTCCAGCCTGAGAAGCCTTCCATGGCACTGGCCCTCAGGAGTGCTCAGAGAGCTCCATGCCTGCCTTTCTTGAGCTTCTCTCAGTCACTTCTGATGATGTGTTAAACACAGAGGACTTGCTTTAGCTCCCACAAAAGGAGGTTTGGTTCACAGTTCATCCTTCAGCCCGGCTGTTGCCCTGATCAGTCCGGGGCTGGCACTGCATAGTTGGCAAAGGGGTTACACCAACACTGATTTGAGTGCTCTGAGGATGTTCAGTATGCACTAAGGGCTGGGTGTATGTGCCCCGTGTGAGGTAAGAGAAGCTGCCCCAGGTAGCACGGGACTAGCACATGGAAGGGGTGAAGAGTACAAGCCTCTGCACATCTCATACTTTGCATTTCTTTAGGCAAAGGTTTCAGAACCCTTAAATGCTAAATTGTGCCTGAAGGCTGAGGAAAGTGGTGTTATTTTGGTGTGCAGGCATAAAAACTAGGGCACTGTGTGGCAGATGTGGGAAAAAGTGCAAATCTCTGTTTCATGTGATGGTTCACACTCAGCTCCTGCAGACAGGTGGGTGCCTTATGGCCTCGGGCAGAGTGATGCTGTTAAACCCCTCTCTTACTCTAATAAAGTTGTACTTCTCTGAGCACAAAATAGTTCTGCATCATTTGCTTAAGGGTAAACCAAGAGGCATTTCATAAAGTTGATCTATGTTGCTAGCATGTGACATGATTCCAACACATATCATTACTTCAGAAATTTCCAGATGGCCCCTTACCTAATTGTATGGCTGCTCTTTCCTGGGATCTGAGTGGAGTGCAGGCTTTTAAGAATGTCTGTTGTTATTAGCTTTATAATACACGTTCTCCTGTACCAGCTGGTGCAAACAGCAGGAGGTCTCACTCACAGTCTAATTCTTCAGTCAGCTTTGGGGAGGAATTTGCTCCTGTGAATTAGGTATTTGCATTTGGGATGAGCTCTCCCAAATGAGAACAACTTGTTTACCTCCACTGAGCGTGTTGGTTCAAGGACTAGCGTGCCCAGAAGGAGGAAACAGGTTGCTCTTGTTGCTCTGCTGATGTCCTCGAATAGTTAACTGTGCTTACTGCTTGTCGTGGTGGGGGAGGACTATGTTTTAAAGAAATATCAGGTTTCAGAAGCCGGACTGCCTGTGGTGGAGAGGAAAGGAATCCTTGTGCTCTGCTGTCTCACACCCCTACTGCAAAAATATCGGAGGGAAAAGTTCTGGTCAAGCTGCCTCCTTTTGGCAGCCACTTCCCTCCTACATCCGTGTTCTTCAGGTAAATCCCTCGTCAACTTCATTTGCTTTCCCCTTTCTTCCCTGAAAAGTCATTATCATCCCTTGAAATTAAGGAAAAGACAGGAGGAGGGAATAAATGGATGTTAAGAAGTAGAAAACAATCAATTAAATAGTACATAGCATGTAATTTTGCTTGGAAACTTACCATGAAATTGAGGAACACTTTAACAACTAGTAATTTAAATTGCATTTGAACACTGTTAATGAGTTGTTTGCATAGGAATTTTGGTCATTTCACAGCAGGTTGTTGTCTTTAGTACCCCTTCATTCAGTTAAAAAAAAAAAGTTAAAAACTCTCTTGATGAGGAAGATCAAGCTGCAGACAACTGGTCCAACTACTGCTAGTAAAAGGTGGTACTATGGAAATTTTGCAAGGCCATGTTAGATTCAGACCCATCTATATCCTTAGCATCAGCTTTTCCAGTGTTAAATTCATGGGAATTTGGTACTTTTTATCTAAAAAAGCTTGTTATTGCTAAAAGGCAGGAAAATAACTTTATCACAGATGTACTCACAAACGTGATAGAGTTGAGGGGGCTGAAAAAGCTCCTTCATACTCCTGGGGTTGGGGTTTGGAGTCGTGGGACTGATTCAGGAAGGAGTCCTGTGGTTCAGTCTTTATCACCTTGAACAAATCATAACAATACTTTGGGATCTGATCCTGGCTTGCTCCATCTAAAGAGGAACAACAGAGAGGTGCTGATCTGCTGTGCCTGTGGGGTATTTGTACTTCAGTTATTAGTCTTGTTTTTCCAGTGTTTAATGCTCTCCTCCACCACTATTTTCCTTCTAAAATGCCACCTATTTTCAGCAAAAGGCAATATCAGCCTAATCATGTGCTATTTTGCTGCTGATTGTGCTGGGAACAGACTATAGGAAGGCAAATGCAAGTTACTTGTCGCCTGTTGCTGAATGAACATCCCATTTTCAGAGCAGGGTTTTTGCAAATCCGTGGGTATGCTTAGCATATGGAAGGGGGTTCCAGTATCAAAACAAATCTGGCCTCCTGTTTCTGAATGTGTAGGTTGTTTCTTAGAAGATGGAACTTTTAAAATCTGTCCCTGCAAACATGGCTGTTAAATCCTGCTATTTCTAGAGGTGTGAGGCAGCTGTCTGCACTGAGATAAGCTATAAAAAGGCAATACTTTCCAAACCCGGCTATTTTAACTATACCTGCCAGACAGCTTGGCCAGTGGGAGTTCACCAGGAGTGTCACCATTGCTGCCCTTTTATGCACAGGGTGCTGAGCGATGTAAAAACTTGTGGGCAAGTCTCCAGGGTCAGATTAAGCACCAGCTCTTCCATCTCTCTCTGGTGAAATGCTGCTATGCAGGAAAGTACATTCAGCACGAAGGAAGGGATGCTCATTGGGTTGGTGTTCTTATGTGGTCTCCTGCTGGTTTTAGGTGCTTGCTTTGTCCTTGACTTCAGTGCTTAATTTCCATTGTGTATTTCTTGTTGCTGACTCAGGGACCATCTCTAATCACAGGGCGGTTTGGATGCCCTCGCTGTTACTTGCTTGGAGGCATTCCTGTTTGTTGTGTAGTCTTGAAGGTAGCTGGTGAGTTCGGATGAAACCAGTAACAAAAATTGCAGTTTTTCCTGAGGGTCTGAAGGAGCTTTCTCACAGAATACTGGTGCTATCACTTGTGCTTCCCAACACGTGTGCTTCCCGCAGTGCTTTGTTAGTTACCAGCTAATTCTCCACCAAGGTGTGCGAGTGTCAGAAAGCTGCCTCAGATAATCTCACAGAGGCCGTTAAGACTGTAGGGATGGAGGAGGATTTTGGCTTTGGAACGTGTTCCCAGTAAGAGTATTTCTGAAGGCTGGTAGGGCACTGGGGATGGGTGTTCTGAAGCGATGGGAGCGATGTCCTCAGGTAGGTGAGGAACTGATGTGTGGGGGGAGATGGGGTGAAATCCACATGGTGGAGGAGTGCAGGGAGCCAGAGAGCAGGAACTTGGGGAGTTAGGAAACCCCAGATAACTTAGGTTCTCATGCTGCTAAATGCTGCTTCTTTATCTCAACTCAGTGAACTGTCTAGCAAGTACTTTTGCCCTCTTCTTTTTTTTTTTTTTTTTTTTTAAATCACCTTGATTCCTGAGAAGTGCTTCACCTGCTATGCAAATTCCCCATCATGCATGGGTGTGGTTGCCAAACAGCCAGCCCAGTTCCATGCATTGGCTCTGACATGGGTGGAGGGTTTTGGTTTTGCTATTTTGCTGTTTTTATTTGTTGAAGCACAGGCTGCCTCTTGGTCACCTCTTGATGCCCTGTGTGTTGTGGGTAATATTTTCTTTGTAACTTCTTTTTCCTTGCCCCAGCTTTCCATCTCAACAGCCCACTTGCCTCTTTTGCAGCTTCCTTCCAAAGGCAGACACCTCCTGAAACTGATGTAGATTTGATAGTTGCTCTCCAAGCAAACAGCCATGTGTGTCTGCTTGTCCAAAAACCTACTGAAAACTGAAGAGAAATGAGGCATGTGGAGTTTGAAATAATCCCAGTGAGTTATTTCTGGCCATGGTCTCCCCACCATGGTGTTCCCACACGCTCCTCTACATCTCAGAGTTTGAGCTGAGGGTGAACAGGGCTGGTAAAGGCCCTTTGTTTCCCCACCTCTCTGTCTCAACTTTAAAAAAAAAAAAAAAAGCTGATAAATTTAAGTAATAACCTTGTAACAGAGATAAGGAAGAAAAAGTCTTACAGGTAGATTAGTTTGCAGGGGAAGGAAGGCAAACAGCAAGGGAAGCCACACAGCTACCCTGAAATGCGGAGATGACTTATTTATCATTTAGTCTCCCAGTAAATGTGCTTTACAAGTGGAAGATGACAATCCTTGTCCTAGAGATTCTGCAAGGCAAGGCAGACAAGTGTGTGCTTGAGGTCTGGGGAAGGGTCAGCATGGGTAATTGCTGGAGATCAAAATCCAGATAAAGTAGATTCCTGGAAGACAAGGACTTTTGCAGTGGGAGTTGTTGGTGACGAGAAGGGTGTTTAAAGTGCTGGAGGAGTGGATAGGCAAAGGAAGGTAAATGGGTATGGAAGGAGGTGAGAAGACCTGAAAGGAAAGAATCTTGAAGGGGAGGGTAGAAAGTGAGAAAAGGAGTGGGAGGTAAAAAAAGAGCAGTGAGTCTGCTGTGGGAGGGGATGCTGTAGATGAGATTCAAGATGACCTTAATGTCTCTTCACTGTGTGTTAAAAGCTATGCCATAACTTAGCTACCGCAATTAGTCATCTCCCAGGCTATGAAGTACCAGTTTCTCCTCTGAATGGAGTGTACTGGTCCTGGCTGGACTCCAGAGCTGGAAGATCTCTTGGCCAGGCTGGAATGCCCCATGTGGCTGGTGGGGTGCTGGGTACCACTGCCAGACCTTAAAAGGCAAGTGCATAAGTAGCTTCTCATCTACTTTACGCTCTCAGAGTTAAGACCGCTAGAGACTCAGACGGCAAATCGGAGACGGTGCGTGTGTGTGCATATGTAGAGATACATATATTTAATATCAGTATATGTGGTGTCGGTAGGTTTCGAGGGCAGCAGCCTGCACGTTCGTGACATCTGATGGGATATGGGTGGGATCAGTGGTTTGTATTGCACCAAACCCAGTCCCCAGTAAGAGAGTAGGAATCTTTGCACACAGGTCTGTGTGCACTAACTTCCATGGAGCTGAATTGGGAAAGCTCACTGGTTGTCAGGTTCCTTTGTGTGCAGCTTTGAATTCCTAAAAAGACCTTGGGACTCCCAAAGGTTCCCTAGCTATTTTGTTTCATCCTCAAGCACTGAAGAAGTGGAGGAAGAATTTACTGTCACCAACCTGATTTCCCTTTCTCTGATTCTTTTCCTCTTTTGTTGGGAATTGGTTATTCTTGATGTTTGGCCTTCTTATGTTGGAAAGTGACTGTAGACTGAAAAGTCCACAGGGTTCCTGGAGCAGCAGTAGTAGCTTCACCTAGACCCTTTCTCCCCCCAGTATGATCTACCTCCAGCTTGTTTATTTTTTTCTGGGGCTCGTATCTGATCCCCATCTATTTTTTGTGTCCCCTTTTATTGCTGATACTTTTCAGATCTTCCTTCTAATTCCTCATTTTCTCTACAAAGTAGTCCTCCACCCTTCTAGTTCTTTCCTAATTGCCCATCAGTTAGGTACTCTTCTATAGCCGGTATAGGTGTGGGAACATGTAGGACATCTCCGGAACTTAGTCCATCTACTGTCATGGCATGCTGTTCTAGCAGGAGAGAAACCTGCGTTTAGAACATCTGAAATTGCCCATTATCTCTGCTCATTTCTTGCAGTCCATAATTTGGGGGCGAGTCACTCTAAACATGACTCATCCCACAATCGATCGATACAAAATGTTCCATTACATTTTCATTGCCAAAAATGACTCCCCTCTCCCACCCCCGCTTCTGTGAGATGCTGTGGAGGCTGCTTTGCTGGGCCTAGTGGTGGTGCCTCTTGGTGGCATGGCCAGCCCAGCAAAAGGGTGTATTGAGTTTTGGTTCAGATCTGGCTTTCTGGGTGGGCTGAGGTTGAGCGTGGTGGAGGTGACCTGCTTTCAGAGGGGAGAGAGGTTCCTGGCTGCTCGCAGGAGACTTCATGTTGCTCCAGGCATGGAGCAGACCTGTTTGGCAAGAGGAGTCACTGCCAGCCTTCCCCTTTGGGAGGGAGGCCAACAGATGTGCAAGGTGTAAGGCAATGTAAAGGGACATCATAGAAAGCATTGTGGGGTATGTGCCAGCAGCCCCTTTAGGCGGTGCCACCGATAGCTCCTGTGGGCTGCAGAGGCGTTTCCCTGGAGTGTCCTTGCTGAAGTCTCTTCCTGTTTGCAGTGAAGGGGTGGGGATGGAGCTGCTGGGCGTTCTCTTGCCTCCAGGTGTGTTTAGGGCAGTGGTTTTACTGTCTGTTTACTGACCAGTAAGGGTCAAAGCTTGCCCAAAGTTGCACAGATGTTGCCAGGTGTATGGAAAACTTTTATGTATGTACATATATAGTAAGGCAAAGCGTTGGTCCAAGTTTCCTGATTCCATTTGTCCTGTCCTCCTTCCTGGCATGTTCAGGAGCAGCTAGCCATGATTGTTGGAATGCACAGAGGGCTCTCTGCTGCTCTCGCCTGGCATGGCAAGTGCTGCTTGCCTGGGAATGGGATGGGAAGTATCACTGGGCTGACCGCAGCGGCCTCTTCAAAAGCTACAAAGTATTTGCAGTTATATCACATCTCCCACCCGCCACAATCAAAGCCTTGATCTGCTGGTAAACTTGCTACAGTGCTGTAATAAACAAACCCCAGTGCTAACAGGCAGGGTTTTGTTGGGAGAGTTTCAATCTGTGAGGGAAGAGGCCGAGTTCATGAGCATGCGCTCCTGATAATGTTATCTGTTGGTACAAATGGCACCAACGGCATCTTCTGCCTCACCTTGCACGGGGAGAAGGTCCTGCGAGGAGCTGGGGCTCTGCATCGTGGTGTGCTGTGGTGGCAGGGGCAGGAGCCAGGGTGTTCAGCAGTCCCTGGTGAGCTGTGCAGGTAGCTGCTGCTCTGCTTCGGAGCTGCTGTCACAGCAACTGAACGTTACAGGATCCAGGGCGCGCACAAATGTGTTTACAGAGCAAATAAAGGCGGGAGAGAAAAAAGGAAAAGCCTCAGAGTGGCTTTGGGTGTTTTTTAAGTGGTAAAGCTGAGAAATTCCTGAGCATATGCAATTAATGTCTGTTTAAACAGAAACTTCTTTAATAGCCGAAATATCGGCTCCTACGGAAGAGCTCTCCTGGTGGGTCTTTTTCATCTCCAGCCGCCTGCCCTGCTGGGGTGTGTGAGGGGATGTCTCCCAAGGGGCTGGGATCGGTGTTTTCAGTTGGGCTCGTTAGGTGTTTGCAAAGGGCGATGCCTCCCTTCGTTCCTGGCTTGCTTCCACTTCTCTGAGTGTGTGGAGGTAAAAGTGGTAAATTCTTGTGAAAACTCGCCCATTTGGGTCACTAGAGTCCCATGTCTGATGTCGTTTGTTCCTGTGAGATGTTGTTATTTACTCGGATCCTGGAGGAACACGGTGCAGAATGGGCTAAAGGGCTTCTCTCCCGTTGGAGCTGTGTGTGCTTTGTCTGTGAGCAGGCTGCTCTCTGAGCAGCAGTTCTGGTGAAAGCTTGTGAAGCTGTCAGAGGAAAACCGCTGGGGAGTGGGGTTCGTGGTGGAGGCAGGAGAGGGTGGTAGCAAAATCTTTGTAGGCTTGACCTGCCCATTAAAACTTCACAGTGTCTCGCTGGCTGTATGGATGTCAAAAGAGCAGCCTGCTGTGGACATGATGCTGTTTGTGTGTATTTAATTTGATTAAAAAAAAAAAAGACATGATGTTTTGAACAGTCTTGCTGAGCACCACTGTCGCCCTTCTCATTAGCTACAACAGTGACCTGGGGCTTTCTTCTTGTGCTGGAACTTGCAAAGGTATGCTTTTTCCCTTTTTCTTTTTATCTTTTCCTTTTAAAAACACCGTTGAAGTGCCTCAGTCATGCTTCAGTGTCAGTTGCTTCACTCTGCTGTTGTTCACGTGCCTGTTGGAGGCTCCTTTGTTACCCTGACATGTAGGTAGCTGTGAGGAGTGGTCTCAGGACCTGCTTCTGTGGGACTACACCACACCTGGGCTCACTGATGCATGGGGCCAGATCCATAGCAGGTGTCAATGGCAAAGTGTGATACCTCACAGCCTGTATTGGCAAGACTGTTCTTCTCTTAGTATAAAGAAACCATGGTGAACTCCTTGCTGTTTATAAGGCCTTGAAAGCTTGACATGGACATGATGTTCCTCCCCGAGCTGTTGCTGCTGGATTTCTTGGTGCAGTTCATTTGTTGCTTCTGAGTGCTGGAAATAATGTGGAGTGAACTCTGAAATATTTGAACAAGCGATGCTCCCCTTGTAATATCTCTTTTTCCCTAGAAAAACAGGTGGAGACGTTTATTGCTCTCTCCCACTTTCCTTCTTCCTCCCCAGCCTTGACACTGTCCCGCTGTTGTGGATCACTTGTGTCACCAGTGTAGCATTTGTCCCTCGAGAACACACCAGTCACTGCTGATTTGTCTCAAATCATTGTCCTTGTAGTTTTGAATAATACCCACATGAAGCAGGTGGAGCTGATACAATCACTTCCAATGCAGCTGACTGCGGCTGGGTCAGAGTCTTTCTCACTGTTTCCTGCCAGAGGAGAAAATAAAGCACACGTGAAGGCAAAATACACGAGTTTTCCCCTTTGTCTCCCCTCCCTGGCACCCAAGTCATGGTTTCCGCAATAACAAAAAAGAAGTCTCAGCCAATCTCTTTCACCAAAGAGGCTGAATTTCTTAGAGTCAACATTTCCATGTCTGACAAAGTTTAAAAAATTTAAAAAAAGAAAAAGGCAGAAAGGGCAGAGGCTGCATGTGGTCTGGCAGGCAGCCAGGCAAGGAGTGCTCTTTGGGGTTATTATTAGGCAGATAACTCTATCAAGAGCTTAAACATCACCCTGGGTCTGACGGCTGCGGTGCCCTGTGTGAAGTGCTGATGCACGTTTCATACTCGTGAGAGAATATATTGTAGTACCTGAAGCCACTTTTTAAAAACATTTTTGTTTTTCCTTTTTCCCCTGCAGTAACTAGGGTGCCAGTAGAGTTCTGGGAAGTGTTTGCAGGTGCTCTGTAGGGAGCTTTTGATAGTTTGGAGCTTGCAAATTCTTTTCCTACTGGCACCCCTGTACTCCTGCCTCTGCTAGGAACCATGCCTAGAG
This sequence comes from Atrichornis clamosus, assembly GCA_013400975.1. Classification (NCBI taxonomy): domain Eukaryota; kingdom Metazoa; phylum Chordata; class Aves; order Passeriformes; family Menuridae; genus Atrichornis; species Atrichornis clamosus. Next base: position 328,958 of record WBMZ01007968.1, on the reverse strand, counting down.
TTTGTGCATGTCAGACAGAGTTGTCCCTGGGTGAACTGGACTGCCTTGAAGATTTTTTAACCCCTTCTCAGGACCTGTCGCAGCACAGAGGAAGTTTTGTGGCCCCTGGATTCTGGTTTGGAAGGTGTGTGTATAGAGGGTTGCTCAGGGGTGTGGGGAGCCCCTGTCAGTCTCACTGCCCTGGAGAAGAGGGGACACATGGGAAGTGGAGGGACAGGCTTCTGATGATCTTTGAGAATTGAGATGCAGCACTTAACACACTTGAGTAGCAGAAGCCGATGGAGAAGTGCACGGGGTGGGGTGACAGGGGCAGAGCTGCTGGCTGGGAAGTTTCTTCTCAAGTACTCAAGACCAGCAGAAGAATGTCTGTTTGTAATGCTGCTAGATACCATGTATCTGTCTGTGTTCCCATCTATAGATGGTATGTGCAAGGCTATATATAAACGCTGTGATGGCTGGTATTTTGGCTGATACACTCACAGTTTTGTGCCACATTGAGAGCTTTAAAAATATCTCCCTGTTCCAGGAACATCTATACCATGGCAGATGTCATCTGGCATGGGGAGTGGCTTCTGTACAGGGAGTGCAACATTATTACTATGAGCCTTAGTAGTCTATTAGAATATTTATTGCTTCACTGCCACCACAAGACATGTGAGGTGTGTTATTTCTGCCTGTCAGAGTTTTTTCACACATGCAGGCAGGCAGCATCTGTCATTGCTCACTGCGAGTCACTAGCTTTCATTCTCAATGAACTTTCTTTCCAGCTGGAAGAAAGGCAAAATAGAGGCATCAGAACTACACAGAGCTGATGAGAAAGGAGTTCAACATTTATTTACCTAGGAATTGTGCCTCTGAGGACTGTCTTGAATTTGGGTCCTTCTTGGCCACAACACAGTCACCTCACGCTTGCTGTTGTCTTATTTCAAGGCGAGCCTGTCGACCTGTTGTGTCAGGCCCTGCGGAAGCCTGGTATGAGTCAGAGCTGTCTCTGTTGCACGAGACAAAGAGTAAGATAGGAAAGAAGTGAGAGATCACTTGCTCAGGACTTACTTTTGGGAGTAGCTCTCAGGTTCCCCAGGCCTCAGTTCATCAGCTGAGGACCTGGCAGCACTGCCTCATCCCCAGGACCTCTCAGAGTGTGAGCAAGTCCTGTTTTTGTGTGTCCTTGCAGAACAGTGGTGCTTTTGTGGTAGTTGTGAAGCACTGGCTGTGCCAGCCACATTGTGATGGAGGTGTTCAGAGGGTGAATGCTGGCATCACCAGCAAGCTCTGCTTGTACACACAGGGGTAATTCTCTGTTGCTCATGCTTAGGACAGGGTTTGGGTGGAGCCTTTCAGACTGGAGAACATGTTGAGGTTTGTACCTCCATTGTAGAGAGTTTCTGGACCTACAGAGAAAATAAGGCAGTAAAAAACAAAAAGGTGACAGAGATGTGAGAAATCACACCTGAGCCTTGACCTGGGTCTCTTGTTTTGGGTTACCCTGTGAGGTGTCAGTGCTCTGTTCAAATCCTCCTCTAGGAGCTGGCATGGAATGCTTGTCCTGTAACCAGAAGCAGAGGAACCAAAACTTTCCCTTCTGTGTCAGGTGAGGACGGAGGCTTTGGATGTGGGTTCATTCCCCACGTTCACTGGTGAGAGGGAAAAATGATCAGTGGAGCAGCAAAGGTGTGGAAAGTGGGATTAGATGCTTGGGCCATGTAGGAAGAGGCCCTGTGGGGCTTCTTATTTGTCTGAGCCCATGTGTGCCGTATTCCCTGCCTCGTTTTTCTGTTGTTTGGTAGAGTGTTGTCAACACTGGCCAGGCATCCTCGTCTGCCAGCTCTTTGCAGAGCTGTGGTGTTATTAGGAGAAGGTTTGCTGTAGAGGCTGGAGGTAGCCTGGAGCTCCATGGAACTGCCTGATGAGTCACCGTTGCCACTCTGGTGGCTTGGCAGGTGTTGAACAGCCAGAGGGTTTCTGCTGCCTGGTCAAGGGCAGTCCAAGAGAGGGGAACATTGTGGATTTACACCTGCTAGAGGCACAAGGGGCTGTTGAGTCTGGACCAAGGTAGAACCTCACGTTTTTTGTGTCACTTTAATGATGGACAAAACAATGTCAGAAGCACGGAGGTGTTTGTAGGGTTTTTCTTTAGAGCTGTTTCTTGCATCCATCCCACAATTCTGGCCCAGACCCACTGCTGCTGGGCCAATGTACGCAAGTGATAATTCAAATGAGAATAAGTCTGGTACCTCCTTCTAGCCTGAAGATGGACTTTCAGTGTTTTCCTGACTGAAGAGAAATGGGAGGGAGATGTCTTGGCGCTGTCTCCTCCCTGCCGTAGCTGGGAGTGGGGCTTAGAGCAGTGACATTGAGTTGGTTCAGACCCTGTCCATCCAGCCCAGGATCCACCTCTGCCCGTGGCCAGCAGCAGATGCTGAGGGAAGGCTGTCACCTTCCCCAGGTGGCCAGCAGAGAGACACAATCGGCTTTGCTCACTGCCCTTCCCACTCTGGCATTGCAAAAACCCCGAGCGTGCCCGGCCGGCAGATGAAACACAGAATACACAGAAAGCCTCGGCAGTGCGGGCGTGCGTTGGGAGAGCAGAGAGGAGGGGGGTGGAAAAACATCTCCGGTGTCGCCTCACCGGGTGCCAGGAAGCGGCCCAGCACGGGGGTGAAAGACGAGCAGGGTCCGGAGCGGAGGGCTCGGCAGGGCCGGCAGCCCCGGCGTGGCGGCACATTCTGTACATTCCGCAGCCCCGCAGCACACGGGGCAGCCGCGGGTCGTGCTGCCAGGCATCCAGCCCGCCGGGTATTTCGGTGTCCTCACACCCGCTGAGTCTCTCTTTCTGCCCTTTACTTGCCCCCTCCCCCTGCCCCACTCTGCGTTTAACTGAGGTGCACTTGTTGATCCATCGGGCTCTACAGCCTATAAACAGGATGTCTCTCTGTTTCCTTTCAGCCCAGTAACACTAAACCGCCCTGGGTGCAGATAACGCTTTGGGAACCCTCCTCCTGGCTGAATGAGCCTTGTGTTGGTCACGGCCAGCTCCAGATGAGACAGCACATGCCTGTATATATATGCATATGCATCCAATAGGGATGTGGGATGAGTTGGCCACGGTGAACATATTCACGTTGCTGTAAAGGAAGTAAGCGCGTGTTTCAGGCAGGGTGGCTGAAACAAGACACCGATTTAAACCTGATCCTGAATATACAGTTGGCTAAAAACAAGCTATTGTATAAAATCCTAAGCCTGTGAAACCTCTTGGGGGAAAAAAATCTGCAGTTTATTCTGTTGAAATGTTGCTTCCCAAAGATTTTCTCACTATGCCAGAGTCCTGAGAGCCTGACAGTGAAACAGAGCATGCAGGAAGGCATTGCATGAACTAATAGTTGTAATTCTGAGTGAAATTTTGAATAGGGGAGGAAAAAACCCAAGAAAAATACTAACAGTATTTCAAGAAATTTTCTCCCTTCAGAAAGCCAGTGTTCAGACTGTGTGAAGGCAGTGAGGATAAAGGTCGTTCTTCTGAAGAACTTTCTGATCTGGGACCTTGCAATCACAAATAATAATAACAAGGAAAATGGAATTTTGAGATGTTAAGTGTCTTAGCTTTAATGTTCAGGATGTTCAGTGATTTCTATTGATTGTAAACTTGTAAGCTCTGCTATAAATTAAGTCCTTTACAGCCCCTGCTCCCTTAAATCTGTAATTTCATTTAATTTCTAGTCTTTCATTTAAAATAAACTTAAGGTTCTGGGCCTTGTGGTTGTGTAGGAATGTTTTGGAAAAAAAGGACTTTATTTTCCCAAACAGGAGGTAAACTTTAAACACACTAATTTTTATTGTATTTTATTGTATTAAGGTTTTTAAGTTGGTCTTACCAACTAGGCTGGACTGGTGACTTTTGAATACTTGAATGCAAAGCAGGTCTCTGGAAAAGAAGTGAATGATGTCTATTTTTTTTCTTGGATCAATGCCCCCTTAGTTCAAGGGAATTGTCAGTGAGAGCTCGTGCTTTTGTAAAAGTTTTAAGTTTCTACCCACCACTTCAACCAGGTTGTCAGATCAACATGTCTCGTTTACAGAGATGTACTCTAGATCTGTTACTGAGACGTGGTTCAGAATAGCTATTGAGGAACAACTTGTTCTGCCACAGCTCTTCTGTGAGCGCTTTGTGCGCATGCAGCTTCATTCCAAAACGAACATGCCTTTCTTGACTAAGTTCAGGCTATTTTGGAAGGTGGAGTAAGATAAAACATGGAGGGGGGAAAAAACTGTTCTTCCAGAAATAAAGTGATTTGCATTGGGTGTATTTTCTGTGAGCTTTTTTAGTTCTGAAGTCGCTACCTACCTGGGCATGAAGATCCCAAGCCATGTGGTTGGCCCTGAAAGTTTTGCACTTCATGTTATGGTAGCAGAGAGTCCTTAGGAGACCAGCTGTTTTCTATAAAAAACTGGATGATGGTGATTTTGATAAGGGGTCAGCATGCTTGGCACATGGTCCTTTTGTACGAGCAGGCTGGGTGAGGGGGCATATTTGCACTGGTTGCATAAGGGTTTGACACCCGTGAATTGGGTGACGAAGCTGACGTGTCACCTGCCACACAGATGCCATTTAAATAAAGATGTCCCCCTGATCGCACAAGCATTTACCCAGCACAAGGGCTGGCACTGCTGGGTAATATTTAAGCTGTTTCGCTTAGCTCATGGAAACTAGGAGTAGATTTCAGTGTTGCCTTTCTGGGTGGGCAGTGTGACATTGCCAGCGGTCATGGGCCTCTTGGGCGGTGAGAAACCCTCATGGTTTTCCTCGTGGAGCTTGCGGCCAGGGGAGCAGGTGGCACTGGAGGGGTGGCTGATGCTCTGCTGCAGAACGGGGGCTTGTGAAAGGGCCTGTCCCTGCTGGGATAGTGGGGAGTGTTGAGATGGGGTTTGGCTTTGCCGCGGTGCTGTGTAGCGCCTCCTGCCTCCCCTTTCGTGTGGCCAGCTGCCACTGCTGCTTTGGTAACGTGTTTGCATCCACCCCTTCTCACCTTTCCCAGGAAAAAGTGGAGCCAAATGGTGTGAGATCTGTAATTGGGCTAATTGCCCACTCATGTGTTGGCATTTGGATCAGAGGGAATGTTGGATCAGTGGCAAAGCTTCCTCTTCCCTCTGCCACACCTGGGTACTGCAGCAGGGCTTGTCCCCATCACACACAAGCAGTGTGGCACCTCTAGTGTGCTCCCCCTGCCCTTTTTTATTTTCCCATTTTGGAAAGGGGCAGAGCAGGTTTGAAGGGGAAGAGTAAAGTTGGACTTGCTGGTGAGTGCTTAAAACACTGATGTGTGCTGTAGGAGAGAAAGCAGTGTCTCTTTAGAAACTTCTGTGACTGAGGAGAGCTCCTGAAGAGGGAGGAAAACAAAGTATTGCATCCACGTGTAAGAGATGGATGTTAGAACAACCCCTTCACTTCTCCCAGCTAGAAGTCACTCTGGATATAAGGTGGTTCCCTTTTCTGTTCTCCCTGTGTCCAAGCAGCTGTTCGCTGTCCTGGCCACCGTTTGAAGTAATTTCCGTGGTTAAAGCTGTTCCGTGCTTCATGCTGTGCATTTCCCTCTCTTGGATAATGTCGAGAAGTTCACCTTCCCCACTGCTCACTTAGGCAAACATGAGGTGCTCTCACCTGACAGGACCAACCACTGTGTGGTTTGTGCTCGAGCAGGAAGATGAACTGTGCTAGAAATGATAACTATTGCCATTGGTGTGCCTTGAAGGGGACAAAAATTGCCTTTGTCTTGTGTCAAACATTTTCTGATGCTCCAGGGGTTTGAGGAGTGACATGGTATGATAATCTCCAAGTGCTGCTACCTCCGTTGGGTTGTGGCTGACTTTTGTTGACAACACAAGGACCTTTGTAAGTTAAAAACTTTAGTCCTAAACCTTGCACTCCTGATTTCTGTGCATTATCCCAGAGTGGCTTTAGAGGATTTGTCTGGTGTGTGTTCCTGATGCCTGAGCTGCTCTGCCCATTGGGGTATTTAATAGCAGTAGGGACGTGGTATCCCATGTGAATAAGCTTGGCAAAATACAACAGAAAACATCTATTTCTAATGCATTCAACCATGCTGATAGACAAGTGGTAGAAGAGAGAGAATGTATACGCTAGGCATCTTAGCAGGTAATTTCTTTGCAGTATTTAAACATTTTGGTGAAAATTATATTTGAAAAGTGCTGGTGCTGCTAAGAGAGTAAGGGCAGTGTTGCACCAAACTGGAGGAGAAAGATGAACTGGTTTTCTTGCCATTTCTCCCCCACACCCCCCACTCTTCCTAACATTTAAAGTGGAAAAAGTCATCTGGTTTGAAAAATGTCACTTGGTTAAAGAGAAAAAGCAACTAACCAGAAACTCAAAGCAAGCATTTACTGCATTATGTGTGGGTGGGATTGTAGGACCTACACAAAAACAATGTTCAGGAGCTGGACTGGCCTGGGAAGAAGTGGAGAGGAGCAGTGTGCTGGGGCTGGGTGTGGAGCAGTCAGTGGTCCTGTTGTGGAAACAAGGTGGTGTAAATGGTTCCTCCTCCCAAAATTGAGATGACCTGATTCAGTCCACTGGTTAGTAATATACAAGAGGAGCAATTGTTAATTTGATGAAAAAAAAATGAAAACTAATGTGAGCAGAAGATTAATTTGGAGTCTGGAAGGAGGGCATTACTAATCCGTGAATCTTTGAATGGTTTGGGTTGAAGGAATGTTAAAGATCATCTGGTTCCAACTCCTCTGCCATGGGCAGGGACACTTTCCACTAGACCAGGCTGCTCAGAGCCTCATCCAAACTGGCCTTGGACACTTCCAGGGGTGGTGGAAGCCTGTCAAGTGCTTCCAAACATCACTGGTGATGCAGAGGTTGTTGCTATGAAGAGTTCAAAACTATTGCTTGGGTGGAAAATGGGAAATATTTTTGCATGGGGGGAAAAATTTAGAAAGAGACACTGTCCCCCATAAAACCCACAGGCCTCTCCAGAATCTGAACTTTCAAGATTTCTAGTTCCTTTTTGGTTTAAGAAAAATAGTACAACACAAAGCTCCCTCCCCTCCAAAAATTGTGCACGAGTACTGTTACTGGTCAGTGGGAGATAAATGGAATTCTCCCTGAGAACAAATCTCTGGTGTACCTCCAGGTGCTGCGCAGCGCTCAGGCGCTCTCTGCTGCTCCACGGCACTGTGTGGGTTTGCTGGGAAGAGTGCATTAAGTTCCTCGAGGATTTTTTTTTTTTTTTATGCTGTTGGATGCTGTGTAATCTGTTAATGTAATTCCCGTGGTCAGTCGTGCCTGTTATCTGTACTTTCTGTATTTTGGGAGCCTAACAGTGTTCAGCCTTCCTTGGTGTTTTTACCCACCTTCTCATCTCAGCTGCAACTGGGTCATTCTGTCTGGTTAGTAACCCCTGGCTTCAAGCTCTTTATGCTTCCCTGCTGACTTAAGGGACCTCCTCCTGATTTCCTCACTGCCTGCACCCTGAAGACATGCTCCTGAGGTGCTGGGTGTGGGTTATGAGTTCCTGGGAAAATCTGTGGGTAAATAATTAACGTGTTGTAACACTGAGCCCCCACTCCTCTGCCCTCCCCAGGGCAGACTGGTGACAGTGAACATTCCCCTTGTGAGCTTGTCATGCCTGTCCCAAACAGCAGATAGCCTTGATGGGGTCCTCTCTGTTTTCTTTTCTTTTCTTTTCTTTTGGCTCTTTGTGAGAATAAATAATGCTCAAACTGCAAAGGAGAGGTGGAATTGCAGATGAGGAGCTGACCTCTAAGTCTCTGTTGATCTGGTTACATCCCTGCTCATCCAGAAAACAACTTCTTCTTTGAAAGAAGGCAAAGTGAGTTCTGACTCAAACTGGTGCAAGGATAAAGCCACTCTGTGCAAACAGAGTTGGGGTCTGGTTTGAGCTTCAGAGCAAACTTGCATTGGGAAGCAGCAGCTCCCAGACCTCCATGGTGGGGTGTGCCTGATGTGTGCTCACCTTTCCTACCTGCTTCCTCCTGACGTGAGCAGGCTGCATGCTGGAGAGAGAAACAGCATTCCAGAAAGTCTTTCACAACCAGCCTGGCTGGCACAGACATTACTCCTGGTGAACAGCTCTTCCTCTGGCAGGAGACAGACCTGAAGGTTATTCTGGCTGCTCTAAAGCATGAGTTTCATGAGTTGGACCTGAGGATGGGAAGGAAGGGACAACAGGTGGGATTGAAAAGCTTGGTGGGAGTAATGGCCTGTAAAGAAGAGGCTCAGAAGGGAAGTTCTGAGGTGTGTGTCACTGAGCAGTTCACTGCAAGCTCTTAGCATGAGGTGGTGACAAAAACCTCCTCCTGGGTGTTGTACAGCAGTTGCTCAGCCTCAATTAGGTACTTACTCTGGCAATGATGGCTGCAGAAACACCTGCTGCTGGTGAGACTGAGAGGAAGAAAATGGGAAATACCCAATGTGTCTGTGAAGAAAAAGAACCCAAAGAGTCCTTTGATCTTGAGTTTTTGTGGGTTTCTCTTTATTTGGCTTGTTCATGCTCCTTGAAGGATTTCTGGAGGAGCTCCAGAATTCAGCCTTGATGAAAACCACCTTCAGACTTACAGGCAACATCCCCAGTGAGGCTGAGTGTGTGTGGGGAGAGCTCTGGCCGTGGGGCAGGCACTGCTGTTTCTCTGACTGCTTGGACCAGTTCCTAAAGTGAAGTACCGAAAACAAGGTCAGCCAGATTAAGTGTTTCCCCTACCCGGTGGTATTTGTTGTGATGTAAAGCTGGAATGGTTCCTAGAAAGCATTAAAACACAAATAATATTAACCAGGACTGAGAGAGAACAGCCAGTCACTCGGAAATGAGAAATATGTTATGGTGAGAGTGGGTCAGTAGGAACGAGGCCGTCTGGTTTTTACCACTAAATCTGCTACTAAATCCCTCGAGAGCCTCAGTGAAGCCTGGCCCAGCAGGACAGGGCGTGAGCAAGGTACTTGTCTGCACCAGTTGGGACTGGGACGCTTCAATTGCAGGTCTTGCTGCTGAACTGGAGCGTGCTGGGCAAGGCTGGCCCTTCCTGAAGATTGTGAGATCCTGGTTTGGGGCGTTGGTCCCTCTGGCTCAGGATATTTGCCTCTCAGCTGGGACTGATCCAGCCCACCCACCCCAGTAAGGCTTATAAAGAGCATTTCCTTGTAAGGCATGTGGGGATCCTGGGAGGTTTCGTGCTAATCACATGCAAAGTGCTGTTCATGGAATGCTGAACTGTTTGTTTATTGAGATATTTACCTGGATGATAACATCTCCTCCCCTTCCCTCCAATAAAACGTGCTTGATAACTCACATGAGTGCTTGTAAGGCCAAAGGGACAGTCAGCCCTTTTAATCTGTGCTGTCATGAAATAAATAACCCACTGAGCTAATTCCCTTGAGCTTGTCCTAATCTCACCTCACCCTCATCTTTGTTCACATGCGCAAATGCACTGTCAGCAGTATGTAATGTGCTTCCCTTGCAGCTTAAACAATAAATCCTATAAGACCAAAGCTTTGGAGATGGAAATTGCATCCTGTAGGTGGTCTTGGGCATGTGATTCAGGTGACTGAAGGTCAGCTTGAAAGGATGGCACAGACTTCGAAGAAATATATTACCTACTATTGAAATTTCGCACCATAATTTGGGGAAAAACATTTTTTCAGTTTTGCTTCATATTAAATAGATGTGTGCAATCATGTTTGTGTTTCAAAGTATTTAATTTCTACCATGGTTTCAGCATGATTGTCTCACAGCAACCACAGGAGAGAGAAACTACTGAAAAACACTGGGTTTTTTTTAAATATTTTTTTTTACATACTGAAAAGGTGGGCAAGGGACTCAGCATAAGTGTAGATCCTGAAACTACCTGTGTTTTTCTCAAGTCTTATCCTTTGTTGATACTCAGATAAACTTGATGGTAGAAAGAATTTGTTGCTTTGAAGTGAGAAGTTGCAGCACCCTGCAACTCCGCTCCTCCTGTCTCTTTTTGTCACGCCTGTTTTTATTTGATCTGTTGTCACCTTTGGAGGAAAATGATGTGTTTCCCTGCAGGGGCTGGGGGGAGGGGGAGGCAGGCTCCTGGTGTGTTTCTGTAACAGAAATCCATATTTAAATGATGGGCAGTAAACTTTTGTATTTTCTTTTCAGTTTTAGGTGGTGTTTAGTTTTATGTCGGGATGCTGCACTTCCCTGGGGCAGGCTGGCAGCTCCCTGCAGTCACTATCTGTTTCTGTAATTTGTCTGATCAGCAGATATTTTGACATCTGTGTGTTTCGAGAGGGGAAGACAGGCATTTAGTTGGAACAAGGGTCGCCCTTACTGTACATCTCGTGTTCAATGCCAGACTCCCACAGAGACCCTCCTGTTCAGACCCCCCCTCTGTATGGGAGTGCTTGTTGAGGCCTCTCCCCAGCCCTGCGAGCCCCCGTGCTGCTGGAGGTGCAGAATCTCCTGGCACAGGGTGCCCGAGGCCCCAGGGTGGGGGGAAAAGGCCTGAAGTTGTGTTGCAGCAGGGAACAATGTTGCTTGGTCTCCTCCTTGCAGCTGCCTTGGTAAGCAATGCCTTTGGTCTTGGCTTTTTGCACAAAGCAGGAGGATCAGGCATCTCCGTTGCTCCTGGAGCCTGTTTCACCACACTGGGGAGAAGTGGTTTTAAAGGCTAGTGTGGGTTTGAATCTGACACCAGTGTTGGGCACAGAGAAGTCGTAGGTGTGCTGGGAGCATGTGGTTTGCTGTCCCGATCTTTTCCTGATGCCTGGCAAAGGGCTCCTTCTTAAGACCTTAAGATCTTGAATCTGCAGAGGTTTCTCATCATCATCTTCTCACTGGGTGGCATCTATAAGAAAGAGAAGGATTTCAAGAGGTAAAATACAGTCATCTTGCACTGCTGAACAGAGCTGGGTTTTTTTCACTTGGAGCTTCCCCAGATGGAGGGTTGTGTTGAGCCCTTGAACTGCTGGAATCCAAACCCTGGATGCATCATCTGATGTCTTGCTGTGAAGTGTTTCTTCTCCTGTGCCATCTTCAGTACTGAAGAGCTTAATCCCTTGTCCAGGTCAGGTAGTCATTGGAACAGAGCAATGATTAATTTCAGGGAAGGGCCAGGAAAGGATAATGTGCATCCCTCTTCTGGGTGAGTGGCACACGGGGTGAGTGGGTGTGGGAGCAGCTGGACTGTAATGTGGCTCATTGAGGAACAGGGAAGGGTGAGGCCATCTAACCTAGAGGGGCTTGGACTCTGCCCCAGGCTACCACAGTAATCATCAGTGTCAACATCTGGCACATCAATTTTTCCATTAGAAACTCAGTTCTTTGTGGGATTTTAATATCTTGGCTATTTCAGATCATGCTGAGAAACAGCATGCCCCTGTGCAGGCACTCAGGATGCTTTAGTCATTTGCAAAGCCGACATATATAATAATAATTTATTGCATTGCCTTGAGAATGGGCAAAATGGGAAAACCAAGCCCCTACATGGCAGGAGTTCTCTTCTATCAGCCAAGCTGTAGGAATGATGTGCTTGCAATTAGCTCTAATAGCAAGAGAGTAGCTAGTGAGGGAAGGGGTCAGGCAAAGGGGCTTTTTTTGGCTAAGGTTCTCTTTCAAAACACGAGAGTTCCTTGATGATAGGGCAGGTTCAGATGACTTTAGTTCATTACTGTAGTCCTTCAGCCCACCTTGCTGGGAGGGGCTCTCCTCTGTCACTTTTTGCATCCTTGCTTGCTATGTGAGCCAACTCTGCACTAGCTGCCATGGTGGGGGGATATGGTGGGTTGCACGGTGCTCCCTGTTAGCATAATGTGGGCCTAGTGGCTGTGGTCCTTTGTGGGTTGTTGGCTGCAGCAGCACATCATAAACCTTCTCCTCCATGGCACAGTGAACTGGGAATCAAAGACATTGCTGGGTTTGGCACAGAGTGTCCTGGGGGAATGGAATGCCACTGGAGTTACAACTGTTCTTTTGGTCTCTACTTCATATCTCTCTCCTGGACTGCAGAAGACCCCAGGTATCTGAAAGACCAGAAATGACACACAGAGGTTTAGCAGCTGCTCATGCCCAGTGAGATAGTGAGGGGTAAGGCTGGGGTGAAATCGCTGTCTTCCTCATGGTTAACGTGGAGGGATGTTGAAATCTGGTGTCCTGTTGGATGTTGAGGGATTTAGTGGGTCTATATGTGTTTGTACATGTGGACTAAACTTTGTGGTGTTTTGAGGCATAACCCCACCAGGAAGAATGGTGGCTTGGAAGGGATCAGTGAGAGGTCATCCTGGTTTTCCTGATTGTCCTGTGTGTTCACAGCCCATGGCTTGTCCACAGCGTGTTCTAGGAACTGGGTCTAAGGAGATTTTCTCCTCTTGGAAACATCTCCAACTCCGGTGTGTGTAGTGTCTTTCATGTGCCTTAGCATCACTTACCAAGTCTAAAACTGAGAGTTGAGCCTTTGTGAAGTCCCTGTCTGAGATAAAGCACTTCCAGACTTCAGGGTGGTTATTTAAGGCTCTGGGTAAAACATTTTGGTCCATAGGTAGGCACAAAATTCAGGCAGTCTGATCTGCAGCTGGAGCTTTCCTGGGGGCATGAGCTGCACGTGTGTATGTAGCAACCCTACAAAACAGGATCTGGTTTAACAGAGTATTTCTGTACAGGAAAGCACGTAAGTATATGCTTAAGTCCTACGGAAGTCAAAGCAACTTAAGCACATATTACAGTTAATCTTGTGCTTAAGTGATTTTCTGAGCTGGCCTAGATCTGGAATGACACATAAGACTCTCTTGAGTTGGAATTCACAGCCCTGCTCTGTAGTTCCTTACCAAGGAAAGTGATGCTTTATTTATTTTTAATTCTTGCCTTAAAGAATGGCCTGTTTTGGCCTTCCTGCTTTGCAAGTTATTGGAAAGGATGATGTGAAAAGGTAAAGCGCTCTGAGCAGCACAGACCTTTTGAAATGACTAAGAGAATTTGTGCCATTCATTTCAAAAGGACTCCGTGTAGCAAGAGTAATGCTGTACCAGGGGTGTTTCACTGAAGGATACTGTTGGAGTCAAAATGCTGTCTGGTGTGATCAGTATGACAGCCTGTTTGAAAGTGGTGCTGTGTAATGTGCTACTGTAGATTGCTTTCCTTTAATATAATTATTTTTTTGCCTTTCTGAAGTCTCTTTGCTATGAGTGGGATACTTGCAGCATGGATTTGAATTGAATGCAATATTGTGTAATAAGAATAATAAGCAGGTGCATTGTATAAAATTTGAGTGGAAAGCTACTGCCTAGAAGGGAAAAGTAATGTGGTTACTGCTGCATCTTTTCCCCTTATGAGTATTGTTCCCCAAGCACTTACGGGTTTCCCTGTGTGATAGGTTTATTTAAGGTAGACTCCTATTCAGGTGATGGGGCACTGTGCTTCTCAATTGATTTTTTTAGTAGAACTTTTTATGGTTATAACAATAGACAGTGCTAATATATAGGTTCTTTGTGAGAAGACTAACATTTTTCCTGGAAGTAACAGGATCATTTGATGAATGCTTGAGTGTTGCTAATGAAAAGGGGTGGGAGAGGAAATTACCTTTAATAAGGAGTTTAAGTGACATTTTTCTCACAGAATGCCACTGCACTTGATTTTCACAGAAACAAGGAACCCAAAGTGTTCATAAGACAGGTGTGGTGCAGCTGGGTGCCTGAAGACTTGCCTTGGCTACTCCTGTTTGTGCCTCGGTACTTACCCCATGCTTGCTCTGGAGCAGGTCAGTGCTTCCTGGGGCCCAGCAGTCCTGGCCAGCAGCATCCCTTGCTGTCCGAGGGCAGCCCAGCAGCTGCAGCCCTGGTGCTCCAGCCCATGTTTGCAGAGCACTGTCTGTTCTTGTGTTTCGTGTCCCGGCTCGGCCTGGCCGGGAATGAACCCTTGTCTTGACCTGCAGCATCCTCTGGCAGGGAGGCTGCCAGGCGACTTCCAGCTGAAAACTCAGTTTGTTAGGAAAGGGAATGAGTTACTTTTTGGCTTGCCCTTTGGACCCCTGGTCTCCAGGCTAGGTAGATCTTTCTAGTCCTTGCTGTAGTGAATCCAACCTTGCCAAGACCAGCAGTGACTATTAATGTCAGAGGAGATGAGGGAGAACTAGGTTTGAACTACATACATTTTTGGAGGAGTATATGGAGATGGCCCATTGCAATTGTCTCAGATGTTTGTTAGTAACTACTTTAGGTGAAGGCAGTGCTCACTGCTTGCCTGATTTTGGCCGTTTGGGGTATCTGAGCACATAGGGATCCTTCTACTGAAGCTGGAAGCAGTTTTTTAAGAGAAGGAGCACTCCAGGTTGAAATCAGCCATTGCATTGGTCCCCATCTGGCTGTGCAGAGGTGGACATTACGTGCACTCAAAAAACTGTGATGTGGAGGGTCAGATTCTGGGGTGAGAAGTGACGTCCTTCTCAATGCAGTCCTTTATAAGATAACGACTGTAGCGTCTATTTCTAAGGACAGGATCTCAATTATCTGATTTTTTTTGCCTTTTTTGCCACATGCCTTATGGCCACAGCATCTTCCTTGCTGGATGGCATTTCCTGCTTCTGTGCACTTTCCCTAAGCCACAACCCATTTACCTCCTGCCCGGCTGTATCTGGTGCAGCCATCAACCCACATCCTTCAAGCATCCCCTTCTTTTCCATCCAGGAGTGAGTGTGATGGGGTTCAGAGTGCAGCTCTGAACTTCACATCTTGTGTTGGGATTTTTTTTTCTATACCTTTTTTTGGGGGGTTTTGTTGTTTTATGTGTGTTTGGTTTTGGGTTTCTTTGGTGGCTACTTGTTCTTTAGCTTCCATTTCTCCTGTTTGCAAAGCAGGGATAATGCTTTCTCTGGAGCGGCTGTGAGGCTGCCTGGAGGTGGTTCATCCTCACAGCTGAAGGGTGGCTGTGTCATGATGGCCACATGAGCTCCCAGCCTGCAGAAAAGGCGAGGCAAAGCCCTTAACTGAAACCACCGACAAGTCACTTCACCCACATTTGTTAGACCATGGTGACTTTTGGTTGCAGTCATGCTGGCATTTAGAAAGTGCTCTGGTGTCTGGGAAAGTGTGTTGTGGGGCTTGTTAGTTTTAATTTAAATGTTTTTGAAATACTGGAGACTTCAGGGTAGAAAGAAAGGAGGTTTTGGTTTTCTTAAGGTACCAAACCAGCCCTGGGCATGGTGCAGACAGCTTTGTGGGTGCTGGGGACTTGCCACCTTAACTGTGATATTTTTGCAGACATGGCTTCAAGTGCAGTTCAGTTGAAGTCCTTTGTACCCTACAGTGAAGGGAATTGCAAAGGGTTGGCACAGTCTGGTTTGGAGTTTCTGAGCTTATGAAAGCGAACAGTGTAAAATGCTTTTGGCCAGCTTTTGAGGGCAGATGTCTGGACACTTGCATTGTCATATAATGATGGATCATCTTTATTTGGGTTGGACATCATCGCCCTTCATTGCAGCAGCAAGAATTTTTGTGAATTCACTGTTCAGTCTCCAAAAATGGCAAAGACATTTTCTGTCAAGTAATAGGTTCCTTGACAGTGATGTGACTTCAATCCCTTATGGAAAATGATTCTGCATTCATCCCAGAGCAAGAAAGGGGGCTCAGATCTGCTGGGCATTCCCAGCATTGCTTAAAAGCTGCTGGGTTGCAGGAGCCATGAGGACCGAATTTGTCCAGTGTCCCCATGGGAAACACTGGAGGAATCTGGGTCTGTTGTCTTGGTGAAGATGACCACCATGGTGTCAGGAGGTTGGCCCTAGAGCATTGCAGCTCTGTGGTAGCTGCAGGAATTTGCCCAGAGCATATCTCTGGGAATGTCCTGTGGTCCTTGGGTTAACATCCACATAGTGCAAAGGCGGTGGCTTTGATTGATGGGCCAAGTTTGGATTGATTTTTGAAGGCCAACCCTTCTGCAGTGGTGAAAGAGCTGTAGGTGTGTCTGTGTTTGTCTGAGAGAAAACTCATGCCTTCCTGCTGTGCTGTGGCTGTGCTCAGTTTCTTTTGTTGTTCAAAGGCAAAAGCAACAGTAAAATAAAAAGAGTAAAAGAAATCCCAGACTCCAGAATTTCTTGTCAACTGGACTACAAACCTCTGAGGACAGAGAGCAGAAACACCATTGAGAAAAAGCAAATGTGAGCTTGGTGTGTGATATTTTTGGCCCTTAAGGGACTTCTGGTCCTCAGTGGCTTTGCAGTGAACATAGGTGATTGCACTGAAGGTGATGTCTCCATGGCATGCTTTTATCAGGAAGGTGGTGAAGCAGAAGAAGGAAGGTAGTTTTCCTCTTTCCCATGCAGATATTTTAATTCTTATAAAGAAAAAAGTGTAGATTCAATCTCAGCATTATTGACCAAGCCCTCAAAGGCAATGACTGTTGTATTGAGATGCAACAAACTGAGGCTTCCCACTGGCAGCTTATCCTGGCTGGTGTCAGGGTAGATGCTGGGGAATGCAGGGTGAATTCCTTCAGGAGTCTTAGGCAACCATCTCACCTCCGAGAAAAAGGGCATGCTTCTTTGCTCTTGGGAGCTGCTCGGTGAGGGCTGGTGCCTCCTGAGAAATTCCAGGCATATCGGTCATTTATTGCAAGACTCTTTTCTTTCCATTTTTGTTCTTAGTGCTGTATCATTTAGGCAGCAGGAGTGAAGAAGGTTTTATTCTGTCTTCTTGGCACAGGGTGGTTGCAGAGCACCTACTCCTGGGCAGGAGGTGACATCCCAGCAGAGGCTGACAGTGTCTGGAGCCACAGGGTGGTTTCCCACAGGTGGGGACAGATACACTTGTCAGAGGACATGTGTGGGCCTGTGTGGGGAAGGAAGCATTCACTCATGCTCCTCACAGCACGCAACTGTTTTTTGCTAATCATTCCAGCCCGCAGGAATTTTTTGTTATACTGATTTTTGTTGGTGGTGGTTCTTTTGTTCAGTCATTGTTTTTTTTCTTTTCCGTCCTTTAATTGTTGAAGCTGTTTTTAATCCCTGACCATAATAAAGCCACACTGTTAACACAAGCAGCGGGGTAGCTAAAATTGCAGCCGTAATACAAGCTCTGCTTTTAATTTCAGGCTGTTATTAATGAGGCTAGAAACTTTCCCTTCCCCCAGTTGAGCTTCAACTCTGTGTCTTGATCTAAGTCACTTCACTCGGTGCTTCAGAGCATCCCTGGCTCCATCTGGATATGACAGCTGAAGGCTAAAGACTGGTTTTGGATGTCATGAAGAGGTTTCTGGCCACTGTCCTTCCAGTTCCCTCGTGCGGGCAGCTCTGTGCAGTTGGGAGCAGGCAGCTGCAGGGGCTGGGATGGGACCTCCCAAGAGAGGGTGGCAATGGGGACCTGCAGCCCAAAGGTGCTAGTGCTGGGGAGGAGACGGAACTCGACGTGCTTGACGGTGGTAGGAGGACAGGACAGGGTGGTTGGGTGGGTTTGGGTTGCTTGTGAGCTTCTGCTTCCCCCGTTTAGTCCTGGGGCCAAGCAGGAGGGGCTCTGGTGGTTGGTATTGCCGTCCCATGGGGCAGCACCCATCAGTCTCCATAAAGATAGTGTGGTACATGTGTTCTCCTCTCCTTTTTTTTCTCCTCCAGTGCCCTGGGTGCCCACAGGAATAGTCTGTTGTTTACAGAGGAAGCAGTAATGGCAAAAAGGTTTTATTTTTTTGGAATGTAATATTGTAATTGCACTGGGGATGTGGAAATCCCAGTCTGCTGCTGAAACTGCTGCAATAGATGCAAACTTAGAGACTCTAGGAAAAATTCCCAGCAATTTGCATCTCTGAAGTGCAATCCTACACTCCTGTTTATAACCTGTGTGTGTTAGAGAGGACGTATTTCTCTGTGTTAAAAGGCACTTAATCCTCCCCGCCCCAGGTGTGTGCACTGAAGGTTAGGTTGCCTTTTATTTCCTGTACAGGTATGATTTGAGTGCTGCAAACCTGTGAAACAACCCTTTAGGACTGTAGCTGCAATAGTCTCTAGGTTTTAAGTTAACACCCTCCCCCCCACCCCTGCAATGTAATAAAGAAATTATTTCTTGGGCAGTGTACGTGTGCTTGCAGCCCTGCAGGAGCACTTGCTGGGCTGGTCTCATTCAGTTTGCTCCCCTTTTTATCCCGCTTTTCAGAACCGTGGTGTCTGAGCCTGACGCTCCACGGCGTATGCACTGGCCTTTTTCCTAGATGGATTTATTGGATTTCCAGTAAAGACAAACAAAGTCTGAGGGCTAACGGTGCTGAGCAGACAGCGCTGCACTCACTGGCCCAGCCTGCTGTGCTCAGCTCCTTATACGGACAAAAAAAGGAAGAGGAAAAGAGGGCGCAGCGTGAATACCAGACATACGATGCATTCTTCACAGCTGCAAACTCGGAATTTGCTTTTTCCTGGAAAGTGGACCCTCTGTACATCCATTAATTCAGGCTCTGTACTGTTTAGGAGGGAGAGGGAAGCCAGCATTGAGCTGGTTCCAAGCAACACTCAATCGTCTGGTGTAAAGGAATTTCTTTTCTGTGAGGTTTGTTTCTTTCTTTGGTGGGAGACAGAGAAGGGAAGGAGGCTGGGATGAGAAAGGGGAGAGGAGTCCAAGTTGTCCTAAAGCTCGCTCTGATTTGGCAAGCTGCAAGCAGGTAGACTGCAATTACGTCTATTTGCCTCATCTAAAAATCAATCTGATTCATTATTAGCCTTTGCCTTTAAATCATGTTTTCCCTGAATAGCATCTTCCAGTTAGTGGGAGGCAGAGGGTAGATAAGGCAATCGATCCTGTTACTTCATTCATAGTCTGACTTCAGCCTTCATTGTTTGAATCACTAGGGGTGTGAAAGGCCAGCTGTGTTGGGCTGGAAGTACAAAGCACAGGTCCTCTGACTATTAGATCTGAGCCCTGAGATCTCCAAGCGGGCCTGGGTTCCCAAAGCACTGGTTTGCTCTCTTGGGTGCAGCACCCTCCTGAGAGCTTGAATGAGGAAGGTCAGGCCAGTCCATCCCCACTCCTGGTCTGTCACTGATTCAGGGTGTGCAAAGGCACCTTCTGCAACCATACAGGAGCTGAACTGCCATGGCAAGTGCTGTAGTTTCCTAGGTTGTTTGGAAGCCAAACTGTGGACTGGCAGCCCCAGTGGGGTGAATGCTGGCACTACCTGCACGCTGGCAGCCTGCCTGCCTGCCAGCACCTGGGGCCACACCTCCAGCCAGCCCTGTTTGTGCTTATTTCCCAAGGGAGAGCTTTTCCAAGATCACAGATGTGACTTGTGCTTCCGTGGATGCTCTCTGTGTTTCCTGGGGGCCAAACAGGTGGGAGAATTGGGCAATTGTCACCCAGCCAAAAGGCATTTGGAAAAAGCAGCTTGACAACCTTGAGTCATATTTTACTGCCTTGGGATCAGAGTGCCTGGAAAGCAGTTCCCTATTGTCTCTTCACAGGCCTTGTGGAGGTGATGATGCTACTTAATTTCACAAGCTCCTTTCATCTAGCTCCTGCACCGTGCTTTCCCATCTCGAGGATGGGCTGTGACAGCACTTGACTAAGGCAATCTGTGTAGCTTTGTGAGGATCCCATCTGTTTCTCTACTTGACAGCTGGGTTGTTCCATGTTACTTGCCTTCTTGCTTTCCTGTAAAACCCAGCACGTTATTAGGACCCAAAATAGTAGCTCCTCTGGGCCATGTTGTAATAGGAGGGTGTTTCATGATGACAAGTTCCAGCACTGCATGAAGGCAAAGCCCTTTTAAACATGCAAGGAAATAGCAACAATCTGCTTGCAGGTCATGCATTGCTCAGCTCTTTGAACTTCTACATTATCAAGTGTTTGCTGTCGCTGTTCTTAGAGACTGTACTTTGCAACAAACACTGTAAATTATCCAGCAAGGATAATAAAGGAGTTTGATGGTAGAAGAAGGAGACATGAATGGCAAATCTATGCTAATGGAAACATCTGTTGAGTATTCTTGTTACTCTTTCCTCATCCATCCCCGCATGCATCCGAGGTTGTTTAAAGTCAGGTGGAATAGAAACTTAATTTTTTCCTCTGAGTGGACCTTAGACTCTTGTGAATAGGTTTGAGGTAGAACTGTCAGGTGTTGTTTTCTGACACCATTTCAGGTAAGTGCATTCTTGAGCATTTTGCTATGAATGGGACTTGATGGTGCTCCTTGTGCATTAGCCAGAGCTCCACGAAAAGTCTGGGCTTTGGTGAATGTTGGCCTTGGGGTGCCCTAATGCTTTGACTTTCTGAGTTGTTTATGACGGTGTTGGTGTAGATGATGGCTGCCAGTGGAGAACTGGAGACTCCACTCCTGTGTGCCCACTTGGGTGTATTGCTTGAAGAAGGCCCTTGGATGCTGCAGATATATGACCTGTGTGAATGGTTAAGGACCATCATGAGTTTTGTGGGTGTTAAAAGTCACAGTCTCTCTATCTTGCTCCCACTTCTGCTAGGTGTAAATGGGAATAAATTTCCACTGGTTATTTTTCTAATGCAATGAAATGCTGGAACTGGTGGAGAAGGAGAAATTTACCAGTCTCCCATCTCTATTTCTTTAAGTGTTGGGGTGGTTTTGTTTCCAGAAGGTTATCTTCTTGGGCAAAAAGAATGTAATTCATTAAACACAAAGTAGGCACCACGTATGCACCCTCTAAGTGCAGGGAAATGCTGTGCTTCTGTTCCTTTTATTTTCTTTTTTGTGGTACTGCCTTAAGGTGTGTCTTACCAGAAGTACGGGCTGTCATTATTAGAGAATCCTGTACAACAGCTGTAATAATTGCGCAATGTTCTATATTCCTGTCAGGTTTATTCATAGACTTTTTTTTTTAAGACACACGAGGGACTGTCTCTGCACACATCATTGATTTTGCTAATAAAATCTTATATTTTGATGGTACATTTCATTGGAAAATCATTAACTGCTCCATAAGACTTATAGTATCGTGGGATGGGAATGTTTCCTGTTGCCTTGATGGAGAGATTGATCGAGATGGATTAGTTTGATTTCTTAACAGCTACTGGGGAAGGGCACAGAATCTGATGCCTCAGCTCTGCTCCAGTCTCTCTCACCAGGGGTCTGGAGTTCAGTGTCCAGCTCTTACCCTTCCTTTTCTCGGCAGGCTTGGCCTCACGTCCGTCCCCTGTGTCTGTCAGTGATGCAGAGAATTCTTTGTGGCTGGTGCTGAGCTCCGTGTGATCCAGGAACACCAGCAGCTGTGTGGCTCCAGCCCGGTGTGGTGCTGCACTGGGTGTTTGCACACGTGAAGCAGTTCTCCCTTGCCTCATCCTGAGCAACTTGGTCTTGTGGGAGGTGTCCCTGCCCATGGCGAGGGGGGTTGGAACTAAGTTGTCTTTAAGCTCTCTTCCAGCCCAAACCATTCTATGATTCCCTTATTTCATGGAGCATCAGCTGTCCCCACCTTGATATCACTTCTTTTTTTTTTTTTTTTTGCTTCCAACTCACAAAAAGCCTGAATTTCTTCCTGGCTGGTGGCTCTGATCCTTACCAAATTATGCTTCTGCTTTCTTAAATGTCTCTCACAAGCTCCCAGTTCCCAGTGGCACCTGAGGACTGTAGGGATTAATGTGCAGAGAAGGGGTGAGGCTGCCTTCACTCCCCTCCTTGCTTGGGCAGGGGTGAGGACTGGGGGGATCTGTGCTTTACAGAGGGGGTCTCGGTGCATGGCTCTGGGCTGCTGAAGGACGGAGTTCTGGAGGAGAATGTCCCGCAGGAGTGAAGATGATGGCCCATACGTGCACTGTGCCCAGACATCTTTTCTTTCTGCAGGGAGTGGGCAAGGTGCTTAAAACCTGTTTGAAATTATTCCAGTGCAAAGTATGAGGAGAGCATGCCCACCGTGTTGTCCCCACTGATCCCTGCTGTGAGATTTCTACTCGGTGGTGTTTCTCTTCAGGCTATTCAAGGACCCTGGGCTGGTTAAACTGCCTCTGTCCAGTATCAGCTGGGACATGCTTGAAAGCCTCAGGCTGTGCTTTTGCCATGCCTTCTAGCTGAGTTCTGCAGGAGCCTGGATCAGCAGAACACGGTTTTAGATCCTGCTGCAAGCCTAGAGCACATGAAAGGACCAGAGCAAGGTGAATCTGGGCACTGCTCTGGTTTATTTGCTATTAAATAGCTTTTCCCCCGTGAGTGTTGGACTGGCAGTTAGAAAGCCACTGCTGAGCCAAACTCCAGTCCTGTATTTTGCAGCAATTAGCAGATTTGAGCATGTCCCTCATTCAGCCAAAAGACCTGGGAGATGGCACAAGTCTGTATTTTATTGTATGCATTAATTTAGTGTGTGTGTGTGTTGTATTTGAGGGAATGTTTAGCGTTCAGGTTCGTAGAGCTGAATCCGATTCCATTTTACAGGAGACAGCCCAGTTGTCCATAGCAACCTAAAATTGATTTTTTTCCCCCCTGCCTACCAAAAGCTGTTCCCTCTTGAATCATCCCTTTAATTTAATATAGTGAACAGGATGTCCCTGCATGCAGAAACTTTTTTTTTAACAAGTAACCTAGGCAAAAAAAAATAAAATTCTTATTTGAACAAGAGCCCTGACTCTATCTTTACTGCCACTTGTCATTAGTCCTTACTGTGCTGTTTCCTTGTGCTTTGTTTCAGGCACTGGAGGCCATTATCAGTATTGGTTAATCACTGCTGCTGCCACAGGGGCGTGTCCCCCTGCACTCCCTGGCCACCATGGCCACCTCCTCTTGGCAGCAGGTCCCTCTTCGGCATGAAACCCTTCAGGCTGCCCTGCTCTTGCCGCCTTGGTTTTGTGGTGTGCTGAAAAATCTGTTTTTTGGTGGTGTATCTACATACGCCATCAGCCCTGTGCTTTCCCTGCTGTGCAGTGGTGCCCACACGTGGCGCTGGCGCTGTCGTGACGCTGGCTCTGATCTGTCTCAAGGAGTGGGGCCAATGTTCCTTGCGATGGGAATGTGCTGCACAGCTTTCGATCCCGGCTCGAGGAGAAGGGATGAGACTGTTCAGGGCAATGACGTTGTTTTCAGGTGTTCCTTCCACCTGCTGCTAATGAGAGTGCTCAGGGCCTTTCCAGCAGAAGCAGTGGAGCTGCTTCAGAGGAGGCTGGTTGGTTGGAAGGTGTTTGGGGAGAATGGGAAGGAGTGCCATGCTGTTTTACTCCTGTTTGAGAAAGAAATCTATGTCTTTGTCATGTGTGTGGTGCCTGAGGACTCTAAGGGAGTGATTGCCTTGTCAGAGGAGTGCAGGGGATGAGGAATTTAGGACATTTGTGGGTTTGCTACCTGGAAGAGCACTTCACTACCTTTTGGAAGAACAACAGCTTGCGTGTGGTCAGCACAGACTGCAGCCTAATTCCACATTTTCTTGTCCCTGGATTTTGCACAGCATGGCAAGACAGCAGAGATTTTTTCCCCTATATTCTTAGTTTTTGCTCTGCTTGTTGCAAAGCCACTGGAGGAGGAGGTGTTGCTGGGCTGGGGCAAGGTGTGCCGTGGTAGCAGTTGTCCCACCAGACTTGTCCCTGTTCCACACAAAGAGAAGCAAGCTGCTGCTTGCATCTACGCTTAGGCCATTAGCACAAATTGCACCAATCTGTGCTGTGAAATGTCTGCCTTTTCCTGGCTTGTTTTATGAAAAGTTAAAGAAAAAAAAAAGAAGCACATGAAATCAATATGGCAGAGGCTTCGGCTGCGTGTTCACCTGCTGTCACTGTGAGACGAAGCCATGTCACTTGACGCACCTCGTGTACGGCACTTGTTGAGCAGATAGTTATTTCATCTCTCTGGTTTTTTCGCGTCAGTCAAAAAAGGGTTTGTTTCATGTGCATCATCTGAACATTTCACTGAATAAGCTACCCAAAAAGGTTAATCTCCAATTCTGTACTGCTTTTACTGTCGCATCCAACTGCTTCAAAGACAGCAATGAGTGTATCTCTTAATGATGATTTCCAGATGCAGAGGTAGTAGAGGCATCTACTTCTTTCAGGTGCCAAAACTGAGACTTACAAGGCCTGTTTTTTTAGAACACTTCATGTTTTGTACTGCTGTACATGGTTATAGTACAAGTCTCAATTAAAGGTCGAACAGAGAATTTCAATCCCTGTCTGCTAGTTCTTGTCTCTTCTTGACATGGTCCTTCTCTATCTTTATTTAGCCAGAAAAGGCACAGCAGTAAATATGTGGGAAAATTTGATATATGTGTCTTTGCTCTTATCGTTCAGAAGGTTTATGGCAGAGGCATAAACAGGAGCTAGTCTTTCCAAGTGATGCTCAGCTGCCAGACCACAAAGCATCCTTTCTGGTCTCCTTACATTGCCTGCCTTGCATGCTTTCCATCTTCTGAAAACTGAGTGAGGGGGAGGAGGCCACTGTCCCACATGGCTGCAGCCTCCTCTTGGACATGACTTGGCTTTCGTACACCACTAGCACATGGAGTAGACATTGCCCCAGGTGTCAGTGAACTTCTCTGTGTCCCTGTTGTCATTCCTCCCTTCAGCAGGAGCACTGCCTGCCAGAGAGCTGGGTATGATCTGGCTGGGTTATGCAGAAGTTCCTCGACTGTTGTCTGTAACTTCTGTCAGCAGGATATTTGTAAATTTAAACGCTTCCTCCAGAAGTATCAAAGGAACTAAGGCCACTTTTCAGCATGGACATGAAAGGCTTTCACGCGCTGGTGCAGCAAGGATTGCCATGGAGAACAAAGGCTTTTGCTAATCGCTTCTAATGCCTTTCAAGTTTATGCCTCATTTTTTCCCCTTTTTCAGACGGCCTCCCAGAGTACTGAGACTTCACTGACTGACTCACCAAATAATTAACAGGAGGAGGACTCAATCTCTGAAACTTTTGAACACCTCTTTTAATTTTCTTAAATAAGCCAGTACTCTGGCCAGGATCCAATTTGTGTAATTACATTTGACCTAACTTAATCCCTTGGCAGTTTCAATTGCATGTGGTAGTCGTCTTGGCTCCCTGTCCTGGGCTGCCATTCAATGCTACTCCATGGTTTTCAACAGCTATCGTAATTCAGCTGTAGAAGTGGGTGTATTTTCTTGGTGGAAGCATTCCTTATATCTCTATCCCTTGCTAAACATCCTTATCTCACTTGTATTTTGGGAGGTAGCGTGTCTGATGCTGCAGATGATCTTGCTGAAGTCCTTGGAGCTACTTTCACCCTTAAAGATGGGCATGCATTTAGAGACTTTTATCAGTTGTCCAACATACATTTTGAGATTACTTTGAGTTTTTCACCTTCAGGCATTTATTGCTCAGTCTCCTCAGCTACTGTGTGCTGCTTTAGGGACGTTATTGGTGCAGGTACTCCTCTTTAGCCTTGAAAACAGCACTTCTGTTATCGAATCAGTGCTAACTGGGAGTGTGTCGCCTTCCTGTGCTGACAGCAGTTGGGCTGGCTGGCTGTAAGTGTTGGCATTGCTAAGAGTGCAAGTGATGAAGGAAAGGAAAAGCCCAGGACAGCTGAGGATTGCAAAGGGAAAATAAAATCCATCCCAAGTAGAAACTTGGAGATGGACAAGGTGCAGTAGCCACAGGGATAGTCAGATGAATGATCCATGCAAAAGAGAAGACGCTGAGTTCTTGCATTGGCACGTCCTTAGATGTGCAACAAGCATCTTGTTTTCACAGCAGGTGACAAATCGAGTGTTTCTTGGCTTCAGCCCTTGGAAAAGGCGTATTTGTTACAAAGCCACTTGATCCTTTGGGGCCAGGAGCAGCTCCTGCTGAGGGGAGATAGGAATTTAGATGAGATGGGGTGCAAAAGGTGATCTACTGCTGAAAGATGCTGTTGTTGCAAATTGTCTGCTACCATCTAACTCTGTTTTTCTGAGAGCCTTCAGAAGTAGGATGGCAAATGTATTACTGCTGCTCTCCACTGTTGCTTGTTATCTCTCATGAAATTTGGGATGTTTTTATTATTCAGAACTCCTCCCTGTGTCTCCAAACACTGCTTATGTAAATCCTTTCTTTATCCTTCTGCATTGTCACCAAACCCTTGGGTTCATGAGGAAGATTTCGTTTTGCTAGGTAGAATATCCTGAAGATCAGGAAGTAAGGAGTAAGTTGTGAACACAAAAGCCATTTATCAGACCTGGCTTTTATCCTCTGGGTCTATCCCATAATTACACACCTTCTAGTCTCAGAGTAGACTAGAAGTCTTGCTTCTGTTAGTTTCAGTGACACTGTAAATAAAGTCACAAGTGGCAACATTAAGACTTATCCTCTGTCACTGTACATAAAGGTTTGGAGCCAGAGCCATCTGATTTTGATGTGTGCTGGGTATTGCTTATAGCTTGGCAGAACTTTCTGTGAAGTCCATGAATGCTTTGTTTCCTATAACACAGATTTATCAAAGCACTATGGTGGTTGTGAGAGAAAATGTGGCCAATTTTGAGTGGTGGTGCATGATGTATCTACAGTCAGTGATATTGCTTTTGATGATCTGTTTGCATGTTAAATAATGGGATGGGAAAAACTGCACTTCAGACTTGCTCATTTTTCCTTTACTCCTGGACTGGACTCTGCCTGCCATCCTGAAGACAAATCTTTTATTTTTCTTGTTTCAGAGTACTTTGTAACTGGGTGTGCCTGAATGCATCAGCCTTTGGATGTGAGCTTCTTCTGAAACAGCCTCGTGATATCCAAGTGCCTGCTCTCTCAGGGTGAGGAAAGAGATACACGTGCAGAGATTGAGAACATGCTTTGAGCAGAAGCAGAATGGCCAGGAGAGGACAAACAGCACTGCCTCAACTTGTAAATTTTGGAAATAGTGAACTTGTCGTTGAGAGAGGGAATACACTAAATCTGTCCACTGTAAATAAGACAAATTATAAACTTAAGTTGCAGCCAGAGAAATTTAGCTGAGGCATCAGTGAATGATGTCCTGCATTAAAGATAGCTGAGTGCTGGAGTGGATCACCCCAGCAGGTCAGGCAGTTTCAGTCAGGAAAAGGTTTAAGAACAAGTTGGAAAAGCACTAGCAGATGTGTTTTTAGGAGAACCAATCCTTCCATGTGGTGGAAGAATATCCTAAGTGACTTGTGGAGAGTCCTTGTAACCTGCTGATGATTAGAAATGGGAGTATGTGAAATTCTGCTCTTAACAACCTTATTCAAAGCTGATAAGGTGAAAGGCAAAGCCCAGTGTATCTGTGCAGAATGAGCTGCATGGTTAGATGAAGAACTGATGCAACAGCAATTAATGCTGGTGCTCAGTGTCTTTGTTACCTGAATTGTGATATTCTTCTGGAGGGAAGTGTAAGCTCAGGGAAAAGAAGAGGTTTAATCCTCTGTTGTTGGCATGCAGTGTAAACTTGTGGTAAGCCCCAGAAAATTGTGTCAATTCTGGCTCCTTTGTAGCAAGTTTCTGGAAGTTTGGGTCTCTTCTGTGGTCCATGTAAGGGATTTACTCTTACTCCCAGGTGTGCAATCTCATCTGTTTTACTGTGGCATGAGAACTCAATGCTACAAATATAGGTATACTGAGCAAAACACAAATATCATGGGGAACACAGAGGGAGGAACCGAATGATTACTTTTCCTCTCTGTTTCCAGGGCTGATTAAATGGAGGAGAATTTCATTTTTCTTCTCTTGCTCTTCTGTTCTTGTTCTCCATTGTGTTTCTTTGTCTTGTCTTGACAGCAAACACAGCTGGCTTTTGCTGTGTTTAAAAATGCTGGCACACCAGCTGGGTCTTGAAATTATGTCCTGAAGATGGCTGCTCCTTTAGTTCCCTTGCTTCTTCCTCCCTTCCCTGGGAGCTGCCGGTGACAAACCATGCTCGGGCAGCCTCTGAGCCATCGTATGAGAAGAGGGGGTTCAGGTGCTTTGTCTTCCTTGGTCCGGTTAAGAAGATCAGTGAGATACCTGTCTTATCTTTGTAGGATGTCTGGAATTCAGTGGGAAGTTCTTCAACCTTGGACTTTGGTTTCTCTAATATTTACATTTCATGCATAATGTCAGCAAATACTGGTGTCTCCCCTGGAGTTATACTAGTGTCTTATTGTTCCTTATCGTCTTCTGCTTGGCAGAGATAAGCTGTTGTGTCCCAGGGGTATGGGGACATGGAAGAAACTTGCAAATAGCTCTAAGAAATGCAGATGGTGTCAAGAGGAAAATAAGGGATGCCTTTCTGAAGTCACCTTTGTACATGGGGGTTTTTTTCCTCTTTTCTCTTTTCTTTTTTGCTCCTCTTGAGCTTTTCAATTCCTGCAACTATCTGTTCAAATCTTGAAAGCAAAATGCGTTCGTGGAAAGATACAATTTACTGCGTTCCCCCCTGATCTTTTGATCTCAATCAATCAAATAAATCCAAGACCTTGCAGTTCACCTTGTTGCAAGGACGGTTAATAAGTTGAGGGGTTGTGCCAATGGCAGTGATGGTTTTCCAGCCTTGTGCTTTTCTTTTTATTGTTATTATTTTTTATGATTCTGACCTTTTGGACTGGTCAGGGTAAGATTATTTGTAAAGAATACTCCATAAATATGCCTGTCAGGACTGGAGTTAACATTCAAGCCTTGCTGCTTAGCAAAAGAAAGCAATATGCCAAAGTTCAATCTAGATTTCCCTGCAGGGTTGAAAGTAACGACAGGAGTCACTCAACATGGCAGGGATGAGTCCTGCCACCTCTGTGGGAGTGGCTGCCGTGTGGCCCTGCAGCACTTTGCAGTTGTGTGCCTGGTTAAGTTGTCTGCTCCTAAAATTCGGTGTCTGGCATCTCGTGCTGGGGCGCGCTTGGGCTGGAGGAGCCCTGGATGCATCTCCTGGCTCTTTGAGGTGCCAGCTCAGTCAATTAGTAGCTTTCTTTGATTTAGCAACTGAATTTTTTTTTTTTCCTAATGCTGTGCTCCTTGCAATGCAAATGAGGGTTTGTGGAGCTGCCCTAAGCTCTGTCCTGTTCCCATCCTTGCACTCCATCCTTGCCCTCAATGCAAGCCAGTGTGCATTGCAAGCGTGGCTTAAGGGAGCCCCAGAGTGTCCTGTTGTGTTTTGAGTTTTGTCCTCTGTGTTGCCTGCTGTGATCTCTGATTGCTTTGGGGATCCTAGATTTCAGTGGGAAGGCGGTTGGGTTTCCCCTGCTGTGATTATTCATGGAAACAGTTCCTGGGTGTCTCCCACCTAAGGTTTCCCACCAAGGAAGCTTGCAGCATCCAGCGGTAAGAATCTTGCTGTACTGTCAGGAAATATAATGGTGATTATCGATGTTTCTGCTGTCCTGTCAGTAGAATTGACCCCTGTGGAGGAGAGCAGCACATGGAGCGAAGCTGGAAGCCAGCAGCTGCTATTTAGACATTAACCTGCAGCCTTTGAAAGCTGCACAGTCCATTGCATAGGAACGGTCTCTATAGAGCCTGGTCATGGATGTAAATATAGTTTGTCTGAAGCATGTGGCTTTTCTGAGGTTAGTTTTTCTTCCTTAGTAGATGAGAAAGTGAAGGTGCTGAAGATCGCTTGCAGTTTATTCATGGGAAGTTCATGGCAGAGGAACTCTGAGGCTGGGTCTGAAATCCATAGGTTTGGCCAAAAAATGCCGCAAAACCTATATGTGGTAAAAAAAATTATACTATCAATTGAGAAAGCAGACTGAGACTGGGTGGTGAAATAAAGGTGCAAAAAGCAGTGCAACTTGTGGAAAGTCACACAGCACCTTCATGCCAGATCCCTGCGACAGCTCAGCAGCTCTTGGTCCAACTCAGCAGCGCCGTAACTTGCAGTGAAGCAGATGGGTCTGGTTCCCTGTCAGCATTGGCTGAAAAGTTCAAGAGTAAAATAAATAAATTTGCCTTTTAGCCCATCTTAAAATCCAGGAATCATTTCTCCAGCACCTGTAAATAATCGAACCCTTTGCTGGATTTACCTGCCTTGCACATAAAAGGAGATGATAAGGGGAAAATAGATAACTGAGGGTGGCAGAGCTGTGCCTTTGCTGTGTGGTGCCACATCCTCACAAGCACAGTGGCCATGCCATGAGCTGGGGGGAGCTGTCCCTATCCCCATGGACAGCTGCCATCATTCAGGTGGCAAGGGGAAAAGCCCTCCAATACGCAGGAGTTTTGCATGTCCCTGAAGGCAACACTCTTTTTTCTTATTCCAAAAGGGACTGGCAATTAGCAGCAGGGGTAATAGCCACCTGGAATGAAATTCTGTGGAGGCATGAGAAATAGTAGGGTATATTTGGAAATATCTATTGCATATATATATTCCTCTTAAGAAACATGTTGGAGGTGCCATATCCATAAATACTAATAAGGCTGTTTGATTCCAATTTTCAGGTAAGATTAACATTTTATTGAGTATTATATCTGTCACATTCAATGCTTTAGTGTACCATCCTCTCAGGCTTATTAGCATAATTGCAGTGCTTAAGCAACAATAAAAAATTCAACAGTAAAATAGCGGTTAGCACAGGCAATTTGTTATCAAAAGCTTTTACTTAAGGACAGCTTTTGAGCGTATTTATTATCCAGTTACGGCTATACATTATTTTTATTTAGAAAAACAAGAGGGAAGCAATGTAGGAAATTTTTTTCTCTTTTAATACCTAAATCAGGAGGCCTGAAAATTGGTCACTGCCTTTTTCTGTTTCTTTAAAATCACCCAGCAAAGTCACTTGGAGTGGGGAGGCAAGATAGCAAAATAAGCTCAGGTCTGGAGCAGGACTGTGACGTTAACAACTCAGCAGAACAATTCTCTTAAATTCTGATGCTGACTTGAGGGCCCTTTTAAAATTCCCTCGTTGCATCCTGGGCTCTGAAGAAGTGTCCTCCCCGTCCCTGGCCGATGGCACTGTCACTGGGGCACCCCAGGAGGCAGTGCAGCTGTTGCTGCAGGGGTGTGGCACCCACAGACAAGGCGAGGCACTGCACAGGAGCTGCAGGAAAACAGACCGTGGTGTCAGTGCTAGTTGTCCCTGAGGTTGGACAGAGGAGCATGGCCTGGCTGTTTAATAGTGCTGTACACTCCCCCTGTTTCTTTTCTCACTCCAAGGACTCTTAAGGGAACAGTCCTTTTCCTGAAAAGCTGTAGTGTAGATGTGAATTCACGTGTGTTTGTATGCAAGCACTTGCTTGTGCACGTACAAAGTCCTTGTTGCCAGCACGGCAGGATTTCATGTGAGTATTTTATTTTTCAGCACATTCTCTATGTGTGTTTAAAATATGAAGTTTTATCTCATAAATGAAGAAGTAAATGAGTTTTAAACAACACAAGAAGTCCTCAGACTAAGAGGTGCATCAAGAAATGCACATGGATCTGGCAAGAGGAAGATGGTAGCTATGACTGCTTGTGATTCCTTTGCTGGGAGAGGCTTTTTACAGACCCTCTCTTTGCTTGTGCTTGCTCTCCAACATCCTTCAGCCTTTGCTTGAATTGCTGAGATTGTCACCTTCAGTTGTCCTTGTTCCCCAGACCTGTGCTCACCTTCCCCATCCCTGTTCTCCTCCCCATCACTGCAACTTGGTGTCTCTTTCCTCTCACACGTTTTCCTCATTCTCCCATGTTCTGGGAGACTTCCTCTGCCTTGTGATGCTTTTTCAGAGGTTGCTCTCCCATCTTCTTGATGGATGACTTACAGTGGGCCTGTCACTCTATCATTTTGGTGGTATCCAAAGCCCAGGATGAAGGGCTGCCACAGCCCTGGTGATGCCTTGATTGAGCTCACAGTCTGGGTAAGCAAGAAGGGTAAACTTGTCTGGCTTTTTTGCTCCCATTTTGACTGCTGTCTAAGTTCACCGTGAGGAGAAGTGAAGGCAGTGCTGCTGCCCCAGGGAAGAGCCTTGTGTTCACAGTGAAACAGGATGTGCAAGCAGGTTGTAGGAATTGGGAAGGGAGCACATGGAGACAGGTGAAACTAAATTGGGCACATATTAGAGAAGTGATGTGCTTGTGGTGTCTTCTTCACAAACACCCTCTTCTGCGAATATGTGAAATTTGAAAGGAGCTGGTTGTTTCACATCCTCTTTTTTTGAGGGGGTTAAAAAGCCCAATGTTATTATTCAGAGATACGTTGTATGTTTCAGATTCTGGGGTAGTTGTGAGTCTTGCCTTGGGACAAAGCTCACTCTCGTGAAACTGCCTGACACGGCATGGTGTTTAGACTTTCTGTCAACGGAGAGCTTGGTGATGCTCCTGAGACTGAATACACAGAAACTGACTGTGGAGAGCTAAACTTTCTGGGAACTTTGCTCTTGGTGGAAATTTGACTGTGATTTGAATTGCGGTTGAAATACATGCTCCCTGCGTCTATGATCACCTCTAGGAGTGGGAGCTTGTTGCTGCTGTCTCAGGAACAAGCAGGTTCCTGCACAGTCCTGCAGCTCCTCACTGTTGCTCCTTCTGGCTCTGCTTGTCAGGCTTTAGTTACCCCCAAGGCACGTGAGCACCTCCTGCTTGCACCAGGCCTTGTAGCTGGGCAGTGTGAGTGTCTTTTGCTACAGCTGGGGAAGCACCCTTCTAGGTCCTGTGCACAGGCACAGGGTTCCACATCCACAAAAGGAGTTGAGGAACCACAGAAAATGTTTTCTTGGGGTGTTGACAGAGTCAAGGGCATTTCTGTGTGGTTCCTACCTGAGATCGATAATCCTCCAACATTTTAGATAGAAAGGACCTTGC
This sequence comes from Atrichornis clamosus, assembly GCA_013400975.1. Taxonomy (NCBI): domain Eukaryota; kingdom Metazoa; phylum Chordata; class Aves; order Passeriformes; family Menuridae; genus Atrichornis; species Atrichornis clamosus. The sequence continues at coordinate 296,357 of WBMZ01007968.1, read as the reverse complement.
AGGTCTCTCATGCAGCTCCTGGCTCAAAGCAGGGTTAGCTTCAAGGTGGGATGAGGTCGCTCAGAGCTTTTCAAGACAGTGGTGGCCTGCTGTGGTCTTGAGGGATGGTGATATATACCTTGTTCAACAAAAAGACACCTTGTGAAGGGCTTTGTAGGCTGTACTCTGGTGTCAGGGTCGTGGAGCGATGATGTTTCTGCGAAAGGGTCTGAGTGAACGGCTGAGAGACAGAGTCTGGGCAGTGACACAGTGATTCCTACAGCAAATTCCCCTTGTGAGGTGGGGAACACCATGCCCAGCTCTGCTGGAGCCTGTCTGCCACCACAGCTGCTGGGGACACTGCACAGCTCTCCTTCCTCATGGATGGGGAGGGATGCTGGGAGGAGACGGTCTGTGGCTGGAGACCAGTCCACACGTGAACACGTCCTTCCCGAGGAGGAAGGTGCCTCCATGCTTCTTGCAGGGAAAAAAAAACGGCTGAAAGAATTTAGCAGTGATAAATGTCATTAAAAATACTTATGCTGGAATTTGTAAAGCCTGGAACATCTGTTCTCAACAGTGCTTTGATCACGTTGTGAGGCTTTTAAAATGATACTACCATGAATTAAGTGAGATCCTTATGGCTGCAGGATTCCTTTCAGTGCCCTTTTTTTTCATGGAGCAAAAAGGCAAATTTCACAGGGAACATTACATGACTTGAAACACATATTTTAATGGTTAGTATCAACCAAACAATGTTTTATTAGGTGCTAGAAAAATGTTCCAGTTCCATACCCCAGGAAGCAAAGCACTCCCATTTACTATTTTAGCTTATGGGAACAGTACTTTGAAAAAAAAATTTAAAAATCAAGAATTCATTGCTTGTATGTTACTGTATTCAAAACCAAACCAAACATGGTGACATGAGCTTAAAAATTTTGAAGTTGTTGTCAGAAGAGGGCCTTTTTGGGTTTTGTTTCCAGGCAGAGGTGCAGACGAGCCAGTATCCATGTGTTTTCTGAGGCAACCGCGGCGAGGAATGGCAAGACACTGATTATTTACTTTCCTCAATGAAAACTTTTCTCAGTTGAGTAGCTTTTAGTCATCCAGTTTTCTCCAAGGACTTGTGCTTTCCCCTTTCCTGGTTGTTTTAGCAGGCTTCTGCCTCTTGCCCTTCATCAGCTGTATTTGGGGCTGAAATGTTATGATGCCAAATGTTTTTGGTGTTTCAAGGAGCACAGAGAGCCCTCATGGCAATTCTTTGCAGTGTCACACTTGGCAGGAGGATTTCTGCTCCTTCACCTTCTTGCTACGTGCAGTGAAAAGAATATCTCCTGGACTGTGCAGAAACAGCCTGTAGGGCATGAGGGGCAGCAGGAAGAAGGGAGATACTGAAGGCGAGATGAGGAACAAGGGAAGTTTCCTCCTACGCTGTTTTTGTGTTCATGCTGGGGAAATCCTTTCCTGCTCCTTCAGCAGCAAGACTGGCAGCTCCCAGTGGGATGCTGGGGCAAGGCTTCTTGCTCCTATCTCCCCTTCTCTCCCTGGGATGGGTGAATGGACCTGTGTGTGACCCCAGGGCTCTACCCAGCACTCATAAGCCTGGGGAACTTAACTGTTTCTTCATTTAAAGACTGTTCAGGCTGTGAAAGGAGGAAGAGTTGTGGTCATAAATAGCAGAGAAGCAATCTGGATGGGCTTTCTAGTAAAGTTCTGTGTGTCAGGGGTTAATTTATGAAAACTAAATTGTTTAATTCCTACAGCACCCAACAGGTGAACAGGCGGCTTATTGCTGTGACATATCCATTTATAGCAGTTTTCCTTTGCTAACACCTGTGACTCAGTTCTGTTGCATACTTACGCTGTCTGTTAATTATTTACCCGTGATTTACAAGTACAGAGTGCAAATAAAATGCTTTTATGCAGAAGACTGCATTGCACATCAAAGATTCCTGGGAATTATGGCACTGTACTACCATGTGCAATCCCATCAACATCCCTGGGCTTCTGGTGGGGGAGTCCTTGTATATGCCTCAGCAAGAGGCAGCCCCTTGCCCTGCAGAACTTGCACTCAGAGGTGCTGTGGTGTAGTGAAGGGCTTACTACACACAGGGCTGTGGTATAGGAGGGGATCTGTGTCCTTTGCTTCCTTGCAGATGGATTTTTGCCATTTTAAATTACTTTCTTCCCCCTTTACAAAGGCTCATTCTTCTTCATAAGTGATGGCAGCAGCAGCAGCAAACTGTTTTTAAAAAAACCCCCAGAGCATAATGTGCTTTTTTTTAAAGAACAAAATAGTATAAAAGTCAAGTAGCAGATAGAGTTCTGACTCAGCTCGTAACTTATGATCCTATGCTATTTCTGTAACATTTTTAGCTTATGACCAAATTTTTCTAATATTAGGACATTGCCATAGAAAGTGTGTCAGTCCCAGGCTGCCAGAACCTGTCACTGTTCAGGATACATACAATTCTGAGCTAGTGTGCAGGAGCAGGCCAGTTAAGTCATCTGTTGTGGTTTGAAGTTGCTGAAATTTCTTTTTTTTTTCTTGTCTGTTTGCTTTTGGTTGTTTCTGTTGATCCACTTAGCAAACTGTGCTGTGCAGAACAACGTAGCTGCTTTTTATTTCTCACGCAGTCAGGCACTGAGCTCCCATCCCCTGTGCCTCTTGCAACTGGAGTTGCTTTGCTGGTCCATTTTCAGCCGGTGCAAACTGCTGTAAGTCAGCTCAAGCTGTATCAACTACATGGATTTTGTGGAAGTTGGGAATCTGGTCATACAGCTCGTGGTGTTGGTAAGGAAGGAGCCTGGGAGATGGTTGTCCCGTTCTAGGCAGGCAAGAAAGTACATGCAGAGTTTCTCTAACCTCAGGGAAAGGGTGTGTGAACAAATAAGTATCTGTGTTGCAGAGAATGCGATTACTGAGGAAATCCCGAAGTTTACAAGTAGGATTTTTTATAGGTTCAAATCTGCTGTGGTTTCAGACACTTAAGGACACTTAAAATAATGAAACTCCAGACAGTCCAGCCCACACGTGCATGACACACAGCAGCAAAGCCGTCCTTGTGTTTAGCACTACTGATCAGCTCCCTAATGCAACATCTGCTCTGGGATTTTGCATTTAATTTTTTTCTTGATAATAAAGAGGAATGCAGGGTTAATGATCTGTGTCCTGTTTCCCTTCAAAGTTCTTTATTTGCTCTTTGTGGCTGCTTTTCATGGTTCTTTGCAGCAGCCCTAAAATGTCAACTGACCTGAAGAAATCGACCATGGATGCCTAAAAAATCTGAAAGAAAAGCTAGGAAGGATGTTGCTTTCTAGCTTTTCATGTGAACACCTTGTAATCAGACTCCCTTTGATTAAGTAACCAGCAAAGCCTATTCATATGTACGCCAATTAAAATTTAATGAAGCAAGAGGATGTATTCGTATATGCTGACTAATGCAGGAGGAATAGATTCCTGTAACTCTGCTCTTTCCTTTGCCATCAGGGCTCGATTTACTAGAAAGCTCCTCAGCAGCTGTGGACCTCCTCTGGCACGAGCAACCCTCTGAAATCTGGGCCCTTGTGCTTACAGCAAGAGGTGATGATGTCCTGAGTGTGAAATGGTGTGACTCTTCTGTAGGGCACAGCCTTATCAATGAAGCCCAGATTGGCCGATGGCAAGAGGTGAGGCAGGGCTTCTGCCCTAATGTGTTCCATTAGAAAAGATGTGGGAATTGCTGTGTGCATGTGCTGGGTCTCTCCTGGCATCAAAATTGTCACTGAGTAGCAGCTGGCTGAGTGGAGCAACACGTAGTAAGAAGGGAAGCCCCATGGGCCCTGATTTTTAAGTAGGAAACTGATGCTCTAGTGGAGTCTGTATGACAGCTAAGCTGGTGCCAGACAACAGCCAGGCTTTTAGTGCCTCTGCCTTTGCCATGGGTTTGTTGGGCAGTTGCTTTGGTACCTGTGTTCCCAAAGGGATACGGCCCTGTTTTGCAGAGCATTTTGCTTCTAAAACATCCCAGGGAATGCACAGACTTCAGTGTGAACAGTGAAACAACCTGCCAGGAGGAGTGCAGAGACTTGCTTATTTTGACCCTGTCTCCATCTCCTCCCAAACATTTCCATGTCTGGGACAGCTGCAGAGCCCCTGCATCATCTCATACCCAGGATGGGGATTGGAGAAATTATATTAAAAGAGCTCACCTGCTCTTTGCACAGTGCCCTGTGACTTCAGCTTTGTGCAGGGATTGATAGCCCACCTCTGGAGTGGAATGTGACAGTGGGGTGATGCTGCACAGCTATGTTAAATGCCATTTTTGGATAAGCGATGAAAGGTTCTGCTGTACCCACTCATAGCAATGGGTTGAGCCAAGGAGCGGAAATGCCATGGTGGAATTTGCCTTTGCTGCTGACCCTTGCATGACATGCGAGAGCTCCTCATCACCAGACCTTTGTTTTGCCTCACCCAGAATACAAAGCAGTGCTTCATTGGCATGGCTGGCTGTTTTCCTTCTGCCTTGACTCAGCGGCAGAACTGCAGCTAGCTTTCCAGAGACAGACTTGAGTTTTCCAGTTATCCTCTGCTTCAATCCCAGTTCCATCCTGCCAAGGCTCTCACTTGTACTGTTGCAGTGTAGTGCTGAAGAAGCCTTCAAAGGGAGATGCAGTTCTGAAGTTGAGATCTTGGCCTCATATTTGGCCTGGAAAGCTGCTCTTGGAACAGTAAGAATGAGATTTCTCTCGAAACCTTCTTTGTGTGCCTTTCTGAAGAAATAGCTGGAAGGAGAAGACCTGTCAGTTGAGCTTGAAAATGAAAACCTATTGGCTCTGAATACACTGGGGACATTATTTAAGGTCAGTTGATCTGTGAGAAGGCACAACTTATCTAATGCAGCCTAAGGTTAGTTATGCAACAGACAGGCTGTTCTTTGTTGTGTAGAACAACTTCAGTGTGTGCTGTGAAAATCAAAGGTCTCTCTGAAGGCGTGTTGTGTTCTGGCTGGAGGCTGTTGGGTGTCCTCCTCTAGTGATTTTCCTTCTGTGGTAGGTTAGCATCACGGAAGGGTTTCCAGTGGAAAAGGCATTCAGCCACTGCAGGCTGCAGGAGGGGAGCTGCCAGCAGCTGTGTGCCTTGGTGGGTGCTGGAGCAGGACCACGTGCACGTGGTATTGTGTCAGACCAGCTTTTACTTCTGTCTCTTCTCCACTGCGCCTCTCTCTGTGTCATGGGCCAGGTCACTGGATTGTCGAGATGCCTACATAGGGCGGTATTTTTAAGGTGAACACTGAAGAAGGGGTGTTTTCTGACTTCTAAAGAGACAGATGCAGCGATTTGTTATTTATATTGGTTTGAAATACAACATTTACAGTGTGCTGGCTGCGTGGCACTGACATCTCCTTTCTTGGACAACCTTTCCCCATCATCTCTTGTTAAACATGCTGCCCTGCCGAAGTGCTGTTATATCTCCAGAGAGACTCAGCACATAGAAGAAAGGGTATTTTTTTTTTTAAAGTAGAATTGGTCTCCTGTGCCTTGTGGGGTAGGTAAGAGTGAGCAGTTCTGGGTAGGCATTTTTGGGTTTGACTCTCTGTGTAGAGTGAAAAATGCTTTATTGCTTGTGCAAAGGTAAGCATTATATTCAGCAAGATTGCCTGATATGCTTGTGGATTGTCTTCTTTCTGTGCTTTTTATTGGTGTGGTATGTACAGGGAGGTGTAGTATTTGCAGAATGAGGATATTTTAACCAGCTTTGCACAAATACTGGTCTTGTGTGGTTTGTTAGCTGTGCATTCCTGGGCAGAACTGCGAGGTGATGAAAATAAATACTTTCAGCTTTTTTTTTTTTTTTTTTTTTGAGGACTTTATGTAAGAGACGGAAAAATTAAACCTTAAAAAGAAATAACCAAGGTATATAGTCATAAAATATTGTTTTTCCTCGAAGTTCAACTTCATATTTAGACACCTCGGTGAAACCCAAATTGTCTGTGACAAAAGGTTGATGACTGTGATGTGGTGTGACAATGCGGGAGCAAACTGGCCAGGCTGCAGCAATCCTTGGTTTGGGTGTCTCAGAGATGCAGATGCTCCAAGCTCAGGGGATGTGTTCCTATCTCCCTCGATGCAGCTTGAGACCAAAAGGGTTTTTCTTGGTTGCCTCTTGCTCTGGAAGCTCGTCTGTTTCTGTAAGCTCCCTTTGAAGTACACTCGGGTGTTGCAGTTAATAAGAAATTTCCTCTGCTTTACAAAGATCAGACTCTGCCTTCCTCCTTCTCAACATCCAAAATGATTAGCAGTTCCTGTGAATTCAAGCCTATGGATTTTATGAAGACCCCTGGCAGCCAGGGGTGATTGTGTTCTCCCTGAGTGTTTCCTAAGTAGGAGGAAATCAATGCATCAAGGGGGACTGTGCCTGACATCTATTAATTACACTGTCCCCTTATGTCTACTCTACTAGAAGAGGGTCTGAGAGTCACCCCCTTTTGCCCTGGCTAATTGATACAGAAACAAATTGATACAAATGAATTGAACTGTTTCCTTAAAAAAAAAAAAAAAGAGAGAACATTTGTTTGGTAGTTGGAATTGGAAGGAGCAGTTGCAAACGGAAGAAAAATGTAGAGTAGTGTGAGATCCTTGGTTGCAGCCCCCCTAAATGGTGGCACCAACCCCACAGTGCCCCATGCTGAATGCTTGGGAAGAAAACCCTTCTGCTGTTAATGCTGCATCAAATGAAGGCATTGTGGAACATGCCTGGGGCAGTGGGCTGGGGGATAATTACTGTGTCCTTCCCTGAGATGAGCTGATTTTGAAGCTTCACCATCCTGACTCTTGCAGCACACATTCAGCTGAGTATGACATCAGTGTTAAGAGCTGTGGCACTTGTGGTTACAGCCTTGGGATTCCTTATATTTACTTTCTAGGGAACTAAAATTCAAAGCAGCTTTTATGGCTGTCATGACAATACTGTCAGTTTCAAAAGAGGTGGGTAAATGTGCACTGACCTTTAACTAATAGGCCATATCCTATTTTCTGTGTGTTTCCAATTAGGAGAAGTATGTTATGAATTTAAAAAAAAATATTAAAAGAGAAAAGTTACTTAACTGTAAGACTTCTGCTTTTTTCCCAAAATAAAAATAGTGAATTTTTGTCTTAGTGCAGAAGGTTTCATACGACTACTATTATAAGCTGGAAATCAAGATTTAATAATAACATGTACCATCTGCCACCAGTAGTGGAAGAACAAGACTGAACCCTTGACTGCTGTAAGCACTTTTAATTTGAACTTGGAGTGAAGTCACTGGGCTTCACATCCTTCTGTGAAGGAGAGGACAGGATCTCAGTCGTCACTGCTGTTGGTATTTTGGCACTGTACATCACAGGTGCAACATGTTGTTCTTGCTTGGTGTGGTCACTTGGTGCCTTCAGAGTAAAATAAAGGAGAGTGTTGACTGTACCGGGCTTGACCCAGCTCGGTCTGAAGCCAGCTGCAAACTCCTGGTTGTCACCAGTAAGAGCTGGAGCAGCTCTTTGGGAAGACCACGGCGAGCTTCTTCATGTGTTTTGATGGTGGTGGGAGGTGATGGGCACACCTGGCTGACACAAAGAGGAGTCTCCCTGTGCTGCTTCTTAAAGGGCACATCTCACCTCTTAATTTTCCTGGATGTACATTGCAAAATAATTTTATACTTTTGTTCCTAAGACTTGGGCTCCTTTTCATGAGCTGGGGTGGATTTTTTGCTACCTTGGGAAAAGCAGAGCATATTTTTCCACTTTTTAAAATGTACTTTGCTAAATAGGTATTTTTATCAAATTGCAGTTTCCTCCAAAACATATTTCTTTATATAGAAAATGGGATTCCACCTCTCCTAGACCTTTGCTAACAGCTGTTCTGCTAGCTAAATGTCACTGAATTAAAAAGAAACAAAAATAAGAATATGATGGCTTTGGATAGATTTTACTTGACTATTTCAGTCCCAGGTAGAAGCAATCCTCCTCCTCTCTGAATGTTGGGATATTCTGGGGATTACTACCCTGCAGAACACTGGTAGTGCAGCATTTCTGGGAAGCTGGGGCACATGTATAACAGGCACATGGCTTTTGCCAGCCCAGAGGGGTGCTGGGGCAGCTCCGTGGGACACTCCATAACTGAGAGTGCTGCTGGTTTTGGCAACTCAGCCTTTAGAGCTGACCTATAACAAAGTTGATGCAATGGGATAGTTTCAGGTTGGGGTGCGTAGGAAAAGGGGACCCGTGCCAGCCTTTTGAAGGTGGCTTTGATTTGTTGCTGGGCACAGTGAGGACTCCTGGGGTATTATCTGGGGATTAAGTGCAACATTAAACACTGGAGCTGGCTTGTCAAATAAAGGGCAGGTTATCAAAATATGATTTATAACCAACAGTTTACTACTAGCTACAGTAATTAATATGGAACACGATGGGGCCCATCATTAATATGCTTTGTTGTCTCAGCTTGCATTACTGCTGCTGGCAAGGCCAGTTTCTGAGGCTAATGAGGGACAGGGAAGAAAGAAATCTGTGCTGCTGTTAGCTGATGGTAGTATTTCTCCAGGTCACATACTGTACCGTGCATTGCATCTGATCACAAATCTCAGCCAGACATACCTGTCCAATAAAAGCAGCTTTCCCAAATTCTTGCTTAGAGAGACAAGAATTCCTGTTTATACCAAGGTCACTCAGAGGCAATGACAAACTCTGTTAACGTTGGGATGGGGGAGAGGGTCTTGGGAATGAGGAGAAAACTTGTCAGCGGTCCAAATCCTACTTGGGTTATCAATGAGGGAAAGCAGTTAGTGTCCAGTGGTGATGATTAGTGAATTTGTCTGAGGGAGGAGGAAAACAAAGAGGCTTTTCCAACATTTTCTCATGGCCAAGCGCCCAGATGAGAGCAATGACTTGTGCTGTGTTGCTGATGGGAATCTGTTGGCGAGAAGCTTGTGGTTGGTTTGAGATGGGTCCCACTTCCTGATAGCCCATCTCGAGCTGCCTGAGAGCCGTGTGACTTCAGCAGAAGTTTTATTATCATGCTAGTTTCCAGAGAGATGTTTGGAGCTGTTCCCAGCATTTGGTTTAGCTGCAGCAGCAGCTTGAGCTCCTTTCTGGTGTTTTGGTGAAGGATAGGGCAGCTGATGGCTCTTCTAAGGTGTGTAAAGAGTTCATGTGAAAATAAACAAAGCTGTTCCCATGGTCTGTTTGCTGTATCAAGTCTGGGTTTGCCTGTATTCCAAAGACACATCCTACAGTGGCATTCAAGTTAGAAAAATACTTGAGGCTGGAGGGATGCAGGATGAAGTCAGGTCTCCTGCATGAAGATAGAAGTGGAAAAACCAAATTTGTCTAGCTTGGGCTTCATGGTCACCATGCTCAATCGTGACCTTGATTTGGAAGAATATTTTTGGCTTAGCACCTGCCCCTAATTTAAACAAACAGCACTTTCTGACCTGCAGTTGCCCATAGTGGCAACACCCAACTGGGACACCTTTACAGTAGAGTGTGGTGTACCTTGGTTTTATTGAGCATTGCCTGAATGGCTGAGAAGGATGTTCTGAAGAGTCTTGTGTTAGTCCAGGTTTAGCTACTGGCATTTCCCAAGAGCATCAGGGCTATCTGCAGGGAAACTAGAAGGTTTCAACAGTTCTGCTTCAGCTAGAACCAGGTAATCAGTAGTCTCATGGTTCTCTCTGTGCATCTCTTCCAAACATGTCCTTTTTCGCATGTTTGATGATAAAATCAGATACATCATTTCATATTATGATGACATGATAAATGGTACATTTACCAGTTTAATTTCCATGACCTTGGTTATAATGGTTTTTGCTGTGTGCCTTTAGTCATCCCTGTTGCTGGCTGTAAAGGGTGGAGGGATGTGTCTTGTGGGGGTTTACATGCACCCGTCATGTCCTTTTTTTTTAGATCTCAGCACTTGACCTCCTTACTTATCCCATAAAGGAGCCTCTTGAACATTGACTAATCCCACCAGGATTTATGCAGACTGGCTGAAAGCCAAGTCCTCCCTGGGTGGGTGCAAGATGCATCAAGGAGTTTGAACATTTGTGTCCTGGCTTGCCTGAATTAATCTTAGTTGAGGCAGCTGGGTGACTACGTAGTGCAGTGTTTTGCCATCATCATTAAATTAGTGCCACACAGGGCATGACAATTTTATGACCATTAAGAATATATGTGTGCAAACTGTGAGGCTGGTCCAGGGAAATGCAGAATCAGTGAGAAGTGGAGAGTCCTTAGCGTGTGCACTTAGTAGGTTCAGACTACAGAGCTGACCAGCTGACTCACCACAGGGTTGAAAACCTTGCTGCTGCCGATTTACTTTCCCTCTTCAGAAATACTTAGTATTCCAGTTGGTTCTAGGTTTTTATTGTTGAATTGATGTTTGTGTTGTAGCAGAAGGTGAATTTTCTCTTTGGGATCTTCTTTGACAAAGATGCATTTCTCTGAGAGCCACGGGGAACACAGTCAAGGATTGTGGAGTAGAGCACATGGCCAGAAACAACTATCTGGAAAATGAACAATTCTGGCTAAAATATCAGTGCTCTTCTCTGTTGTGGAGAGGGCCAAAATGCTATAAATGGCTTAGTTTGGTTTGGAGCCAGCAGATTACCCATCCGCAGTAAATGCAGTGTCCTTCCCATGTGCAGGGTTCTTAAGAAATTTTTGCTGGAATTAGATCCATGCTCTGCAGTGGTGAGGAAGAGTTCTAAATATTTTGAATACTTTTGGAAATAGCAGTAATCTCATCACAATAAATAGCGCAATAGTGATGTATACACAGTGGTTCCAATATTGCTTAACAATCTTTATCCACTGCATGTGGTGCCTTGGACCTGTCAGCATGACTTTCAACCAAATTCTAATTGCTTTTCCAAACATAAAAATGGTCCTTTTCCCCAAAGAAGAGCTTGTGTTTGCTGCTTCATGAGTCTGTGTACACAGACACATGCATAGGTAGACTTGGTGGCAATAGTGCTGTCTTCGGTGGTTTCATGCTGCATTAGTGAGAGGTGTGTTGTCGGCAAGTTTCCTGTATTTGTTAAAGGTTTGCACGGGTAATAAAATCATGTTGGGAAAATTGATCTAATTTTGAGATTGAGAGGTGTGAGAATAAAAGATGCTTTACTGTAAATTGTAGGTAGGTAACAACAGAAACTCGAATATTAGAAGAAACTGGGTATCGCACAAACCACACACTTTCACATCACTAAAACAAGAGCTCTGCTCACACAGAAACATGAACCTCTTTGCAAACCGCAGAAAGTAAAAGGGAGCACTCCTGTTTCATTATTGATCTAATTGCTCTTTTCTTGATATGAGAATAGATATGAAATGCTCTTGAATATTCCAGTATGCACAGAAACAGATCATTGCTTTTGGAAACTTCTAAAGGCACAGCACATACTGATAAATAGCAAGGTCATTTATTTCTGAGAGTGACAACTGCCTGTCTAATGTCACTTAATTGTTTTTCTGGAATGGAATATATTATAGCCTTGATGAGAACTTTCTGCTCGGGAATCATATTAAATGGAGAGAGCCCAGCCCATATTTTCATGTGATTAAATTAGTTTTGGAAGATCAGTTGGTGCAATCCTTTTAAGTAAGTCCTGTTTCAAGAAAAAGGTCCTCTTTTTGGAGTAGCTCAGTGTTGGAGTCCTTTAAAACTAAACAAAAAAAACTAAACTAAAAAAACACAAATTGTTCTGCAGTTCTTTGTGGTCGTTGCCTTTATCTATAATCTCTTTCCTTTGGTTTACAATCCCATTTAAGACCAAATTTCCTGAGTAACCTGAAAGTTTGGGCCTGCGGGACTTGTGCAAAATGTGTGTGGTTAAAACCTTGCCGTGTTTGCGTGTGAGAACAAACATGCATAGGAATGAGGTTCCTGGATTGATCCAGCAAAGTCTGGACGCGTTTCAAAGCTGTGAGAGTCTGACAGGCCGTGCTTTTCTGGGGGGGAGCTGTGAAGGTGAGTGTCAGTCTGTGCTCACCTCCGTGTTTTACAACACTCCTCCATTTATGATCTCCAGCAGCTCTGCTGCTCCGCCTGCTCCTGCCAGCAGTCTCACCTCCTACTCTTCTGCCAGGCTGAGCAGATTCTGGAGTCTGCTGGCTGCAGGCAGTGCCAGCTCCCTGCCAGAGCCCTTCTGGAGGCTGCAGGCAGAGCTGAGACAAGGGGATCCTTGGTTCTCCTTGGCTTTTGGTAGTGGCTTGCTCCAGTGGCACTGGACACCTTTTCTTTCCCTTGTTTCAGCAGCTTCTCTCTCGCTCGGTTTCTACAACTTAAAGACCTGCGTCACCAAATTTGGGACTCTCATAGAATCACAGAATGGTGTGAGTTGGAAAGAACCTTAAAGATCATCTTATTCCACCCCTGCCCTGGGTAGGGACACTTCCCGCTAGATCAGATTGCTCAAAGCCCCATCCAGCCTGGACTCGTATCGAGTCCTGGCTTCTTAGCTAGAACTGCACAGTGGCTTTTTTTTGTAGTGGGTAGTTCATCCTAAATACCCAATGGTGAGAAAGAAGCAATATGCAGCCTTTAATGAAAGGTTTTTGAAGCAGTTTAGTTCATTTTGAGAACTACTTTTCACTTCCTAAAATCTCCAGCACTTCAAAATGGTCTTGAGATTTGCAGAAAAGATCACTTCCAGCAGTGGCTAATAATAAAAGTTGGAGAGGAAGAGTGACTTCCCTTGATAGCTTGTTCTTAAGATATCTCAATGACTTGTTTGATGAATCAGTGATGAATTTTTACCTGAATCCCCTGGCAATTCACTTTACCTATATGTCATGTTAAGCTCATTGTAATTTTTCTTTCAAGTTTATTGATTTGTTGATTTTTTTTTTCCCCCGCCCCCATGAAAACCAAATTAATTAAGTCTGTTTAAATCAAGATGAGGACAAGTCTTCAACTGGCAAGAACGTGACGTGGTTGGAGAGATATCACTGCTACAAACAAAAATGACTTGGTAGTAGTTTTCCAAATTGGTGTTCAAATCCATGTTCATTCTAAGGGCATTTTCCCTTGAATTGTTGCCCAGTCCCAAGGTACTGAAGACAAATTCGCACAAATCTATCCAAAAGTCAGCCTCTCAGAAATGTTAGGAACTTTCTGGCTTTGGGTCTCTGTTCCTGAGCCAGTAGGAGAGGAAGCTGGCTTTTGGTTTAGGCAGATCAGGCCAAACCCAGATTTGTTTGCATTTGTGCACCAAGTTTTGTTTTGTTTTGTTTTGTTTCTGGAATAGCAGCTGTATATATAATGTAATGTGGGAAAAGATTAAGTAAACTCCTTTCAGAAAAGCTTTAACAGACATTTGGCACAAAAGTAAGAAAAAGATGATTATTTTGTTCATTGTTTCCTCAGAGCTCAGCAAACCATTCTTTTGAGTCAAGGTGAATTGTTGATGTGTTTGCAGGACTAAATAGCTGTTTCTAAGATGCAGATAAATAGTCTGCAAGCTTCCAGATGCTGCCAGGAGGAGAAGTAAACATTTAGCTTTGGAAATGTGTGGATCACTTGCTCAGGTCCTCTGCCCTGAAGGACTTCTGTACTTGTTTGTTGATGTTTCAGTAGCAGGAGAAAGGCCTGGGTTTGGAGCAAGGCTCTGTTGACCAACTCTGTAACAACAGGCCATGACTATTTCCAGTGAGGGGGACCACAGTCTCAGCAGGTGGGTGGGAAGAGTTCAGGGGCAGAGGAGAGAGGGTGAAAATGGTGTTTCTGTCAGTGTTTTGGTAAAGCTGAAACACAAGACTGACATTCATTAGCAATGTTGAATGGTAGTGCTGTGCTTTCCTCCAGCCTGTTCCTAACAGTGGTTGAATATTTCTGTGCCTGCTGAATGGGAACTGGAGAGAGGAGAAGCATTTACCCTAAACTCCATCTGGAGAGAGCAGCTGAATCAGGGGGAGGAAATCCTGATCCTTCAGCCTTGTGGGATGATAAGAAATTAATTTGTAATCCCCAGACAGGTTCAGAAATTGTAGTCCTCTACCTTGCTGCTGTTTTCTGTAACCTTTTGAATCAGAAGGTGGAGAGTACGAGCATACATGAGTTGTATTTCTATCTTTTTATGGCCAGTCACTTAAATTTAAGTACAACATTGTGTGCATGTAGTGTTCAGGTGCTTGGCCCACATAGTGGCATTTTGAAATGTATGAATCAAAATTAAACCCAACTTCCACTTTCCAGGAGAGTGGTCCAGTTCCCACTGAAGGATCATGCTGTCCTGAACTCTCTCTCAGTTTCTGCTTGATGATGTTCTTCCCTTCATCATGAACTAAAGTGTGCTGCTGAGCTTAGTACCCACCCAGAGGTAGCCACATTTCAGTGGCAGATGAAATTATTCCTGGTTCTATGAGCCTGTAAAGCACTTTGGGATCTTCTAGAATGCAAAGTATTGTCGTTTGTTTGTATGAGACAGTATTTTCACCACGTTTTATTTGGATTGCTCCTGTTATATGTGTTGGTTTTCATTATATCTTCAGATAAGGCTCACATGAAATGGGCTTCTGTTTTGTTTTCTCACCAGAGGAGTGATTCATATTGAAATTGAAATGTTGTATTGCTCTAAGCCAACCTTCTCCCCATGTGCTAATGGGAGAAGAGGGAGACGCAGATGTGGACCAAGCAGGATTATTTTTCTCCTACTGCATTTAGAAGCTTTCAAATGGCTTTTTAGGAAGACACGTGGACTTAACTGCTTGGCATGGGAGAATCCTGGTCTTGCTGTTTTAAGAATATTAGATGAGCTTGAATCTCATCAGTTGTCTGTTTAGGCTACGGACACATATGCTACCAGCATTGCTCTAGCAAAAAAAAAAAAAAAAAAAGGGAATTTATAATCCCTTTTAAGTTGAGAGTTTCTTTTGCATGGTCCTATTTTTTCTCTTTATTCATAACACTAGTTTTAAGAAAGTTGCTTACACTTGTTTTGGGGCAGTGACTCCAAAGGCACCTTCTGCAGCACAGCCAAGGCCATTTTCTCCAAAGGAGCTGGTTGCCATGGGAGAAGAAAACTGCACAGCGTAGCACATGTTTCTGTTCTGGTTAGAAAAAGATGCTGGCTAGCCCAGTCCAAACTTTCTGAAGAAGCTTTATCACAGGTACTCTAGAATAGAGAGAAGAGATGCTGAGATTCCATCTGGGGTTTGTGTGTATTCAGTAGTGTTGCTCTGTCACCAGCAGCTCAAAGTGAATGTCATTGCAGATCTTGGGGAGTCTGTCCCTCAAACACCCAGACTGAGGTAATGTGTATTTAATGAAAACCAATAAAATATGGGTGAATATTCTTACCTTAGTTAATGTGACCTAACTGAGCCTACTCAAGAGGAGATTTACTGTGTTTTAAACTTAAAACCCAGCTCTGTCCATTTCTTTCATTGGTCCTTCCAAATTGGGCATGGGAAGTGATCCTTCCCTACTCGCCCTTTTTATTTTCATGGAGTTTGTGAAAGTTGTCGAATGTTCCTGAGGTGCCCTCAGGTTTTGAGATAAATGTGATACATGAGGAGTCATTGACACTTTTAAAGTAGCACCTGAGGAGCTGCTGAGCCTTGGAGGATCTGTTGGCTTTAATGGAATATCAGTGACCACGTCCCCTGTGTTGCTGTGACAGTTCAATTACACCAACAGGCTGAGGGCATGGTGGGGATAGAAAATGTTCTGCATTTTTGTTGGCATAAAATAAGAATTTATGTGAAAGTTTTTCCAAGTAGTAAGAAAGAAAAAAAGGCAGTGACAGACCTTCACAGCTGGTTGTAGGTTCATTCACCACAGGAGAGCTGGTGAGACAAATGTGAGACCTTGGTTACACGTCACCTAAATACTTTCTGACTTAAGAGCATTTGAGCTGGAATCACTTGCAATTAGCATGGGCTTGGCAGAAACTGGTACTGCTGCTGTTTGCATAGAAACTGCTTGCACAGTCCATTTGTGCCATGGGGAAAACTGCTTTTAGCAATTAGCACAAGGATAGTTCTTGAGGTGGTGTCTGTGCAGTGGTTGCTCTCAGAGCAGCTGATGTCCTTGATGGCACAGTAGCAATTTTACAACCAACAGCACAGCTGTCTGTTGCTTGTACTCAGTCTCTCCCACCCAAACATTATGGTCTTGAACCTATTTGTCATCATAGCCACACATTTTTTAGGCAGCTGTTGGTGTCTGGGCGCTTTTAACTGTATTGCTTGTGAGAACCTGGGCATGCACATGGTCCAGGGAGATGTGACCATTGCTCTGGTCTTCACAGTCTGCTTGGATGAGGCAGTTTCCTCAGCTGGCTCTGGTCAGGCTGACGCTGAGTTCAACCTGCTGTAGGCTCAAAGGACCCAGCTGGGATCAATTGTCCAATTGACACAATAAATTATATCTAAGTCTGTTAAGTTAAGTAAATAATGAGGACCACAGGGCACCTGCTGGTCCCCATAATCTGTGTTGCTGGAGGTTGGGCAAAGTGTCTCCTGCCTGCTTGATGGAGCCTGGGAGCTTGTGAGTGGGTGGCGTGGGAACTGGGGACAACTGAGGATTCGTACAGGGATACAGAATTGCTCCTTGGGGCAGAACAAGGAACGTTTGATTCTTGGCCCTAGAATGAAGAAAGCAAGACGCTATGGACTTGTTGCAACTCGTGCAGTCTGTGAATGTTTTCTTCTTGTCAGATGCTGCTGTCACATAAGTTATTTTATTGCCAAAGGGCAGGGAATGAACTAGTGAAGTGGGAGAGAGAGCTGCGTGTTGTAAAAATCAGTGCACCAAATGTGCAATTCCTTACTTGCTGCTTTTGCAGTGTTTATTTACCTATATGATCTGGGGAGGGGCAGAAGGGGTGGTGGTGTAGGAGGTACATCTGTCTCATCCAGGAGAAAGCGTCAGATGAGAAAGCATTATGCATACAATGCCTGAAATCAGCCCTTAAAATAGCACACTCCACATCTCAGTAATGTATTGCATATATCTGGATAAGAAACAGTCTGATTGAAGTATTGAGCTTATTGTAGTGTGTCTGCTGTGACTCATCAGGAAATTGAAAGTCTTGAGACAAAACTCACCCCCCTTCAGTCTTTTTGGAAGAGACGGGAATTAGTCTTAGATGGGAGGTAATTAATTGTTCTGTGATTGCCGTAAATAGGTACTGAACAACAAGCTCCTACTGAAATATTTATATCCTAAGCCCTGTCTTGTGAGCCCAGCTATCCAGAGGCTCCATCAGACAGACACAGTGAAAAAGAAAGTTCTTTGGAATGAGCAGCACTTCCACCTACATGCGTTTAAGCGAGACTGGCTGGAGGTGAGCTGGTAGGCTGCATGCTGTAATAAGCCATTTACTAGGATAATGGCTGTAGGCTACAAATGCTGTTTCTACTTAGTCTGTCTATTCAATGCAAACATTAAAAAAGAAAAAAACCCTCTCCCTCAGTATAGTCTATAATACTCTTAATCCCCAGTGTACTCCATGAATATTAACTTAGCCAATGTTGTAACACCCCATGGAGGCAGATGATGAACGTGCAGTCTTTTTCATCCACCAGAGAAACTGAGGCAGTGGGAAGGACTTTGGGCTTCTGGTTTTAGATTGGGGCAAAATCCTGGGCAACAGCCTGGCTCGATGGTAAGTAGGCACGTACTGAATGGTCCTTGGTGGGAGCGTTGGAATTATGGGAACCAATGCCATAAATTTAGGGTTTTGTCTGGAGAGATTTGCTGCCCGCTCTTGCAGGCAGCACTGCCCTGCATGTGGAGTCACAGAGGGTGCATTGGCACAGCTGGCAGAGGTGGATTGTGAGGGGATGAATATGTGCAGGAATATCTCTGTAGTTTAGGGAGTAGCTATAGCCATTATGTAGCTGTCTGACTGCAGGGTATTGCTGGGAATCCAGATGTTGAGAAAAGAAGCAAGAGAATCAAGATGATCAAATACCTGCTTAAAAAAAACAGTGCCCAAGGAGAAGGAGCTTGATGGCTTTGTGTTTGTCTGCAGTGAAGTCATGGCAACAGAGAACTCATTTAGCAAAATTAACTGTTTCTCTATCTTATAAAAAAAATCAAATGAAAATGATGCAAGGAACATCCTTTTATCTAAAGCAAATGAATCCATTTGTGCCAAAGCAAAGGAGTCATCCTGGGGAGTTTGCTCCAGAGAGCACGTACTTTATTAGAACAGAATGTAATAGTTGTCCCAAAGCCATAACTGTAAAAGCGTGGTGCCTTAGGCGAGCACTTTCAGTAACAGGAAAACCAAAGTTAGGTTCCTGCACCTGTATGGTGTTGAAATAGGAGCATGATTCTAAGGTTTTGGTTGTTTGGGATTTCAGCTCAGTTAAGCTGTGGATGCAGCTTTCAAAAGGACTATAATCTCTTTGAAGTCCCGTATGGGTAATTTTGAAATTATCTAGGCATCTAGGGGCAAAATGCTGATGCTGTGTTGGCTTGAGTGTACCCAAATACTTGTAAAAAACCAGTTGCCTTTAGGTCCCTTTGACTTTCATTAGACCATGCGCTTCTTTGTGCCCAAGACTGCTTTTTACCTCCTTTAACTTTAGTATTTGAAATAATTCTCACACAAGCCCTGGAAATGACCCTTCTGTGCTACTTCTGTTTTGACATTCACTGCCCATCTCCATGCACAGACCACTCTGTGGAGCAGCACGAGAAGTGAGCCACACAGTGACTGTATTGGTAGGCACGAAAGTTCATTTTGCATCACTGAGAATCTCATATTTGGAATTCAGAAATTGTTCATCTTGGTGATGAGCAGGGGTGAGCTCCAGGGAAAATATCACGAACTCAAATGTGTTGCTTGAGACGCCTGGAAAGTGGTGCTTCTCTTAAGCAGTGTTTTCCAACCAGATTTTACTTTGTGGCTCTCTTGGAGTTGGTTTTAGGCAACACCTTATGGTTTCCCTGGAAGTGTCTGACAGCAGAGATGCAGAGCTTTTATCTGTGTGAGGGAGTGCAGCAGTTTGGGGGAGATTTTTAAGGATGATTCAACTTTGAGATGACTTCCGTGAAAAATGTTGGGGAAGCTTCAGACTAATTGGAAACCTCCCCTTTCATTGAAATCACAGACTCACTGAATATTTTGCGTTGGAAGGGACCCACAAGAATCATGGAGTCCAACTGTTAAGTCAGTGCTCACCACGTAAATGTAAATTGGTTTCCACTGCTTCTTGTACCTGGATAACACTGGTGCCTTTCTCCTGCAACTTAAACTTTGGTTTAATGAAAAAAAAGTGGGAACTGAGTATAGGTGAATGAGTTCTGGTCAGTGAAGGAAAGCCACAATCGTTGTATATCCAGGTAGATAACTTGAATGTTGTTTTGGAAGTGATCCATGTAAAAAGCCAATGTTCAAGGGTTTTTTTGGAAAACATCTCTTTCAGGAGGGACCTCGTATGAATAGCGGGACTCTTCACACTGCTGAATCACACTTATCAGATGGGTTGCAGAGGCTGACTAGGAGTCAGTGGCGCTTCCCAGCTCAGCCTCAGGCTGCTGTATTTGCAGTTGTGGCCTATTTCTTTCCACTTGTTTCCCATCCCCAAGCCTGGACAGAGCCCTCGGATTTGCTGTTAGCAGTATGAGAGCAGAAGTTCCAGGCTATAGCAGCCTCCTGGCAGAGCTGTACCTGTGGGCTTGGATATGGCCTCCCAGAGGGAGGAGAGCAAGTGGGTGAGGGTGGGAGAGCACAGCCCAGGTGGTTGCACGTCAGATGTTGTCAGAGGCTTTTAAGGAGTAACAACTCACATCTCAGGCTTTCTTCAGTGAGGGATGAGATCCCCAAACCAGAATGCTTGAAAGTGAGGCAGCCCCAGCCCTAAGGGTTGTCCCAACACGCTTGGGGTGAATAAGCACAGCGGAAAAGCCTGAGGAACTGCTGCCAAACGACTGGGAAGATGCAGCCCACGGTGTCTGTTGTGTCTGAGATCTCTGTAAAGTCTCTCGCATCTTTCCTCAAGTTTAGTTTTCCAGTGGAGGCTGTTGCAGTAATGAGAATGTCTCCCATCTGCTCCTCACATGGGTTGGCACATTTAGCCAGAATATATATATTTTTATTATGGGGCTAGCCAGTGGTAACCATGACAATTAGACTTATCACGCAGCATTTTTTTCCCTCCTTGAGTCAGTTTGAAATGCTGACAATTAAATGGATACAGTACACTTTAGGGATCCATCAGTCTCTTTGTTGTCTTGACAACCAGAGTATATTTAGAAATGTAACAAGTACATGGAGTTCAATTGCACTTTTGCTAAAACATAGTTTTGTAGCTTGAGAATTTAATCTGTTGTTTGTAGATCCAGGTGTTTATTTGAGCTGTGCCTGACTTTCTCTTTGGTCTCTCTGGGAAGCTCCTACAGTGAGTGGTGGAAAGAAGGTCCTTATCAAGCAGGGAGCAAACCTGCCCACTGTGTGTGGCAGGGGCTTGGGTGAGGGGCTGGCAGCCCCTTCCTGCTTGGGTATTGGATATGCTGTGCCCCTGGCTGCTCCTGTGTGCTTTGACTGTTGATTTGCAGTGCAAGAGCAACGTGTGTGGTTGTTGTCCCAGGAGTTTGTCCCTGCAGATCCAGCTCGACAAATGGGGCTGGGGATCCATGAGCAGCGTGTCCAAACACCCTCTCCCAGATGAGCTGCTCTCACGGCTCAGAAGCACTCTGGTACAGGAGGACAGCACCATGGAGCACAACACTGGCAGACTGTCATGGTTTTCCTCCTGCACCTGAGCTACCTAAGCTTTGGCTGCAACTGGGAGCAGTTCTCTGCCACAGAAGCAATAGTAGGGACTGTTTCTCCATATAATTTCTTCTGTTTTGTCTTTGATTTGATGGGGGTGTGTTTGTTTGATTTTAGCAAAGTACTACTACTAATTTTTTTTTTTAGTCCCTTCCTATTTGACTGGCAAAATTGAGCTCATCCTCTCCCCACAGAGCTGGAATAGCAGTGTGTGGGCTAGCTGTCTGGAGCTGTGGATTTTTAAGGCTGCATCCAGGGCTGGGAGAACAGGAGGAAATTGCGATGGAGTGCACTTTATGGGGTTCTAAATATCCCTGTCTCCCACCACCCCTGTGCACACACTGATGGTGGGTGTGTGTTGAGTGTCTGTGTTGGTCTCTGCCCTTTCCCTTTTGAGCCAGGAGAGAGCTGTGGTCGGTGCAGGCACCTGTGTGGGTGTGACAGCCATACCTGTAAGTGTGGTGACGTGCCAGCCCAGGAGATCAGCTGGGACGTGTGTGTGGCTCCCATCTGCTGCCACCCTACAGCCCGCTGGCTGTGAGATATGGGCTGGCACCACAGTGCCCTTGTTACACTCTTAGCAAGGACCTGGCAGTGCTGCAGCCTTTCCTGATGCGCTGGCTTCAGATCTGTGTCTGAACACGTGTGGGTCAGAGTACTTCCCTGGCTGGAGTGATAAAAGAATAAAATGGAAGTTAGACGAGGAAATAGCTCAGATGTTCCCCACTACCCCTCCACCTGGCTGACCCAGGTTGTGATGCTGGTCAGAGCTGCACCTTCATAAGGCTCACATGTTGGGGAGCTGCTAAAAGGGACTTCTTTGTGGTGAGGTGTTGGTGGCCCCTCGTAATCAGCACCTGAATCCCATGGCTGGACTTGGGATGCTTGTGGATTTTCTGCGAAATATTAAACAAAACTCTTCCCCTTCTCCCAGTCTTAGGCTTGATTATGCTTGGCAGTATAATTTGGCCAGGAAAAGTGAAAAAACCCAAACAAACCAGAATTCTCCTTTATCAGCAAAGCTGTGGCAATGTAACAATCTGAACAGGAGATTGGTTACAGCAGATGGAATGGCATTTTGCCTGAGGGAACAAGTTCATATGGTGCGATGGTTTAAAGAAGACAATGATGGGTCCATGGCATGGATGTGGTGATGTTCAACAGCATCTACCCCTGGGCAGAGGTCTGTAAAACTGGTCAGTAGTGCTGCTCCTCTCCTGGGGAGCACGGCCAGCACCAGCTTGTTGCTGGGATGCTTTATTTACAGGGAGGTGAGGAAGGCTGGAGGGAGAGGAGCCTGAGCTGAGATCAGCTGTTAGGGGCAGTGAGCATCAGAGAAATGTATCTGTATTTCCTTGGGTGCACAACATCTTTTCTGTGCATTATATGTGAAATATTAATACGACTCAAAAGGAGGAGAGAATTGCATGATTTTGTCTCCTTCTGCCCTGTGTTTCTCTTTCATTCATTGTTTGTCAAATAACGTTTTTGCTTTCTCAGTGTGTATGCACAGCTCAGTTTATCTTTTCTATTTTCTCTCTTCCCTCCATTTTAACAATTTCCCAAAGAAAATCCAAAACCATAGTTATATTTCCACTCCAGCTTTTTTTTGTAGACTGTTAACATGTCTTTTTCTAGTGTTTAATAGCTGCTGGGGTTTATTCTTAAAATATAACCACCAAAACCCAACGATCCTAATGACTATTCAAGAGTGCTTTAAACAAGTTATCCCAATCCATCTGACAAGGATAATGGCCTTCTATTAGAAGATACTTAGCTGAAGGTTGGATGAGCTGTAATGTTTATGGGTCTGTAGATCTGTAACCAGACAAACTCAAAATAACTCCTTGGATTTCAGTGGAGCTGTATTTGTTGATTACAGCTGAGGCTTAGGCAGTGCTTTAGATGCAAACTGCAACCTCTGTGAAGTTAAGTGGGGTTATGATTTAATTTCTGGAAGCAGTAATGTCAGCAGAGAAGCGAAGAGCTGGAACCCACATAGCCCGAAGTCTGTAACTTTGGGTTGCTCTCTTTCCCTTACCATCAAGATCAGATTCCCTTTGTTTAGGGCTGCTAATTAAAATGCAGCTTCTCTTAAGCATCTCCTAAAGGCAGGCAAGAGCCTATGGAGATTTTCTTTCTTTCTCTCTCTCTCTCTCCACACCGTGCAGAAAATGCCAGTGGTTGGGTTATTCTCTCTGACTGCTTGTGGTTGGGCTGTTGACCTGGAGCTTGTGCTTTCCAGCTCCAGAAGTGCAAAGGCACTGTGCAGAGTTATCCGACTGTGATGCAGAGAGAGCTGGGATCTCCTTTCCCCCAGCTCACCCATGTCCATGCACAGTCAGGAGACATGGACCACCACTCATCACCCCCACTGTGTGTGGCATAAGTGATTCACCATGCATTCATTTCTGGTCACATCAGGGGCGTTTGTTTAAAGCAGGCTTGAGGCATAGGTTAGCGTTAGCTATTTGAAGTCTGTAGTCTGAAAGCAACATCAAACGGAGCAGAAAATGTATCATGCACAGAAAAATCTCTGGGATTTGTTTCTCCCTTTAAAAAATAATAGTAATAAATTCCAAACTGTTTGCATATGCTGTCTCCTCTGTGGTCGGGACACCTGTCTGCCTCTCTGCTGATACTTGATACAGGCTTACAGTGCTTGCAAAAATGTTAACGTGAACTTTTTGTCATGGCAAATATGAAAAGAATATCCAGTGTCTGTGTGGGCAGGTCCTCAGCAAAATATTCTCTGCTTTTTGCGCTTCGGTGCGGATCTGAAGCAACTGCTGAAATTCTTCTCCCCTTCCTTCATCATGGACCAGGAGAGAAAAGCTGCTGCCCTGCTAGACCTGGTTGTCCTGAGCAAAGACAGCTGATGGTGGGACTAATGAGTTTTAGCCTGGCCTCCTTAAAAAAATCATATATGCAACTGCCTAGATGTGTCTCTCCTTCTTCTCTTTAATGACTTTTAATCTTTGGCTGATCTCAGGAGAATAGGGGTGAGGATGCAGTTAGGAGGAGCTGGCAGTAACCTGGTACAACCAGGAGCATGGTGGGCTGGGAGACCTGGGGCAGGCCGAGGTGAACCTTTCACTAATCATCACTAGTATTTTTAAAAATTGCTCATTTTTTCTCCAGGACTGAGATTAAAGGAAATAGAAAACATCAATGTAAGCTCAGATATCAATAAACTGAAAGTACGAAAGACTGCTGGTTGAAAGAAGCTTGTGGTAACTTAAAAAAACCTGTGTTTTCTTTTTAATTGGGTGTCTTTGGAAGCACCCAGAAAGGAAACCGGGGCTGGAGGTGGAGGTAGGGTTTGGACTGTCCCACTCTGACTCTTTTTCCACAATGGCTGTGTGTTTGATGCATCCCATCTCTGCTCTGGTGCTCCTTGATACTCGCATGGCAAAGCCACTGCTGCGGGAGTGACTCACCCTTGGCCTGAGCGGTGGCGGAGGCTTCGGAAGAAGAGGTCCTTTAAGCTTGAGAGGCAGAAGGGCGTCTGGTCAGGCTCTGAAAGGGACTTTGTTACCTGCAGCCCTTACGTCAGTGCCTTTCACCAGCTCTACAGTGATTTAAAACAAGTAGCTTCTCTTCCAAATAAACCTCAGCTACTTCAACGCTTGCTCAGATGTGATCTGTGCTGCCAACATGTGAAAAACCCCTATATGGGTCAAAACAGGGACAAGACTGACACAGGAGTTGTGTCAGAGGGCAGGAAAAAAGCGATGGTCTGCTCTGTACAGGGGGGCAGCTGGCCTTACGTGCCCTTTTGGGGCTGTTTTCTTGGTGAGGTGTTACAGCCAGCTTGATTTACTTTCTGTTTTTACGATGAGCAAAACATTGATTCTGACCTTTCTGTTTGCACCCGCAGAGGTCCCTTGGAAGAGCCTGTCTATACGTCTGACTGGGTGCCTGACGGGGCTGCCTTGCTTCCAGGTGAGCAATGGATCAACTCCCAGGGCTTCTGCCAACTGCTGAGTTTAGGGAGAGTGGGAAGACTTCAATGCCATGTTTGGTTGTTCACCAACTGATGGGCATTCCTCCAAAGCCTGGGGTAGCGGGAGGCCAGCCTGCCCAGGAGGCTCAAGGTGGTTTAACTCTTTCTGAGTTTGGAAGCAGCAAATGAGTAGGCTCTACTGGGAATGGGAGTGTTGCGTGGGAGCAATTGCTTGGTCCTGTGGGCCACGTTGCTTTGACTCCTTGAACAAACCTTTCCTCTTTGTGGATCTGAACTGGTTCCCCATCTGTGGTGTGGCTCTCTGCAGGCTGTAGATGCTCCCAGCTGGTGAGGGAGAGCTGACTGTATTATTAGCTCAATCTAACTCTGTTTCAGTGGGCAAATAGAAATTTGTGTGAGGAGCAAATTAATTCATTCTCCAGAATTGCCAATTCCATCAAATTCACTGGAGATATTTAGCTGTGACTTAAGGATCACCGTGATAAACCACCCCACACTATTGTGGGAGTCCCTTGCTGGATTATGTGTAGGACATAAATCATGCTTTGTGCCCATCCCTTGATAAGATGGTTTGATTGCAGCAAACGTAAGATTGCAGAACAGGAGCAGTGTCAGGGCAGTGGGTCTGTCCTCAAGCCTCTCTCAGTTGTGCCACCCCAGGAGACAGAGGGGTGCTGGAGGAGCTGCCAAGTTGTGGCACTTGGGGGAAGAAAGCAGCGTGTGCAGCCCTGCTGAGAAGCAGATAATGAGCAAACTGCTGCCCTGGTGGTTTTGACCTCTGGAGCTTCTTTATTTGCCATGATGTGACCTGAACTCGAGGACCGTGAGATGTCTGTGTGGCAGGCCAAAATCAGAAGAAGTGATTCTTCTTTCATTATGCCCTTTTGAAACACAATGTACATCCCTCCTTTCTTCCTTTACTCTCTTCTTTGGTCTCATTTTTGTGGAGTTTTTTGGTTTTTCTTTTTTGTTTGTTGTTTTTTTTTTTGTGTAAATTACGTCTAGCTGGAGATGAGATTTCAGCGTCCTGTTTACTGCAAACAGTTGGGGCCATTAATAAATGTTGACAGACAAAGACAGACCAGGGATTAATAAGTAGAGGACAGGAGATTAATAGCAAGAGCGGAGAATCTGGTTCAAGGCCTGATCTTCCCAGTTGCTGGGCAATGGAAGATTAATGGCAACTCTTCTGTGAGTCTCACTCTTTCTGTGACAGCTTTCCTGGCTAAGTCTAATAAACCATCCCAGTGGGTTGCTGTAAATATGAAATCTAGGAAGAAGTCCATCCTTATATTAACTAAATATGTCCTTATGTTAACTAAATGAGACAGTATCAGTTTTGCTTTCTAGTCAGAGCATGAGCAACAACATCAATACATTTGTGAGTGGTAAAGTCAGATTTTTAGGTGCTTACAACTCCTCTCAAGACAAAAACATATCATAAAATGTATCTTGCCAAGCAAGCTGTGTCTGACAAATTGGTTTTTTACGCTGTGTCCTGGACAAGAGATCGATTTCTCTTCTCTTGACTGGGTTTTCAGCTTCATTTCTTTGAAAAATTGGGCTCTTGACCTGTTGCATGTGGTCTCATTAGGATTGGTGTGAGATTAGATCACTGTAAGAAAACACTAACTTTGCAAAGAGCGTTCCTGGTTAAATTGGTGGGTCAACTGCAGAACATGGGACTGCCTCACAGAAAGTTTTATTGTGATAGAAGGATGCATGCTGTTCTGGGTGTCCTATGTAGAAAGTCAGCCTCAAACTTTCTTTAAGACTGACACTGTTGAGTCAAGCATTCCTGTAGTTCTTTGGCCTCTGGCCTCAGGTATTTTCCATAGTCTTCACAAAGATGATCCCCAGCCCTTTGTGCATAAGATTACAGCAATATATAGGTTTGTGTATGGCCATTTTGGGAAGGAAGCAGCTGTGTTCCTGTAGCAATGAGTGTGAGCTGGGACTAACATCAGAACTTCATGTGGCAATAGCTGAATTGCTTCTCCAGGGAAGAAAGGCTATGCACTGCTTCAGTGGCCCTGTGACAAAGCTTTTCCCCTCTCATCTGCTCTTGCTTGCAGTGCCCTTGGCTTTTCAGAAGTTAATTGATTTGTCTATATTATGATTCTCTCTTTAATTTTATTTGTGTGAAGAAGAACTCACGCTAATCTTTCTCCAGAGAAATGCTTTGCACTGCTCCTCTTTGAACGTTGGCCCTGGGTCTGCTGTTTCTTAATGAGTCTTTAACTAAACAGCTACGGTTCCCACATGCTCCAGCCTTGACACACACATACTTGTACACCCACCTGCCTGCTCCCAGTTGAACCGAGCCTGCCCGCTCCCCTGGCCCGCCCGCTGCCTTGGGATTCGCGTTGGCACAGCAGCACCTCCCTGGGAAGCCCTACAGGCGACAGGGGGCTTTGTACCTGCCCGTAGAGATAGATCTAGCATCAAATGTGCCATGGTGTGAGTTGGAAGGGCTGTGACCTCTTTACCACCCTGTCCTCCCACCCCCTGGCTTGTTTAAAGCGCGTCTCCACGAGTGTGGATTCCTGTGGGCTGTGCTGCCCGCGGCGAGGACCCGAGTGAGCGCCGAGCACCCGATGCTGAATTACTGTCTGGAATGCCACTGGCTGCCAGATCCTTGATAGCTTGTTTTTAATGAAGATTCCTCATGTAATTCCTAGAATATCTTGCAGTGCAAAAAAATGAGCGGTGTGTGTATTTTGCTGTGGGCTGAATTTTTTCCTGCTCTTCACAGTTCCCTCCATGAACAGAGAGGAGAGGGAGGGGGAAGCAGCTGACTGCTTTTTTTGTTGTTGTTGTTGTTTTTCTACTTGACTTCTGTGAAATATGTGGTGATCAATCGCTCACAACTAACAAAATGTTTTTGTTTCTCTTTGCAAAAGCATATGGGAACTGCAGGAAAAGCATATGGGCGTTTTTAGGAAAACATATTGGTGAATGGACAAATTATAGTGGTGCCAATATGTTTTGGATGTCTGGCTAGACCACTACTACTACCGCACTTGCTGGCATGCAAACAGATCCATGAGATTTCCAGCATGTGAGTGGTGTGTAGCTGCTCCTGGGGAAAGGCAGGTTGTGCTGGATCAAACCCCTGTTGGAACAGCGCTGTGATCCATCGTCGGGGTGCGTGACAGCCTCACCGTGTCCTGGGGTGGGCTCTGGCCTCATGTTTATGGCAGCTGATGCATTTTCTCAGTAGGCTGAGCCCAGAGCTCTACTTGCAGCTGGCCGCAAGCAGTGATAATGGTAACCATTTTTCTTTCTGAAACCCTGGACTGCAGTCCCCGTAACACCTGGGCATCTTGCAAACAGCTAGGCAGCCTCTGGTTTTCCTCTGCTGCTCTAGCAAGGTCTTTAAGTATTAGCTTGGGCTATTATTTTTAATTTATCTATCAAGAGGCTTGCTTTGGAGGGAATGCAGGTCCCAGTCCTGTTTGCCCTGATAGTGGTGATCCAGGAAAAGGGATCCATGAGCAGGGAGGAATGTGGTAGGGAGTGATGAGGGGGTTAAGTGGTCTTGGTTGGTGAGTTCTGGTGGGTCACAGCATCCCTACACTGAGCTGCTCTGCTGTGGACCCCTGTGCAGGGAGAAATCCTTGGTAACTCTGATGGGGCAGCCCTTCCTGCTCGCCTGGCAGAGAGGGAATGCTGCCTCTCTTTGGGATGGGCATGGCCATGCTGGGCTGCAGGAGGGGGCAAAACATGTGGCTAAAGACTGAGGGGATAAGCAAGATGCACATTTGGGCAGCCATTTGGACGTTGTGTTGTTTATCTCAGTTATGAACCTGCACTCAGATATTCTGAGTGGTAATTCAGCACCTTTTAGTGCTCTTCCTCTTATGCCAGCTTCAGGATAATTTGCTAGTGAGTAATTTTACATTATTTAATGTAGCCACTTTCCTTATAGCTCTTTTGTTCCGTGAGACAATTCCCTATTTTATTATGCAAACAGTACATTAAGATCCTTGTGGGCCTAAGTTCCCAACAGTGCTTGAGATGACGGCAGAGAAGTAGGTTATTTCAGAAATCATGAATCTCTTCTCTAGAAGCTTTCTTGGAGTTCTGCTTTAACTGCTTTTTATATGCTTAAAAAAAAAAAGCTAAAAAAATCCAGTACTTCCTAAATGTTATAGAGCTCAAAAAATACACTGTATGCCTTGTCACAATATTTAATATAGAGTGCTATTTACAGTAATGAATCAAAATGTCAGTTTTTAAAATATGAACTGTCAGAGTGTTCCTACTTTGCAGAAAACTTTGATATGACAGTTTGTTAATCATATGACTATTACATCAAATGTGTCTAAGAGTACTTTTGCTCTACAAAGTCTTTTTTTATTCTTTCCCCTGTTAATTCTGGCAGGGTTATTTGGCTGAATGCACTCTGATCAGAGGTCTGAAGAATCCAGAGCTGAATGCTTTTGTTTATGGACAGAAGGGATGTGTCAGTGCCTGTGTTCTTGCTGGTTGTGGTCACCTGGTCTTAGGTACAGCCTGGTTTGTATCATCTTTCCCTTGTGCGCCCAGGGGCTGCCCCAAGCCTGCTGTGCAGGGCTCCGGGGTAACTCTGCATTTGGGGAAGCTGGGCTAAAACTGTCTCTGGAGTAATGAAAAGCTCGTTTGTACAGCAGCATTTCTAATCCCTGTGGCTTCAGCACGAAGGCACAAGTAAAATAAAGAACTCAAGGCTGCCTGTGCATCCTCGGTGAGCTGAAGGGCTGGTTGTGCAGGGCAGGGTTAGTGCTGCTTCTCGAGGAGGAGGCAGGGGCTGGGGATGCTGAAGTTCTCTCCCCAGTGTCTTTGATTACTCTGGACCCAGGTCAAGGAGTGGTCTTGTGCTGTGAACTCCCTCTCATTAATTTAGGCCTGGATGCTTCCCTTTTTTTATTCTTTTGTTGGCTTATCTGCAGAATGGGAGTAATTAATTGATATTAGTTAACTCACAAGTCTCCTTAAAGCCGATTAGTCAAACAACTGCACTTCTGGTGAAGACAAGGGAGAGCTTGTGTAAATAACTGTGCTTTAGAAAACAGCCTCTGGAAGGAGGAAAGGGTTCAGCATGCTAATGTGAGGACTGGAGGCCAGAGAGGAGTCCCAGGTGTAGCAGAGTCATGTACCTCTGCCCACATCTTTGTGCCACTTTGCCTGAGGCTTCAGATGGGTTTTTATTGCTTGTTAAAACTCTCAGTTACCATTTCATAGGTCTTACAAGTGCAATATTTCTGATTTGGAGTTGGCCCAGCACAGCTATGGGAATAGGAGGAGTCTAAAGAAAAAGCTGTGTGTCAGCAGTGCAGAAAAGAGGAGTGTGGGCAGTTCAAGCCAGTAATTATTAGAGTCATAAAATCATAGAAAGGTTTGGGTTGGAAGGGAACTTTGAAGACCTTTTAGTTTGAATGCCCCTGACATGAGCAGGGACACCTTCCACTAGAACAGGTTTGTTCCAAGCCCTGTCCAGCCTGGTTTTGAAGAGTTCTGGGAATGGTGCATCCACAGCTTCTCTGGGAAACCCATTCCAGTGTCTTATCATAAAAAAATTCTTTCTTAGGCTAAATGAGATGGTCTTGATTGTGGGTGTTTCTGGGGGCCTGATTAACTTGGAATTTCAGCTGGGCATGTCTATTAAATAACAAGAGGTGATAAGAACTTGTTTTCAGGGGTGTGGTCACATGTGAATTAGCACATCAGCAGCTCTGGTGTGTGGAAGGCCCAGGAGGGCACTGCACACATCTGAAGTCTGGTATGCTGCGGAAGGAGATTTGGGAAGGTGAGGGCAGTGCTGTAGCATTTATCGCAGTAATACCCTGCTGATAGAGGAGGTGAGTAAAAAATGCAGGGGAAGGAAAGCAGGGGAGGGAGGCGTCTGGTGAGTGAGGCGATGAGAGCAGGAGAGGCTTTGCTGGTGGTGGTGGTGCCTGGCGTGGACCACCAGGAAGCCTGAGAGAAGCTGTTGGGTGAAGCCAGTCCCAGAAGGGCTCTACACAAACACGGGGGAGGCAGAGGGGCTGCCGGCAGTGAGGGCCACTGGCCAGGCGTGTGTGAAGGCGTCACTTTTCAAACCCCGTCACTTTTCCTCATCCCACAGAGGAACATCGATTATTATTCAGTTTTCATTTTAGACAAACCACATTGTTAGTGCGATGATTTTTCTTTTATTATCGTTAGTGCAATAGATGGAAAAGGAGCTCTGACAGATGTATGATTAGCAGGGCATGAAATTAAAAGTGTTTGTGTACAAGAAAAAGATTGTTTACTACCAAATTCCTCATTTGAAAATGAAGCGATACTAAGATTGGCCGAGCGATTCTGCAGCAGGCCCACAGTCCCTTTCTGCCCCTTCCCAGCAGCATGGGCTGAAAAGTAGCAATATTTTTAATGTTATTTTTATTTAAAAAGGTAATAACACAACTGAAAAGTCAGTACCTGCTTTTGGAGGCAGGTTATTTAAAGAGGTTGTTCTCCTCCTCTCGCACTGACGGGGTCAATTCATGAAAATATTTTGACTGATGTTTAAGCCCCACTGATTAGGTCAAATTGAATATTTTATATCAAAAGTAATTTGGGTGGAAAATAATGTTCTGGTTGAATAATTCTGAGTGTGGGCACGTACCTGGGTGAGTAGTATTTGTTACCAAAAAGTTTAAAAATTCATATTTGGAGTTGCTGCTGCAGCAGCATATGGGGTGCAGGTTGGTGTGTGGTACCCAGTCCTTTTCCCCTCTCTGTGGGTCAGTCTTGTAGCCAGACCACATCTCCTCAGTCCATGTGGCTCCGGAGTCCCCACTCTGCACCAGGCCACTTCAGAAACTGGAAACCAGCCTTCCACACCTACAAATGCTGTGACTGCTGGGACGGTGGTTTTGCATGGGAATGCTTTCAGGCTCTGGTAGAAAGCTGTCAGCACTTAGATTTTTGTCTCAAAAGTGTGGGCTTTTACCCCCATAGAAAATATCTGTTCTTTTTTTATTTTTTCCCCTATGATAATGAAATTTTTATTTTGAGAAAATGACCTTTTGTCTTAGGAGCTCTACCTGTGATGCACAGTTCTCAAATACAGCTGATCTTTCCTGATTTTAAAAAAATATAGAATCATAGAATACAAGTTGGAAGGGTGGATCAGGATCACTGGGTCCAAGTCCTGGCCCTGTACAGGACACCCCAAGAATCAATGTGCCTGAGAGTATCTCGTAATGAATTTTGAAAGAGCTAGGTTAAGAAGTGTGTGTCAGAAACACTTCTTTTATTTGTGTTACACTGTTGAGATAAGCCTGGTCCTGCCTAGGGCCGAACATTTCCGATGTACTTGGGGTTTCTCACCTGTCTTATTCCACTCATTTTGTCCTCTAAAACCTTTGTGGCCAAGTTCAAGGCTGACACTGGTTGAAGTCTGGTGGGCTACTCATGTGTAAAGTTTCACCTGGGTGAGTGTTTGCAGCACCCAGACCTCAGGCATCATCGTGATGGATTCTGCCCACTGAGCCTGGATGGCATGGAGCAGAAAATAGGAAGAGGGCTAGAAGATTGTTCCTGTGCTCTGGGAACAATTGAGACAGAAAATTGCTTCCAGGATTTCTTCACTTTTCCACAGAGGATAATCAGCCTGTATAATTCTCTGCCACAGGAAATAGTGCCTGAATCTGTTACTCAAAGACAGCAAGGAAAGTTCAGACAGCAGCCTGAATACCAAAGGTGCTGCAGAGCAGGGACTGTCTCTTACTCAGGGGGTTTTTTTTGGTGTAGTGGCTGCTGTATATGTCATGGGATGTCACAGAGGTGCAACTAATATGACAGATAATTTAATAATGGCTTAAATACTCAACGTGTTCTGCTGCACAGTTGGACTGTGGTGCCTTAAACAAGAAGACAAGTCTGAGGCTGTAAATGGAGTTTTGCTTAGTGTGGTGCTCGGGTTATGCACCTGAGATTGTGGGGGAGGTTAGAGCAATTCCAGTGAGGTGATGGGTGTCCAGTAACTTCAGTTCTGCTCTTGGCTCATTTTTTGCTTCATAAATATAAGCAAATCACTATTTCTGCACCTTTATTTGTTAATCTGGAGGATGGGGCAGCACTTGAGCTTCTTGCCAGGATTTTTGTTGTGTTTCTAATAAGGCCTTTCAGCCACGTGTTTTAGGGGAAATTACTTAAATTTTTTGAGCGAGAATAATTGTGACCAAATCACCGCGTGAGCATTATACCTGCTGGGCTCTGAAATTTGATTCCTAAATTTCCATTAGCAGGTCATACTGGGCCAAAGGTTCTTGAATCGCTAGAACAGAAAAGAATGAAACAAGATGGAGCTGGTGTTTGGTTATGGGCTCTGGATGTCATTGTTCCTGACTGTTCATCTGGCTAATGTTTGCTTTTGTGTAGTATTTGTCTGTGTCTGTGCTTCTGTGCACATGGGGAAAAGGAGGACAAATATCACTGGGGTGGATTAGCATTAAAAAATAGTTAACTGATCAAAGCCATAAAGCTTGTCCAAGTGAATTCTTCAGAGAAATAGTTTTGAATTTCCCAAGCAGCCGCAGGCCATAAAAGCAAAGCACTATCGTTCAGAGATGCAAAAAATCCCCTTCTGTTGGAGTGTTGGACCTATTTGTTCCCTTTTAGAAGGGGATTCAAAATGTTTTCTTAATTTTCTTCTGAACAGCTCACTGCTATCCATCATGAGTCTTTGCCAGCTCTGCTCCCTCTCAGTTTTAACCCTCCACTGAAATCTGTATATCCATGCTTAGAATTTTGGATGCCTTTTGGCTCTGTGCACTTTACGGTGGGGCAGCTCTTACAGAGCACATCTTGTCTCTGAGCTCAAAATGTTGTAAAGAAGGGACTAAATGTTGTCCCCAGTGCAGGGTGGAGGTGACAGGGAAGGCAGGATGCAGATGTAGAGTGATGCCTGGAAAGGTTTTCTGCACATCCTGAAGGAATGGTGGGGGAGCCCTGTTCCCAATGCCACGTCCTATCTTGCTACTGGGCCTGCCCCAGTAGGAGCTCCAGGTCCACTAGGTCTGCAGAGCAGGTGGGACAAAGCAGGAGGGAATTGCATTTGTCTCACATGGAGGAAAGAAAGCTCATTGTTCAACCGCTCAGACAAAGTTATTGAGGGCTCATCCTGAAGGTTAAGCAACCAGCCCCTGGGAATTGGGCACATAAATTTGCTTTATGCTTATGAAATTCTCTTTCACAGTGTTTTGCTTTGTCGCTTCTCCTTAAGAAGTACAAAAGAAAGAAGTGCTGGTGTATGGTCCATACACAGGGTATTTGGATGGCACAGTCATTAATAGGAATGAAAATTATACCGTGGTGGCTCAGAGCTTGCCAAGAAAAAAAGAAAGAAAAAACTCTCAGAAGACACAAAGTGCTTTGTAGCTGAAAGTGCCTGTTGCCCTGCAAGGACTCAGCTGTCCTTTTCAGTCGCAGTCTTCTCTTATTGAAAATATTTTACTGCCTAATACCTACTAGCTTTTTAATACTGCTTAATTGTATGCATGCCCCCCCCAAAGAAAGCCACACATATTTTTCTGCTCTTGTGAATGTTCAGCTTTAGGGCCCCCAGGGAGGATGTTAATGGCCATGTCCTGGCTGCCTTTCAGGCAGAGAATTCCACTTTTACTTTCCTTCTGAAACTTGGAGTTTCATTCTCCAGATAACCAAATTTTAATATAACCACATTTAAACTGTGTGTGTGTGTATATCTATCTATCTAATTTTTTATTCTGAGTCCTAAGTATCTTCTCCTAGAAACTGAGGTCATCTTTGTAACAGGTGGGCAGTGCATGGAGGACAAAGCTGTGTCTGAGGGACAGGACTGCAGCTTTTGGAAAGGGATTAGATGTTTGCACAAGTGTGGGCATGGCATTTGTGTGCCATGCATACACATCCTTGGTTTCTGTGGTAGAACAGCACATAGCAGGGCCATTTGTAGGATGAAGTCACCAGTGTTCAGTTACTAAAGCAATAGAGAGGTGCATCCGTACACAGGGTAGTGCAAAGTAACTGCAGAGCTCATCCTTCTCCTCCAGGATTGTACTTTGGCCTCTTGTATAGGCCATATTCTGCCCTCAGATGGGAGCAGTGCTCAGCTATTGATAATATGAGGAGAAATTGAATCTGAAGCCCAGGGCCCTTCTGCACAGGGAAACTATTGCGAAACAAAGCCAGGGTGTGAATTTAAAGTGCAATAGCTGTTCTGAGCATACTTCTCATGTGGGCAGTCTTATTCTGCTCTGAGAGGGCCTTTGTGCAGTTCTGCTTCATCCAGTGCCAAAGGCACTCTCAGTGCAGAAAGAAGAATGCCCACACAGGGAGTGGATAGCTTTTCCAGGCTATTTCACCATGCTGAAGAGTCCCAGGAGATGCCATGTTTTCATGTCCCCATCAATGTTGCAGGAGCTTACCCTTCATTCAGCTCGCTCTCCACTCAAGCTTTCATGGGAGACAGGATTTGTGGTGGACGTGTGGTGGAGTTGTGTCTTCTGCACCCTGCCAGGTGCAGCGTGCATCACTCATTTGCCTGAAGTTTTGGGGCTGATGTCGGGGATCCCTGAGGTCCTGGTCTTCTCTGAGCATTCCTGGTGTTGCAGTTTGGGATTCCCCACCAGTGCCGTCACCTCTCGCAGTGTGTCCAGGCTGAAAAGAACTCTTGGGAGAATGTGCCTGTGTTCATGTGTTGTTCCTTTTCCTATGAAATCGTCAGGCAAACCTGTGCACTGGGTATGATCGTTATCTGAATACTGTTGAGCAGGGGAAAAAAAGCCCATCTGTTCTACAAAGAGGCAGTGTAAAGAGCAGGCTCTGTGACTAAATAAATTCACATCTGTTTAGCAGAACCATCAAATGGCGAGCAGAGGGGCCTAATGTGAATCACATGTTGAAACCACAAGTATGAGTGAGATGAGCTGCAAAAGAGAGAGCCTGGAAGTGTTGATCCATGTGAGCAACTGTTGGTTTCTCTCTTTATTCTTACCCTCTACCAGTTTCCTGAGCTAATGGTGTAGAATCAAAAAATCAGGGATGTGCACATGTCTATGCATACATATGTGCCTAAGTTTGTATTCCTTGCATGATTAATTAACCTTCCTATATTATCTTGAGCCATTAGATCATAACTTCAGTTGGAGGGGCTTGGGTGGTGGGGAGGCTGCAGAGGAGAGGGAGTGAGGTTGATATGAAGAGAGCAGGTGAAGCTGTTCCCTAGTGGTGGTGCTTCACAAAAAATGCGGTAGCTTGTTTTAAAAAGGGACTTGGAAGTGATTCCTTAGGATGATGGCTCCAGCAGGGTCTTCTCAAGGAACCTGATGGAGCAATCTAGAAGCTTCAAAGGGTGGGTTACGCCTTCATTTGCTCCAGCTAATTTCAAAATAGGTATCTGAGTACCAATCCTAACAGGCTGTTCTTTCCATGGATCTTTCCGTGGATCAATGTAATTCATTGCTTAGGTTTTCCCCTTAGTGTTTTAAGCCCTGCAGAAACAAAGGGCAGCTCAAGTTTCTGTATTGGTTGCATTTGCAGTTTATTTTTCTTCTGTGCCAAGAACATATCAATACAATTTCAAAACACTATTTTTTGTGACTTGAGGCAGCAGTTTCTCACTTAAAAACGAGAAAGCTTTGGGGAGATACATACAACTCAGGTGCCTCAGTTAAGTTTTTTTGGCTGGTCTCAGTAGCCCCTTAGAGTGTCCATGCAGAGGAGCAAGCATCTCCCCTCCCACAGGATCTCATGAAAAGAAACATGCAATAATTTCAGTCTCAAATGTGGTTTCTTGATGCTGTCTTGCCTTTTGTCCTAGATATTTTGCAGCAAACGAGGCCAGACTTGTGGAAACAAAGAGTGGTGGAGGATAGGCTGTTAGACCTGATTTGCTCACATCCTGATCTCCTGCAGCTCAGTCTGCTGTCTGTAGCTGGCAGAGAGCTGCGCACGGCTCACCTGGGATGTGAGCTCTGCAGGAGCTGCTGGAGGTAATGAAGCACTTAAGGGCTGATGTGTTGAAGGTCCCCAAGGAATGATTAAGGTGTTGGCAGCTGTGTTACTTTGAAAGAGAAATGTGTGCATTGCACAGCAAAGGCATGCTGAAATGCCTTTCAGACGCTTGGTTGTGCGTGGGAACTTGCTTTGCCTTAGACCTGTGAGATAGCGGTGGCAACTATTGAAGGGCATTTGATAAATGGAGCTGTGTGTGCACTTACCAGCTGCAGGACCCAGCTGCCTGCCCTAGCACAGCTCAAAAACAAGTGGTTGCCACCAGTGACTAAAACGCAGCAGCATGGAAACATCTCTGGATACATTAAAAGCTTAGTTCTTCCTTTCCTCTGAAAGTGCCCTCTGCTCAAGATTCATTTCTTCTCTTCCATCACTCCCTGCCAGTCTCTTCTGAGAAGGTGCTGTGAAGGTAAAAGAGCATTGGAATCTAGAGCATTGGTTTTCCTAGAGACCCTCACATCTGAGCTGTTTCACATCTAGGGAACTAATGTGGCCGGTCTAGTATGGAAACTCTTTTGTCACAACAAAACTTCCTACTAATTTCTGGAAAGGGGAACAAGTGATTATTTTGGTTGGTCAAAAACAGAAGACAGCAATGCGATAGTGGTGGAGCAACAGGAGTCAGCTGTTTAATGTGATGAGCTTGTTTAGCAAACTTGCAAGACCAGTGTGGATGCCTGGCTGAGTTAACTTCATTGCTGGTACTGTGGTTTGCACCAGCTGGGGAATTATCTGCCAGAGCTTTGCGTATCACTGCCCTTGAATGAACGGACACCGGGTTAGAAGGGAAGAGCAGCAGTTTCTTGGGCTGGCGCTTGGTGGTTTTACGAGTTTCAAAGTAGAATTGAAAATCAAATCTCAAGCACTTGTCTTTCGTTACAAGTTTCTATTCAGAGCAGAACTAATGCCCCGTGGATACTAAACCAGAGCTTTACCTTCATGCGTTTCGGAGTGTCCATGGTACGCT
The DNA here is from genome assembly GCA_013400975.1 of Atrichornis clamosus. NCBI lineage: Eukaryota > Metazoa > Chordata > Aves > Passeriformes > Menuridae > Atrichornis > Atrichornis clamosus. The sequence goes on along the minus strand of WBMZ01007968.1, from coordinate 258,694 downwards.
TTGCCTTTGATTTTAATATTCCTCTTCACCCATTTCCCTGTGCTTCCAGAACCTCCCCTCTTTGAACAGGTGTCTTTTTAATGAGCTGTGTGTTGTGTTTATTGCAAATAGCATAGGGATGGCTAACATCACCTTGTGACCTACCCTCCTATCCCTGTGGCCGTGGACCCTGTGGCACCATCTCAAAATATGCCTTTTATTCTTTATTTCTTCATAAAAGGATGTGGAGTAGGCAGTGAACACCTGGTCAAATATGAGTCCAATGTGTGCTGTCATTGTCAATAAAGGAAACTGGATATGGGTCTGCTTCAGGAGGAGTCTGGACAGTAAACTGAGATGAGTTATTGCTCACCTTTACTCCCTACTGGTGAGGCTGTTATGCACACTTGAGTCCATCAGTTGAAGTGGGATATTGAAGAGCTGAAGAAAGTCCAGAGGAGGATCAGTCAGGGACTGAGAGCACGTGGCCAAAAAGATGAGGCCGAGAATGCTTTGTCTCCTGTCTCTGATGGAAGGGAGGCAAAGGAGTGATCCAATGGCAGCCTGAGACTACTGCCAGGGGCCTTCTGAACACGGCAGAGCCAAATGCTTCTGTCCAGATGGCAAAATAAAGTGCTGTGAACATGTATAATGGATTGGGAGATTCAGCTGGAGACTTGAAAAAGCATTTTCATTGGGAAAGTAGTGTAACATTAACAAGTCACCATGTAGTAGGGAATACTTCATCTTGGAGGATTTTGAGAACAAAGCCACAGCAAGCCTGACCTAGCATTGGTGATAGTTCAGTCTCCTGCTTAAAGCAGGACTTGGTAACCTGCAGAGATCCTCTTTCTTTACTGTTGGTACTGCAGGCTTTCGGCTTCTTTAAGGAGGAAGCACTTAAATCTTTATTTTTGCTTTGTGTTGCAGAAGACACAGGGATGCTCATGTCTTGGTGATATCAAGTCACCTGTTGTCGTGAAACTCAGAGAAATGTAGTCTTTTTTCTGACAGTTTATACACGGGGGTTTGTGTTCTTTCTTACAGTTTTCACACACTCAAATATCTTGATTCCATTAGCAATCTCTCTGCAGCATCAATTTCCAATCTGGCAGCAATCACTCTTCTGTGTTTTAAGATACAAGATTTTTCATAGGAAAAAGGCTATTTCCCCCAATTATTTGCCATGGGCTGAGCTACCAAAACCAAGGCACAAGTTAGTACAGTGCTTAGGAAGGAGGAGAAGTCATCCAGGGATTTGTCATACTTGAAGCTGTGACTGCCAGGGCAGCTTGGGATCTGAGGGAGGGAAAGTTAAGTGGATCAGGTGGAAAGAAGAGAATCAGGGATTGAAGATTTTGATCCTGGACACAGTTCCTGCCCATTGATTGTTTTAATTCCTTGATTTTTAGGCATTACAGTGTCCAATTCTGGATTGTACTGCCAGCTCTGTGAGGGGTCAGAAGAAGGTTACGGCGGTGTTGGGCCCACGTGTGCTTCCCTCGTCAGCGGGGCATGTGCTGTGCCTGTATTCTGGGCTGCAGCTCCTTTTCCACTCACAGAAATCCTCTTGATGGCTTGGGATTCAGACTGCCAGTAGCAGACATGTTTTCTTCCAGGGAGGGCAGCACCTGACCCTTCCTTCAACCACAGCTATTTTAGAAGAGGAGTGAAATGCAGTGAGCCCATCACAAATAGAAAACCCGCTTACACCCATGCCAGCCTTGCTGGGTAGGACCTCAAGCTTTGCACTGTTCCCTTGTTCTCTCCATCAGCTTCCCCCTGAGCTCAGATCCCTGCTGTTTCTCCCCAGGCTGAGCCACACACACACAGCACTCTGCAAAGCTAATAGAATTATCTGTGTGTCAATATGCTGTCCCGGTCCCATTTGGTCCCACTGGGGTCTTGTTGATATCTCACAGCTGAGCTGAGTGTTAGTTCTGCACAGCTCCTCCTCATTTATAGCCAGCATCAGCATCCAGAGTACCTGAGTTTGCTCTAGCAGCCTTAACCTTGCCATTTCTTGTTGCCCTGTTTTCTTTTCTCTCAAGTGGGACTCTTGATATGCCTGATTTCAGTATGTCTCCACTGGTTGAGGAGTCCAGTCCCTTAATCATTTTATTTGATGGATAAGCTCTGTGTTGCTTGGCAGTCCCTTGCTGGAGTAGGAAGCCAAGTACTGAGCTATGCTATAGGCAAGACATTGAATATGGGCACAGAAGGAATAAAGGCAGCTCTTTTTTGGCAGAGAGGTCTTGAAAATAAATTGTATGCAGGAAAATAGTATTTGTGTAAGGGAGCTCATGGTCTGAGCCTCCCAAAATAACCTTTCTGCATCATTCTGCCTGTTTTTGCTGTCTCTATTAATATATTTCCTCTCTCATTTTATGTACAAAATTCTGAAACATCCATCTCAAACTTTTCTTTGTGGTACGGCAACATCCTCACAAACTTGTAGGTTAAGTTATCAGGAAGAGAGACTCTAACAATTGGAAGAAATTTGGCTAGCTGAGAGCTGCCTCCTGGCTCAGCTCCTTAGTTTCATCTATAAACTTTGCTGTATTTGAGTAAGCCAGCAGGTCTACCTCCTCTCTTGCAGCTGCCTTGGGGTTTGTTGTGACCACAAGTATCTGAGGCCTTGGATTAATGTTTTATCCAATATGATTATGTTTGGAGTAGCTGAGGATTGTCTCATGCCACTGAAGTCAAGAATCAGCTTGGTCTCTGGTGAAATTGTATTGCAGTCATTAGAGTTAGATTAGATTAGATAGATCTATCTCCAGGGAGCCTGTATGATCTCTTAGTTTCAGTTCACATGGACTAGTCAAGTTCAATTTATTGGGATTTTAAAGCTGAGTTTGTCATCTGACACCAGGATGTGACATGGCTGTAAAAGGAAGATCTTGTTCATCAGCTTCTATGCTAAATTCAAATAGCCAGCATCTAATCCCAAAACTGCTAATGCAATTATATTGGGAAAGAAAAGAAGTTTTATGTTTAGTTTGCCCTTCTACCTTTTCCACTACTGAAGCTGATAGAAGAGAAATGAGCTAAGAGGGAAACCTAAGGGTGGGTTCTTGGTTGATATCAAAATTGTCTCAGCAGCAGGCTTTTGGTGTAAGAATGCTTGTGACATTGGGTTGTTATCTGATGAACTATTTTCATGATGATATTAACCTTTGTCAAGCATCTTTGTCCCAGAGAGACTGTTCTTTGCCATCACTTCTTTGCAATATCCACTCTAGACTTACTGTTTTCCTGTTACATCTCAGTAATACTTTTGAAGTTGTAGTGACTTTAGTGTGTACAATAAAAGTCACATCCCAAACTGGTGTGGATCTGCTGGAAAAACAAAATGAACTATGGATGCAGCTGTGCTAAGAAAAAAAAGTTATTTTCCAAGTATTGGTTATTTGCTTTAAAGAATGGGCATGAGCTCTGGTCATTTGCAAAACATTGCAACTAGAGAATAAGGAATATAAAGTTGCATTGCCAGTAGGTGATATTGCTGGCATATCTCAAGTGGGACACAGTATATTGCTGCAAAGTGGAAGGAGCTGTTGACTTCCTCAAAGGCAGGGAAGCCCTGCAGAGAGGCCTTGATAAATTAGAGCGCTGGGCAATCATCAGCCACATGGAGTTCAACAAGGAAAAGTGATGGATTGTGCACATGGAATGAGGCAGCCCTGGATGAACAGAGAGATTGGGGAATGAGATGCTGGAAAGCAGGGCTGTGGAAAGGGAGCTGGGGATCGTGGTCAATGGCAAGTTGAACATGAGTCAGCAGTGCCCTGGCAGCCAGAAGGAACACCCTTGTCCTGGGGGCATCAGGCACAGCCTCGCCAGGCGGGCAAGGGGGTGCATTGTCCCGCTCTGCTCTGCACTGGGGTGGCCTCACCTTGAGTCCAGAGTGCAACTTTGGGCACCACAATATGAGAAGAGACATTAAACTATTAAGAGAGTGTCCGAAGGAGTCTATGAGGATCGTGAAGGGCCTTGAGGGGAAGCCGTGTGAGGAGCAGCTGAGGGCACTTGGTCTGTTCAGCCTGGAGAAGAGGAGACTGAGGGGAGACCTCACTGCAGTTACAACTTCCTGGTGAGGGGAAGAGGAGCGGCAGACACTGATCTCTTCTCTGTGGGGACCAGTGACAGGACCCACGGAATGGCCTGAAGTTGTGTCAGGGAAGGTGGGGGTTGGATATCAGGAAAAGGTACTTTACACAGATAGAAGATGGGTACTGAACAGTCGCCCCAGGGCAGCGCTCACAGCACCAAGCCTTGCAGAGTGCAAGGAGCATTTGGACAATGCTCTCAGGCACCGAGTGTGACTCCTACGATGGTCCTGTGCAGAGCCAGGAGTTGGACTTGATGATCCTTGTGGATCCCTCCCAACTCATCTTATTCTGTGATTCTGTGAAACCCTTCTGAGTGCAGATAAAGTTACAGCTGGAAGTCTGGGGTTTTTGAGTCAGAATAATTGATTTGGGTCCCTCCAGGGATCTCTGGAGGTCATGTGGGCCAACCTCTTACTCAGACTAGGGTGAACTTTGAATTTAAGTCAAGACTTCTGGAGAATCCCGTGAAAGTTTGATTGAAGCTGTTAAAGCCAGAATGAGATATTACTGGACTATATTCTTCAAGGAATAATTCATCAGTGCTCTAACTAGGTTTCTTTCTTCTTTAATTCCTCTGATTACATTAGTGATGTCCCACAGCAGGAAATAGGTGATTGCTCTCAGTCCTGTTTAACTGAAGAAGTGACTTTGATTTCATTTGCTTATTTATTTATTGTACTTTGAGGGAATTGGGATGAAGATACAAAACCTTACCTTATCCAGGCAACTGAAAGAAACTCTGGATTTGAGAGGAAGGAGCAGAGTTAAACTTGCTCCAGCTGACACCGTGGAAGGCTACAGCAAAGTATCAGGACACGTCCATAAACCACATAAAATGGGTGCAAGCAAAGAAACCTGATCTTGAGGAGAGATTGTCACAAGAACTCTGAGTCCACGTGCATCGAGTTTGTCTGTGGTCAGGAAGGCAGTCACTGGAGAGTGATAGTGTTTTCCATTCCTCTTCATCACCTCTCAGAGTCTCTTGGTGGCTCCATTGACTCTCCTCAGCTCTTCACTGCTCACTGGTGGTAGAAGTCACGCCAGCCCCAGGACAGGATTCCTGGTGCTCACAGTTGTTCCTGAAGCTTTGCAGTTCTCCTGGTTGTTGACGTGACGAAGGTCCGGAGTCAATTTTCTGCTGGGGTGGTTTGAGGGAGGAGCTTTTTTTGGACGGGTTAATTTTACAGGCCTTAAATTCAGAGAGATGTTGTGCAGATCGGCAATGATTAAGGGAGTTCCAAAGGGCTCCCAATTCCCCAAATCACAGAAATTGCTATATGATGTAAAATTGATGAGGATAAGTAGTACCATATGGAAAAGGCATCCCAGGAGAGCTTGTGCTGAGTTTATAAGTACCTATGGCACTTCCTATGTTTGGTTAAAGATCTCTAATGAGACCAGAATTTTGACATTATACCCTGTTTTGAAGGCCACAAGAAGCAGGAGAGCTTCATGGCTAGAGATTGTCTGCCATAAATGGAGAAATAAATTCATTTAACATTCAGAAGAGAACAGTGCCATGAAAAACAAGCAGCTCTGTGAGTGTGTAAAGAGCCGGTCTCTCTGGTCAGCCTCAATTACTGCATTTGACTAATTAGCGGAGTGGAGGTGATGAGGACAAAGCAAAGGATTGTATTTTAGTGGGGAATTTGAGTTTGCAATTTGGGGAATTTCAGGCAGAAGAATGAAGACGAACCAGCTTAGAGACATCCAGTCTTGTAGGTTGCACCTCTAACAGAAAAGGGGCAGTGAGTGGCATGATTTTTATCTTTGTGAAGGGTGTCCCCTTGTTTCAGTTCTAGAGCTTTAAAGTCTTTAAAATTCAGGTGGAAGGTGATCTAAAGTCAGAAATTGTCTGAGTTCTTTTACATGGATGGAAGAGAAGAGAGAGTAGGGAGGGTGCAGTTTGCCTTTCTGCATGTCTCTTGTAAGCCCTTAGAGACAAACTTGGGTTATCAAGGGGAGGTCATGTCTGGATTGTGTGTGAGAGAAAAGCCCCAACAAGGCTTTCAGTCGCATCTGCTGTCAACAAACAAGGTCCTAGTTCCCGATATCCAGTCAATCCCTTGAGCTTAGGGGTGATGGTTCACTGTGCATGGGTGATACTACGACAGACCATCATAGGCCTACAACAAGCCAGTGAATTTAGGAAGGCGTGGGATGGAAGGCAGAGCAGACTGTCTGGAGGCACAGACGGTTGTTGCTCACTTTTTGTTCAATACTGTTGCTGCCCGCTATGAAGCATTAGCTTAATTAACTCAGGGACAAAATCTTCTGTCTTGGCGAAGTCCATCAACATCCAGGGAGTATTTGGTCCATGTTACAAATATGAAAATGAAATGAACATTTATTTGGGTAGAGTGTAATCAGAAAAGCCAGCCCGTCTCAGAGATGAATGTACTAACAATTTCAAAAGTAGACAAATTGGTACTCTACCCTTCTATTGCTTATCTGATGTCAGGCTAAATTGACTTGCAGCCCTCATTGTTTTACCTTTGCTTCTCAAAGGTGAATGACATCCTGTAATTAAAAGCAAAAACAAGCTCTTATGCCCACACATTTGAAAAAAGCAAAAGGCAATGAAAAAACCTTGTCAGGCTGTTATTACTGCCTGGTATTATCTGCTATTGATATTCCTGGTCTGACATTTTTAGATAATGCGGTCTCAGCTTGGGATTCGTGGATTCCAGTTCCTCTGCTGTGGTGTATTCTTTCATGGTTAGAATTTTCTGAACTTACAGCATTAAGATCTCCTAATGATAGAACCAGAGCACACAGCTTTCCTTATTTATGCAGCGTGCTTTCACTCTTTGCTCTTAATGTTATTTATCATGGTTAATCTGGTTTTATCCTCTGCCTCCAAAAGTAGGTGATGACTAATGCTTCCAAGGAAGGAAGGATAACAGAACCTCAGGCATCCACAGCTGATTTCAGTCAGGTTTTTGTTTTTTATATTATTCATCATTTTACCTTTTCTATTTTAAGTTACTATTCTTGCAAAAATGGTCTTACTCTATCAGCCACCATTTCATAAAGGTAGCTGGAAAATTGAAGAGAGTTCAGAGTAAACATATATGAAAGAATCAAAAGAAGTCAGCCCTTTGCAGGAGCTTTAATTGATACTTAATTGAAATGTTTTGGTTTGATTTAATGAACGATCTGGCTGCATTCTGAAAGGATCTGCATAAGGAAGAGAGGCAGCTCTGTAATGCAGACGACAGGAGCATAACAAAATGCAATACTTGGAAGTGGAGCTAGCTAAATTTAAAGCCAGACATAAAGGAGAAGCTGTAATTACGGTGCTTAATTGCTTGTCCAAACAATTTACCTAATGCTGTGTTGGGTTCTCCAACACTTGCATTGTTTCAGTTGAGGCTACGTGTGCTTTATAACAAATATTCTTCAGCTCAGCAGAAGCTTTGTGGAGCAGTAGTCGAGTACAGTTCAGGGTTAGTCGAGATGGTCAATGAGAAAAGCTTTCAAAGCAGTGACCTAAAGAAGATTTAGGGGATTTTCGGGGGGCATGGGGCAGTGAATTTGGGCAGTAGACATTGCCAGAGCGGTCAGTGAGTCAGGAGTCCCGGGAAAAGCTTGTGGCAGTGACATCAGGACCAGACTGTTGGTGAGTTACTGCTGAGCAAGGATGGCTGTGGGAGAGTGGCAGGCAGACATGCAGAGGGCTTCAGCCGAGACAGAGGGAGGTGTGGCACTGACAGGGAAGCGAGAGGTGTCTGTCCCTCTGGGAGGGTTCCCAGGGACACAGGCTCTGCTGACAAAGGTTTTCCCCACCTTGGTGTGTTGAGTGTTGTGTGGTTAGATCTATTCAGGTTTGCTAGGAAGGGGCTCGTTGAATGCAAACTGTGCCTGAGGAATTATTTGCTTGGAGCAGAAATGTGGGGGCAGCTGTAGATTCAACCTGTAGGTTAACTTTTCAGTGAAAAATAACTTTTTATGTAAGGAAATAGGCCAGAAGTGAAATGTGTGTTTGCTGGCTGTGTTCTGGCTAGCCAGAAGAGCACTACTGTTACCTGTTGGAGGTACTTGTCCAAGTGCAGGAACTGCAATGACACAGAGGCAGCGACATACCCAAGAGTAAGTTTAGAGTAAGGGGATTTGTTATAGGCCCAAGTTTCCCTGTGCTGTTTTGATTATTTGTCCACATCACAAAATATTTTGCTCCAAAGAAGCTTCTGATTGAAACCCAGGCAGTGTTGCAGGGAATGGAGAGGGAGCACTGATGGCTCTGTCTGAATTAGCCAGGGTGCTCCACCATGGAGAAGTCTGCAGAGAGGCGGGGGGCTGTGCCTGCCACTGTCCCGTACATTTTTTCTTGCTTTTGGCCTTTTACCAGCTGACAAAACGGGGGGGAAATAACAGCAAACTGAGAAGTTTAACTTCAGCTTTTAAAAAGAAATGAATTCATTTTCTCTTTTTATGATCTGGCAGAGTAGTTAGGCTAAATTTAATTGAGGCTGGGGAGCTGGGGCTGGAACAGACGAGGAAAAGGGAACTTGCTGAAAACACTGTCAAGGTACAGATAGCAAAAACGAATGGCAGTAAATGCATAACAGAAAATGAGAGGGGGAAAAAGAGGAAGAGAAAAGGCTAACGGGGAAACAATTAGAAAATACCACCATGGCCGAAACAAAAGCGTTAAGAGGTTAGCTGAGAGGGAGCTGTGTGCCAGCTTACAGTCAGCAGCTGAGTTACAGCAGTGTGGTCTTCATGCTCCCAAGCTGTCCATAGGAGCAGTCTGCTTTTTAAGCTCATTCATTGAAATTCTCTCATTGTCTCCAGCCGTCCTCAGTGCTGTGCAACCTGGCTACTGAAGCAGACATTCTTAGTTTGTGCATCACACATCCCTGCCATCAGCCTAGCAGACTGTGAGAGTTCAGTGGGATCAGGGCATGCTGCCTGGGAGGTGGTGAAGGAACATTCCAGAACAGGAATGGTGATAATCTTGTCAGTACTGGGATTTTATTTTTTTTTTCCACTTTGAATCAGTATGGAGGTAATGTCCAGAGTCTGAGGGTGCTTCATGCAGCAGAACCCTGTCTCATATTCGATGGCAAGCCAGAGGCTGAAAACCTGTCAGAATTAAAACTCCAGGGTGCTTTTAGCAATGGGTAAGGTACAGTTGTCTTTGGATGTAATAACTCTGCAGAGTGCAGACTTGTCCTGTTTAGCTCTTAAGGCTGATTGCCCTCATTGCTTTCTGCTCTTAAAACCTAGATAGTTGCCTGAGTTTTATTGCTGCTTTTACAGTTTTGAAGGATATGGGAGGAGGCGACAGCAGTGTAGGTGACTCTTACTGTTGGAGTGACAGTCATTTTCTAGGTGCATCGGGGCTGGTGTGGGTAGTGGGAAGTACCGGGTGGTGGGACCGTGGTTTGTGTGCCCTCAGCCCCTGCCCATCCTGACTGGTTTCCTCTCCAGCCCTGTGGGGAGGACCTGCCTTTCACTTCTTGCTTTCAGAATGATGCTCTGCACTCTTGCTGTAGGGTTGGATGGCAGGCCTATGGGGGAGGAAAGTCATGTCCTTGAAGCTCAGCCTTGGACACTTGGACACAGGGCTGCTCCTGCCATGCTCCTGTCTGCCTCATTTCCAGCCAGCCCCGGTGCCTCCCCTTCCCTGTTATTGGATTGTTAGCACTGCAGGCTCACTTTCTGGTGGTAGGAATTGTGAAACTACTGCTTGCACACCAAGCAGTCAGACTGCAAGGCCAGGAGGAGACAAAAGTGTTGGGACTGATGTTTGGCACTTGCCAGTTCCTGTCTCATGCAAGGAGTGGTGGAGGTGGAAGATGACCACAAATTGTCTACATCCTAGTGTTGGGTCAGACATTGGGGCTCAAAGCAGAAATTACTCCTCAAGTAGGAAACCTGTTTCCTGGAGTAAATTTACTGTTTGGAATAAGTACACGGGTATATCCATGAGTTTTAACAGTCACTGCTCTTAGCTGGAGGCACTGTCCCTGCCCTACTACGTGGACACCTTGATCCTATCTCTTGCACTGATCCTTTTCCAGGATCAAAACAAATCTTTCCTGGTTGGGTCACAGGTGCCTGCTGGTTTTGTTAGCCTCAAGGAATTCTGACACCCAAGCAGTGCATGGGCAGAAGTGCCAGGGTGCTCAAGAGCTCCAAAGTTTGCAGTAGCTTTTGTCTGTGTGGGGTCTGCATTTCTCCATCACATCTCAAATCCAGCTCCATGGGACCATCTGATGGTACAGTAGGACCATCATTGCTGCCCAGTGAGTGTGGTTTGTGTGTGGTGAAAAGCACTTGTTCATTGCAAGGAACAGGATTTTTATGGGCAACAATTTCAGCAGCATTTGAGCCCAGTTCTCAAAAGTGATGTAGGCTTTTAAGAGGCCAAAGCCAAGATTTTCATAAATAAGTAATGATTTGGGCTGCCTCTGTTTTTTGTTACACAAGTCAAAATGTCTAAAAGGAGCCTGGTTGTCAGCAGTTGTGGGATTCTGGCATTTTTTCAAAATTGACATGCTTTTAAAATGTCTTAAGCTGGGCATTCAGAAATGGAGGCATCAAGAATGATTAGCTGCTTTTGAAATCCTTTTTCTTAAAAGTCTGAATGAAAATCACTGGGGCATGGGGTCCTAAATGACATGTGAAGAAGTGCTAAAAGTGTATTTTGGAAGTGTGTCTGCCTATCTGTGACTAGAATTGTCCCCAGAGCACCTGTACTGTTGTATATTAATGTACTCAAAAAGGCCTAACAGGGAAAGGCAAATATATCACTACTGTGCTGAATGCAGGGTGGGATTGATGGGCTGCCTCAGGGTATCAGCCTGTCTCTGCTCTGCTTTGAAGAGGAAAATAGCAATGATTTTTGCAGGTACCAGCAATAACCTGATCAGTAGTTCTGACCTGCTGGGGAGAGAAAGACAAGTTTGTATCTAAAATTCTATACGTTAGGAGCAATATGTTTAAAGTTAAGCATGCACTAGTTAAACATGTTAAAGGGTTTTGCGGGTTTGATTTCATAAACCAGCAAAATAGTAGGATTGCAGGCCAACTTCCCCAGCCTAAATTCCTGATGTGACTCTCTTTATCTCTCCTCTCAGATCTGAACCATGTCCCACCCGTCCTGGCTGCCACCCAAGAGTACCAACGAGCCTGTAGGTCACGTTACTGCAAGGATGGAGACCACGCACACCTTTGGGACCCCCAGCATCTCCGTGTCCACCCAGCAGACCCCAAAGAAGTTTGCGCCTGTGGTGGCCCCCAAACCAAAGTACAACCCATACAAGCAACCAGGAGGTGACGGTGAGTATTTAGTTTTTAGGAAGGAACCACAAGTGCCTAGTTTGGAGGAACTGACTGCTAACACAGGCTGCTCTTGATTTGCTCTTTGTTGGTGAGTTTGTGGGAGCCTCCCTTTGTCAGATCATTCAAATCAAGAAGAATGTGAAGGTACTTCTTACCCTTGCTCTGGCTAGCCACCCTAGGACACAAGGAGAGATCTTTCTTGGTTTTAATTGAAAGCAGATGTCCTGTGTCCAAGACTGGTACTTTTCAAGGGGTTTTGCTTGTTTGGTCTCTGCTGGCACATGATGATTCAAGGAGCTTGGGGCCAAACAACCCTTTTCAGTACTGGTGCTTTCACCCCAGCACAAGGAATGCTTTACAAAACAAGGGATTGATCTGTGGGAATATGAGTGTAATTGGGGGTGGTAGGGCATAAGTTTGGCAGAATGAGTCTGGAAGTACTTCCTCTCCAGCCTTCTGGCTGGATTGTTTTACTTTTATTCTTTTCCCTCTACTATGAGAAGCTCTTGAATATGAAATAATTGGGAGGATATTCACATGACCATTGCAATGGCCTCTGGAGCTGTTATGTTAGCAAAACAAATGCCAGCCAGTCACTGTGCATCAGCCTTCCTCTACCTCCTGCTGTAAAAGTCCTCCTCTCTCCACGCAGCTGAGCAGCGAGCCTGGGGTTTGGGTTCCTGGCTTGTGCACACATGGAGGGAGGGAGTTCCCTGCAGCAGGAGTGCATGGCAGGAAGCACCTCTGGGGCTTGCAACTGGAAACCTACAAGTTGGAGCAGCTGGGATGCCCCTGGCTGACAGGGGAGAGCATGATGGAACTGCAGCAGAAACAAGGTGAAGGCCAAGGATTTTAGGACAGAGTGGTAGCTGTCTTGGCAGAGCATGACTTTTCTATTCCTGACAATTTACTATAGGTAGAAATGGGGGGAAATTATTCCCTTTCTCCTCTCCAGCTTCTCTCCAAAGAAAAGCTCAGTTGTATTCAAGAAAATTGCCAAACCAGTTTTTATATTTGGTTTTGGATGCTCTACATTGTTCCATCACCACTTTTCCCTCTTTTGTGTTGAGTACAATAAGATAAATATAATCTGTATATTTTTTCTTCTTTCTGCTCTATCTTTTGAAAGCATATGCATTTTCAGGAAGACTACAGAGTAATGGAAAAGAGAAAGAAAAACAAAGCAGCATATTAAATCTTGCACTTGAGTGATTTTCTAAAGTTAAGGACATTTTGTAGGAAAGTTGGAAAAGCCTGATGAGTGTTTTGGTTTTTTTCCTCTGCCACTCTAACTTTGGAGAATTCAGAACGAAAAAAGAAAATGTGTTGGAGGGGGAAAAGCGAAGTCATATGCACCTGTTCTGCTGCCTTCAGTAACAAAACTTAGTGAGAAATAGGAAGAGAAAGACATTTAGAATTTTAAAAGTAAAAAATAATCCATTTCTGAAATGCACAGAAAATGTCACTTTAAAGTCAAGTGGAAATTCTTATTTTTCTAATTCTCTTGAAATTAAAAATAATAATGGAAAATTACCCTTTTTTCTAGGAAAACTGTTCTTGATCAATCAGTATTTTTTGTATAAGAAAGGTCAGTATGTCTTAATTGTCAGTGCTTTAGTGGTTGTAGATCTGATTACATGTGACTCAGGAACATTATCACGTTCTAAAAAATTCTATGTTTCTTGGCATTTGGGAAAGGAGGTTTTCAGAAAGGGCAGAGCAGGCACTGCAGGAGGAGAAGGGGATGCAAACATTTCTCATGCAACCCAAAGTGCCCAGTCCTGCAAGCAGGCAGGCATCACCGGGTCTGCTGGAAACCAGGAGACAATCAGGAGCTCACAGGGGCACTTTGTCAGTGCCAGTCTCTTGCCTTGTCCGATGCTGGGCGTTTGGAGATCCCATCATTATCTGACAGGCCTGGAAGAGCTAAGGGTTGGCCAAGCCCTGGTCAGAGACAGGCTTAGTGATGTGACAGTGTGCCTGCAGCTTAAGCTAATCCACTTTCAGAGGGTGACATGCTGCTGGTCGCTGTCAGCAGCCTGTGCAAAGCCATTACCCATCCATATATAACCCTGAGAACATGAGGCTTCTGGGATCTGGCAGGAGAGAGGGGGACAGTGAGGAGTATTTAGCCCAATGTGCTTCATTCACTTTCTATGGCTCCCTTCTCTCCTCCAGGCTCCCTAATTGTTTTCTTGATGACCTCCCTGGTTTTTGCAGCAATAATTCCATGTGGGAGACTGCGCCAGGCCAAACTGGTTCCCTGTATATAGGGGCACTGTGAGTCATTTTGCCTGAATTTGTCCTCTGTTGGACACAGGTCTTTCCCACCTGGTGAGCTGTGAGTCTGTAGGCAGGGGACCTGCAGCATCCCCTTGCACCCCGGTGTGTTTTCATCTCTCCTACCCTGCCAAAGCTGCTTACCTGGAGGCACGTGGGCTTCCCATGCGTCCTTCAGCTGGAGATGAGTGTGAGCAGCAGTGCCACTCTGGGGAAGGGCTGTCCTGGGGCTGTTATGGGGCAGAGAGTGGCCATGCACATCACAGCCCTGCCTGCCCTGGCAGCATCACTGGAGTCGGCTCCCTGCAGCCTTTGTAGTATCTGGAACATCTCTGGGAGACTGGCAAATTCTGTTCCTGGTAATTTCTTCATCTTGTTGCTTTTATCATTTGGTAATATGCACCCTCTGGCCTTCTGTTTCTTTATTAGTATTTTGTAGGTGTGTTTTTCACAGGTAGAGGGTCTGGCCAGCTGATCACATTTGTGGTTTTATTTCTTGTTCATATTGAAAACACAGGTTAAAGACACTGGAGTGACAGGCTGTGGAGCAGGTGCTGTGTGTACCCCCCTCTCCCTCCCATCTCCCACTAAAGCATTTCCTTGGTCTCACCTTGACTTCGATTTTATTTTTTTTTTTCCTGACACTTGCACAAAACTCAGCCAGAAGGTGCTGATTAAAAGCTACTTAATGGAACTTTAAAAGAAGTTAGCAATGGTTACATGAGTGAAAAAACGAGTGAAATCACAACAGCCAACAGTTTAAAAACCAGCAGCATTTTAATGTGCTTGAAGCACTCAAGGCATGTGTGGTTTAGACCAGTGAAGGAGCAATTTTCCCGGTGCTGCCAGCCCCCCTCCTTGCTGTTTGCCATGCTGAGTTGCTTGTTTCAGACTGCATTTATCAACTCATCAAAGCAGAGACTGTGTCTAGCTGTTGCAAGGATCTGTTTGGGGGCCCCTGGGTATGACTGCAGCAGTGGTAGAAGTAATGATCATAATCATAATCATCATCAGTAAGACCCCAGCTCTGCTTAGTATTCTGCACAGGTCTCTGCCATGCAGCCAGCCAAAGAGGCAGCACAGCTGTGTTTTTATAGGTCCTACAAACACCGGACCAGACTTTCACGTGCCGTGGTCTGGGCTGGGTTTCTGGAGGATTTAGTGCTGCCACTTCCCACTGTGACAGTGTGCAGGGGATTAACCTTGCCTGATCCTGGGAGGTGTGAGCACCACAGCTCCTGGGAAGTAAATACAGAACTCTGTATTTACCCCAGAGAGAGAGAGAGGAGAACTGTTCAAGCTTGGAGAAGTTTATCTGCAAGTGTGCATTGGGAGCAAGTGTAGGTGCTGAGGAGTTAGGTTGGAAATCAAAATTAGATGTCCAGACATTTGAGCAGCAGTTCTAAAAGAGTTTAACCAGGGTCAAGGGTGGTCCTTGGGTGTAATTGAAGTTTGAGAGCATTGTCTCTTCATGCTGGGAGAAGATGACTCCTGAGATGGATGAAGCATCATCCAGCCATAGGTCCTGACAGTCTACTTCTTATGTATTTGGATTATGTATATGTTACTTCTTTCTCCATGCTCACGTTTGGTGTTGCCTGCCCCCTTCCTCTGCTCCTCATCAGACCCTCTCCAGCAGTGTGAAGAACAGGTTTTGTCCTTTGTACTCACTGACCAAAAAATCCCTAAAACAAACGAATGCCTTTTTTCAGAGGAATTAGTATGAATTTTGTTTCCTTTAAAAGCATTGGATGCTCCATCATTTAAAGTGCTCAAGGTCAGGATGGAGAAGACTTTGAGCAACCTGATCTAGTGAAAGATATTGCATCTGATGGCAGGGGGCTTGGATTGGATTATTTTTTAAGGTTTTTCCAATCCAAACCTTTCTGTCATTCTGTGGTTGCCCTTTCTCCTTTCCTGCCACTTACTTCTCTCCTGCTTTCCTTTTGGACTTAAGTTGGTGTTTCAGCATCTTCAACGGAGCTGGAGCCTTAGAGAAACACTGCCACAGAGCTGTTCCTATCTATGCTGGACTCAGGAAGATGGGAAGGGTTTATAGCTTGCAGATGAAGCAAATTCTCTCTTTTCCTTAGTTGCAGAAAATGGGGCCTCACCCTGCAGGACAGACTAAGGAGGCGTCTGGTGTGGAGTGAGGTTGGTGATAGCTGATCTGCCAGCTTTGTGCCTGCTACTGTGGGGCTGGGGTGGCACTGGCGGTTGTGAGGCCAAAAGCAGGGGCTTCAGAAATGTGTAAAAATCTGTTGTCAGCCTGAGGTACTCAGTAAAGCCTGAGTTGGGGCCATTGTGTGGCTTGAGTGCAGTGAGTGACAAGCTTTGTGGTGTGATTTGCCTTTTGGTTTGATTCCTTTAGGTTTGAATCTTGTTTTGGTAACCACAAAAGCTCTTTTCCCCTTGCTTTCCCCCTCACTTTCAAATAAAGCTCTGCAAGTCCAGGAGAAATGACACTATACTGAAACAGGTGGAGCACAGTGGTGAGCTGGGGTGGCTCAGCTGGATTGCAGGACTGGGCTTTCCAGACCAGCATTTGTGAGCATTCATGCAGCCCCCTGTGGATTGAACACATCTCCTCTGCCACGGTGTGCAGTCACTTGAAGGATGATTTCACGGTGGTAGGAAAGGAAACGAGTCCATCCTTACCTATTGGGAAGTGCCAGATCATTGCTTGGCTCCCAGGAGGTCTCCTGCTCCTGCAAAAATGACTGTTTCCACTCCCAAAAAACCAAATCTGTCATATTCTTGCAATGTCTTTTGTTCATATGAATAGGACCATGTGTGTTTCTCAAGCAGCCTGAGACAGACTGAGATGCTGCAGTGCCAGCCTTGGTCAGAAAGGGGTGTGCAGGCAGCATCCCCCACAGGGCATTACTTGCTTTGTGGGGCTGCCCTGTGCTTGGATGTGCTTCTCTGTCACCCTATGGGGCTCTGAGGACATGCTTTACAAAATTAGCCACTTTAGTTTATGCTACTGGGTACTTCTAAATTCAGTATCTATTAGTGCTGATGTCTTTCCTTGTAACTGCCACCCATGGTGAATAAAATATCTGCAGAAACAGTTAATATGGATGTAATAATGGAAACTAAATGAAGGGGTGAAACTCAAATCAGGCTCTTCCCTGCTCTTTCCTTTCCTTGGGCACCTTTCAGATATGGTGAACAACAGGTCTCACATGAAGGTCTTTGAGGTTTAAATTACTTTTTTTTAATACTGTCTCTTTCCATTTACCTTGGTTGGAGGAGTGGACAAGTGACTCATGAGACAAGGCACAACAGCAGGACCAGCTCCAGGGCAAGGCTGTGTTGTGGACACCAGTGTGTGCTCCTGAACCCAGCTGATCCAGGTTTCCCAGAGCATGACTCTCTGTGCCCTTCTCTTCTTCATGTGTGTAGAGGCTTTTGAGCACTGGCAAGTTATATTCTGCTATGTCTGTAGGGGACTGGGAGCACGAACTGTGTTGTTTTGCTGTTGTGGGGGTTTTTTAGTAGGCAGATATACCTAGTGGGTTTTGTTTACAGCAGCTGCTATCAGCAGCTCTGTCTTAATTTTTGAAGTTTGGGTATGGATTTATTGGACTAGACACTCTGTGTTGTAGCTGTACTGTTCCCTGCTCTGCAATCTTTGACAGTTCATAGAAGACAACCAGGCCCAGAGTCTATTCATTACTTGTGTTGAGAACCCTGAAAGAATAAATTCAGGCTGACCTGAAAGATTCTGTGGGTTCTGTGCTTTTTGTCTGGTTGTCTGCGCTGGGTCTGTTCCACAGGAGGAGGAATTCTCACTAGTGGAAGGGCTGTGTTGGTGGAGAGGCAGAGGGGTGGTGTACCTGCTCCCTGGAGTATCTCAGGAGCTTCTGCAGTGCTGTGCTGGTTGTTGGGAGGAGGCTGGGGTGCAGGCACAGTGAGCTGTCTCGGCCGTGCTCCTGTGGTGGTTCTGTGTGCGCACTGTTCAGCACTAACATGAGATAATGCAAGTATCCAGAACTGGACAGCCAGCAGGAGTTGGCTGTCTCACACATGTTGTGAGTTACGCCTGTGGACCATCGCTGCTGCCCAGATGAGCCATGGGAACGCGTTGTTACTCTGTTGGTTTGATGCTGAATTGAATCCTGTGAGTGCCAGAGTCTTTTCAGTGGGGTGTGCTGGTCCCTCTCTTGCTCCTTAGCTCTGCCACCAGCTGAGAAAATCATTGATGCTTTAAGGGGGAGACAGTGTCTCAGTGGTGGGACAAAAAAAAATAGGCTGAGAAGTGCTCTAAAACTTTTCTAATCCCACCATTGCAATGGACACTGCGGTCCCATCCCTCGCAGGAGTGAGCTCATGCAGTTGAAAAATGTGTGAACAAAGAGGTGACCTTACTGCTGCAAATCATCCTGATTGTGCCTGAGCACAGCCCCCATGTTAGTGCTTGTTTTTTAAAGAAAGCTTTTTTAAAGTGCGTAGTATAAACTTTTAAAGTCTTTCTTAATCCTTCTCTCATTTTTCCATGTGTTTCTTGCACTGAATGAGATGCAGCAGATGAAGCAATACTTTATTCATTGGTGTCAGAACTGCATCATCCACAGGCTCTTACAAAATGCAGCTGGTGAAAATGATCTTGAAGCTCCAGGGCTCTTTGCGGTGGGTTTTCTACCTTCACACAAGAGCATTTAAAGCACAAACAAAGCCCCCGAGCACCGCAGAAGAAGCGGGAACACGGGGATCCCTCGTTGAGGAGTAGCTGTGAACCAGTTCGGGGCAGCCTTTGGGAAGTCTCCATTGCTTTCTCTCTAAGGACATCCTCTCTCCTGTTGGTTAAGAACCAAGTGAAACCAGTTGGAAATGAGTGGTGGTTCTCACTTGTATAAAACTGGATTTAAACTGCCCCAAGCAAGCTGGGCCGTGTTGAAGAGGCGTGAGACCAAGCCGCTGCCTTTGTGCCTGGGCAGTGTCGCTCCACTCAATAGCTGATGAGATACGGATCTGTGCCCAGTTGTCTACAGCACAGCGACCAGATCAGGACCTGTGATTCTCACCAGTGTGAAGAAACTGGCTCTGTGTGGGGCCTTCTGTCTTGACAGCAGTCATCCCAAAAGTTGTTGTGCTGGATAACAGTGTCTGCATCTGCTTTGGGGTTTTTTTTGCCAGACTGTGTAGGTCTGTCTTGACTTTGCTCTCAGGATGAGCATTTTCTTTTTTGAAATACCACCTCAGAAAAAGGCACTGGGAAAAATGCAGCATAAAACAGGTGCATAAAAACTGTTATTGAACCAGTATACTTATCTGTAGTTCACAAAATGTCAAGTCAAGCCACCGGGTTTTATAAAGTATTCTGACTGTGTTTTGTTAGAATTACAAATATTAAATTTTCACAGGCTCGGGAACACATTGCCTCTTGTTTGGGAACTACTTGAAGTAGTGCCTAGCCTTGGGTTTCATTCTGGTGAGCGAGCTTGTATTTTCTCAGTTATTTGGTATCATAAGGCAAACATTGCACTTCTCAGCAGGTAGATTCTTAATTTTTTTCTGCCATAACTATTTTTTCTCATTTTCTTTTCCTCCTGTCTGTCTGTTCTTCCAAGATACTATATTTAATTTTTCCACTTCATTATTTCAAACATCGAATAGTGATTCATCTTAGCAGTGGCCTGTTCTTTGAACCACAATAGTTTGGGTAGAATAAAGGAAAAGGGCGAAAAAGGGAAGGGAAAAAGAGAAAGAAAAGACATTTCTGACACACTGAAATGGAAAGGAACCATCATTTTATAACTTGAGTTGCGAACATCTGTCATTGACCATGTCAAACCTACTTCTAAAAAGATAATGTTTGTCCTGTTTGTAGGTTTACGGGGCTGTGGTGCCCAACCAAAGCAAGAGAGCAGTACTAATGCAGAAATAGCTTGAATTCAAGCAGGCAGCACTTGTCCCTTTTATTTTAATCTGAAATTTTAACATCCTCCAGATGCTAGTCTGTTAAATAATAACAATTGTTATATGACAGTTAACAGTTGAATAATTTTTTTGGGGTTTTTTGCCCTTGTTGACACAGTGCTGCTCTTCTACACAGTGAAAACTAACCATTATAGTAAAGGATGTTTTTCCTTTTCTCTACCTAAAGTTTTTTTACTTTGTCAGGCTGAGTCCTGCTAAATCAGAGCAACCAGTAAATGTCTATCGGATTATATTGCAGGTTGGTGTAATAAAAGGCTGGAAGAATGAATGAGCAACTCTTGAAGCCACAGAAGCTGTACTTGTGGCCAAAGAGCAGGCATTTCTGGCAGTGAATCCTGCACCATTACGATTTGGACTAAATATACAAGGCCTGAAATGCTTGTTGCTAAGCAAAGCATGTTTAGATGGACTTGGCACAAGAGCTGAAGGTCCGTGAGCAGGACTGAGAGTCCTGTGGCTCTGCTTGGCCCAGGGAGGGTGGTTTTGCAGGAGATGAGCAGGGATCTGCTCTAGTTCCTAATAAGCAGACACCACTCTCTGAAAATTCCCCTTCTGTCTTCTTTAACCAGCACACACACTGCAAAGTCACAGCCGTGGAAGGAAGTGCAGGCATGCTCTAGGGGCTCCACTGGGGGTTTACCCAAACTATTTGAGGAGCTGTGAAGTGCAAAAGACTCACACGTCTCTTCCAACTCTTAATTCCTGTGATGACAATGACTAAGGAAAGGTTTTGGTTTTGTCTAGACGTGACCCAAATCATAAAGCCAAGCCTGGCGTTAAGGGCTGGTTGGTAGAAATTGCACTGTCATGACAACTGGCATTGGTTTTGCCAAGCATTGGATTTATGGGAAATGACATGGAGATGAAGAAGGGACCTGTGCTCTGGGCCATCTTTGTTACAAGGTCCACTTGGGAAGATTTAGCCACTGGCTTTTTTAGATGTTCTGCACTACCTGTGGTGCGAGGGTCTGCCCAAGGGTCCTGCCACAAGAGCTGCCCTGAGTGAGATGGTGGGAGGAGAGGAGGCCCTCAAGAATAGGAAAACACTTCTAAAATGGTTTGGGTGAACACAATCTTTCAAAAGTAGGTTTAATATATGAAAGTATAGAAGTTCAAAATTTATGCTATAAAAAGTGAATGTGATGAGGGTTAAATTCTTACTGAGTTGAGACTGATGATCTCTGAGGTTGGTGGCCCCATTCTGAGAAGACCAGTTCTTTGACAATAACATCAACAAAATCAACTTTCCTTAACTTTTTGCACTATGTACCCTTCAGTGCAGTTTCCCAGTCTGTGGTCCAAGTTTCCTATCTCCTCCGCTGGCTCCATCCCCTATGCTTTTTTGCACAGGACACAGTGCCAGACTGTGGCTATTTCTGCATGAATTGGGAGCCTGTTGGACATTCCAGTAGCTTCCTTGGGACCACTGGGAACCTACAGTTGGATCTGTTTCCAGCTGCTTTCCTTATCCAGAGCAGTCCATCTCAGCTCTTTGCAGGACCAGGTCGCCTCTCAGCCCCTGAAGTGTCCTGATCAGCTTTAGAACGTGCCGTCAAACCCTTCAGGGGAATGTTCTGACCTAAACTGTGCTGGGTATTTGCAAAGTTGGTTTTTTTTTTTTTTTTTCCAAGAGAATGAAAAGGAATAATCACAGTTCCTAGGCCACTTCTCAAGAAGGGTAAGGAAAGGAGGGTTGCTCAGTGAGGATCCATTAACACCGTTCTGGCTGGTAGACAGTGAAGCACAGGAGGTAAAAGTCCATTCTTCTCCCTTCCCAGTCCTGTGATTTAAAATGTTTGAACGTGCACTTCAGAAGCCGGGGAAGTAAAAGCCCCCAGTTGTGCCTGGAGACTCTCCAAAGGCCATGGCGAGCGAAGGGGCTGCGGAGTGTTAATACAGTCCATCATTTTGTAACGAGCCGATGTTCCTGTACGAGCCGTGTCAGGCTGTTGTCTGCACGCTGTCTTTGCTGATCACAGTAATCGGGTCATAAGAGAGGGAGAAGTAATAGCGCGTCTCTTAGCAACCAGCCCCAGGAGAAAGAGAAAATTACTCAAACAGACTATCCAGCCAGGGAAGTAGAAAGATGAAATTTTCTGAAAGTCTGTTGGAAAGTGCTCAGGGACATAATTCTTTTATGTGTGAGATCCTTACAGGCTGGATCCAATGGTATCAGACGCTTTTTTTTTTTTTTCCTTGTTGTCTTTCTGGTAAACTTTTATTTTTAATTGGCCTCAGAAAAAAAAAAAAAAGAGGAGAACCCTATGAAACAGAGACATTTTGAAAACATAAGTGACAGATTTTTGTATTTTTGACAATGCCAAGGAGAAGGGAGGGAGGGGAGGTCAGTGTGTCTCAGGCAGGAGACGAGGGGAGCCTCTTATCTCTGCACGAGCGCTTTGAATGCTTCCCGTGTCAGTGTGAGCCAAAGCACGTTGCTGTATCTGCCAACGCCGCAGTGGCATGTGCAAAACAAACTTGTTGGGTCTCCGTTGCATTGCGCGGAGTGTCACGTCCCCTGAGTGCCACAGACTGTGTGCTGCGGTGATTGGCAGCTTGGCAGAGAGCTGGACACGACGTGCCCTCCCAGTGGCTGTGCCAGGAGACCCCAGCTGAGAGGTCAGACAGAGCAGGTACTGGTTGAGTTCCTGCCAGCAGCCTTTTTCTCATTATCCTGGGTTTTTTGTCCTCTTCCAAGCTACTCGTTTGTGTAAGACATGTAGGGAAATGTCTTTGAGGCCTTCTCAAAGACTGTTTGGCCAATGGTCCCCTCAGAGGGAAGGGCAGTGGTAGGGACAGTCTGGAATTCATATGAATAAATTCAGGCATTTGCAGTTTGTGTACAGGATGGGGACAAGCTTGTGTGCTTGTATCTTAAACTTTTTAAAATCTCTTTTTTTATTCCAAAAGTTGCACTTCTGTGGTCAGCCAGTCTACATCCTTCCCAATGGGATATGCTGACTGTTTAGGGGAAGGGGACCAAGCCTGGCATGGTCTGCCCACCTCTGAGCAAGAGCATAAATCCATGTGTGTTTAATGGAAAAGCCCATGATTGAGATTACCCAGATTTGTGTTGCATCCTTAAGACTATTGCAGGGACAAAATGTTTCTGAAAGCCTGGCTTAGTCCCTGTCTTTGAGGAGACATAAGGACACTGCTGTATGTGTGCAGGGGAACAGGCACTGATCCAGCTATTAGTCTGTGCCCTTCCTCTGCTTTCGTGTGCTCTGTGGTACCAGGGCACGTCTAGATTATACAGAGATCAGCTTACCTGTGCAGGAGATAGTCTGGCTATCAATAATAGGTCTACCTGTAGATTCATGTGGTTTACTGAAGTCTACAGCCATTCCCCCTATTCAGGATCCTGGACAGTTGGGTAGAGGGTTCAGGCTGGCCTGGTCTGCTGTGGTTGAGCTGTTGTTGGTACCTGGGTTCACTCAAGTCTTGCTGAAGTTTTTGGGGACAAGGCTGACTTCAGCGTTTTATCCTGAAAATAATCTGTAGAAGAGAGGAGAAAAACACCAACCTTACAGCTGTACAGAATGAATGCCTTAGGAACAACACCTACTACTGTCAGAGAAAAGTGAGATGAAGAACAATATTAATTGTGACTTCTTCCAAGCAAATCATAGAAGCTGCTGCTTTGCTGTCTTGTCATAAAGAAGAAAGACTTTCTTCCTTAAAAATTTAGTAATTGAAGACTTTCCTTGCTATTTTTGTGAGTACCAGTAAGTGATGTTTCCTGGAAATTTTCCCTCAACTCTATAAATACCACCCCAGGGCTTACAGCAGTGACTCAGTTTGGGAAGCCAACACCATGCACTTCCTCAGCACAGCCTGGCAGCCCCCCAGCCAGAGCACACAACTTCTGCAAAACCGCTAATTGGTTGTTAATCTGCAGTACAATTGGGCTCCTTCTTGAAAACTGAATTGCTGTTGCTCATTCTGACCTTCCTGTCATGTTAGAGATGATGGCACAGGGGGCAGAAGAGGCTGAAGCACAGTTTGAGTCTGGAAAGTTGTAATTGGTATTTCGAGGTGCCACCTTTCCTCTTGATAACAAGCTCATCGAATGACCCCAACTGACAGGTAGATGAGATGTTCCTAATTGCCACTGCTCACTGTCCTGGGACCAAGATTATCTCACTGATCCTGCTTTTGTAATTGGGTCCTTTCTTCCTTCCTCCATTACACTTCGTCCTCCGTTACACTTTTGACATCACTTTTGTACCAGCTGGGCACAAATAAAGCCATTTGTAATTCTTTACGTGGTGCCCAAGGAGAAAGAGAACCTGGCGGATTGAATTAATTCTGCAAGCATAGAAGGAAAATTACACTGGGAGCTTAGGTCTGACACAGCTGTCTTACGTAAAAATCAATTTATAAAGACAAGAGGCAACACATGAAGGAAGTGTGACTTGGGTAAAATCACAGCTGGCCTGCATTTCCTCTGGTATCTGGTGGGCAGGATACCATACAGGTGTACTGGGTAATACTTGAAGTATTGCAGTATATTCCTCATCTTCTGCATAGTCTGTTCAATGCCTTGGATTTGAGTTAAATTCATAATTGAGCTTTCCTTCTTAACCCGTCCCTGCCTATAGTGATCCTGTGAAGTTTGAGACTTGTAACCCTTTTCTACAGACGAAACATCTGTTGGGTTTGTAAAATGAGAATACTTGGCCAACTTCTCTTGGTGCATCGGGTGCTCAGCCTGTGTGTGTAAAAATGGGACATATTCCCTCGAGAGAGAGATGACCTTGTGGAGCAGGAGGGGGTTGGGCTGGTGGATCTCCAGATCTCCAGGTTTTGTTCAATTGTTCACATCCCTCATTAGGGTCAAGAGTCTTTCAGAGTTAGCTGCAGGAACGATTGGTTTGGCTGGGCCTGAAAGCTCATGATATTTAAAACATTTCTCCATGCCAGTAAAATCCCTCTTATTGGATGGACAGAAAATACTTTAAATTTAGCAGCTAATCCAAGACAAGAGATGTGATGCATGACCACAGCTGAGCTATTTCCCTACCAATGCTATTGGACTTTTTAAATGAGAAATCTCTGAATCACCATGATTCCATTCTGAGTATATGGTGTTTTCCTGAGATATCAGGGAGACAAGCTAATGGAGGGTGCATTTGCCTTTTTGTGCCTTCTCGTGTGGGAAGGCCATTATAATATTCCTGTTTCTGGTGCGCATTTAGCATTGCCTCTTTGCATCCAAAAGTGCTCTGGTTAATGATCTCTTTTGCCTCAGTGAGAATGTGTTTTGTAACTGCAGTAGGGAAACAAATAAAAGAGAAATAAAGTACCAGGGTGACTATTCTGGGAGATGAGCTTTTGCTTGGTATGTTGATTTTCCTAAGAGATATGGCACATCCAGTACCTCGTGTAAGTTGACCATCCAGCATGGCATGGGACTCTGGAGCAGGAATATTCCATTTTAAGACTGTTGGGTAAGACATGGGCTCGTGTTTGATGAGCGTCGCCAACTATTTAAAGTGCTATGAATTCGACCTGTGAAACTGGAGGCGGAGGTGACACAAGTTGGAGAATCTGGACCTAAATGTCAGGGCCTAAAGGTCACTTTTCATCAGAGCAAAGTGCAGTTGTCACCACAAATGTGGGGCTGCAGGAAGGGAAATTTGAGGCTCCTCGTCTACTTGATCTTCTACTACTTGATCAAATATGCTGAGTTTACACCAAATCCAGAAGGGTTTTTTTTGACAAACCTGTCCAGCAAATGTGGTTCTGATCTTAGGACTCAAACTCCTCTTTCTTTTGAGTTTATTTTTTGGCTTTTTGGTCCCCCTGTGGTCCAAGAGCTGTGAAGAAGTTTCTGGGCATTCGGACAGTGACTGAGATGAAACTGAAATCAGAGCTTTCTCTTGTAGCAGTTCCGGCTCTGTCATGCCCAGAGTAATGAAAACTCTTTATGAGAGGAGCTGGAAAACTCATGAGGCATCAGAAGGAGCAGGAAGATGCATCTTATTTCTCTAAGCATTTAATTGCGAAATCTTTTCACCACTCATTAAAATGATTAGTCAAGACTATTGGAAGGCAGCTAATGTCTATTTGTGGGAACTAGGGAAGGTTTGATCGTCTCACATTTCTTACCTCCTTGTTTTTCCTTCTCTATTGCAAACGGTAAATGATTAAAATGAGAGTCTGTTTTGAAAAGAAGAGTTCTAAAGAGAACTTGGAGGATTCTGTCCTTGTTTGTTAATTATTTTGTATGGAATAATCACTATTTGCAAGTGGCCAAGAAGCAACAAAGCATTTGTTTGCTGATCCCAATGCTTTAGCATGCTGTTTGAGAATGGAATCTTGGTTTTGTCTGGTTGTCCCTCATTCAGTGGTACCGCAGGGCACATTTCCCTCTGACACTTGCACATCCCAATTGCTGCTTAGTTAGGTCAGCGATGGCTCCTCTGAGAGGATTTGTATAAAGGAAGACCTGAAGCCGGATGCTTCTTGTCAGGGGTGGCCACTTGAGCTGAGAAAAGGCACAGGCTGCAAGGAAAAAGACACTTTCAGCTTTAGCTGGTAGCTCCAGTTTTTATTGGGAATAATCTGCACCGGGATGCAAATGTGTCTACTGTGAAAATGTCAATTTTATATCAACACATCTATGTGTTTTTAAAGTATTTGTTATAAAACAAGAGAATGGAATTTTCTGTCTTTGTTAAATATTTTCCTGTTAAGGTTTGGAAGCTGTGTCCCAGGAGGCTTATTCATGTACTGTACTTCAGCCATGGGCTGATCTTCATGGGGAGGGGGTTTGTTTCATGGTTAGCTGGCATGTGGAGGCCAGGGACTGCTGAAATCTCAGTGGGAGCTGCCTGTTTGTAGCTCTCGTATGAGTCAACAAGGGCAGTAAAGCTCTGTATTATCTTCAGGTCATACTAATGACTCCAGTGAACATCACTGATCACAATTTTGCCACTTTCTAGTCATCCTGTGTGTGCTAGTAATGTTAAGAAGGCATCTTTATCCCAAAAGAGGTTCTTACTGAACTGCTCAGATCTTAGGACTAGTTTCATGGTAGTTGCAATGCAGATGGGCTGGTGGATTTGTGTGTCTCAGCTGCATATGGCCTTCCCTGGGGGCTTGGGATGTTGTTTTGAAGATAGTGGACAAACCTGATCCATTTCTCATCATCTTGACATGTTCTTCATCGACATTGGTACCTGATAAACGAAGCGTTGCCTCTCAGACTTCATTGACATGTCATCTGTTGCCTGTCATCTCATAAATCTCCCCGTGAAGCTCTAAGTAAACACCCCTGGGTGGAATCAGCAGGTCATTTTTGTGGCATTTCTTGTCAACTAAACAATAATTCATTAAAAATTTAATGAGTCTTTTGCTCTGGAGAGGGAAAAAAGAGAGCTGGCGCCTGCCTTTAAAGTTTCTGTCTTGTATTGTTTGGTGATTTTTGGTTTTTTTGGAGATCTTTTTGTATTTTGTTTTGAAGGAAATCAAGTTGATAAACTAAAAGAAAACCATCTTATTACAAAAAGCTTGAGTGCTTCTGAGAACATTTAAAACAAGGATGACTAGAAATGACCTTTCCATCCTGAAGCGAACTTTGAGTGTATTCTCCCTTTGGCATTTCTAATGATAGACTTTCCATCTGGTCTTTGCTTAAAAGCTAAGATGCAGCTTGGGTTTTTTCACATAAAAACCGTACATACTCTAAAATTAATCCTCTTGATCATTTCACTTCAGGGAGAGGAGTGCAGAAACACTGGGAATATTTGCTTATTTTTAGCAACTCCAGTCCTCCTGGGAACAGATTCCTTTTGTCCCAAATGAAGTGGATTCTGATTTGAGGGAACCCTGGATTTCCCTCTGCTTGAATTTGGGGAGATTATACCCCCTAGAGGAGATTTTAAATGGAAACTGAAGAGATGACAGTGGCCCTGATGGGATCTTGGATCAGTGGGGAGGGATTTGTGGTTGCTTTAGCTACCCTGGGTAATACTGTCATTTCTAACACTGAGAATTCCCTGATCCCAGTTTCCCATAGTGATTCCCCAAGGCTGAATGTACAAGAGGGAAATCCAAGCAAATGAATGCTTCAGGGAAGAATTGGGGATCTCCTGAGAGCTACCACTGCAACCATTTAGCCTCATTTCAGCAGAATCTTTGGGGAAAGTACGTAAACTGATCCTTTTGCTTAGCAAAGCATTTCAGCAAATGCCTAATTTGATACATGCTTTGTGAGGGCCTGTGGGACATAACATTTAAGAATGCACTTGAACTTAAGAGTGTAACTGAGTCCATGCTGCATGCAAGCACGTGTGTGCAGGAGGGGAATGTTTCTCTGGATCACGTGTAGGAACATCAGACAGCAGATTTTTAAAATTTTTTTTTATTTTTTCCTCCCTGTAGCACCAATTGCCACTGAATATGTTTCTTCTCTCTTTGGTTTTGTTTTGTTTTTTTTTCTTCTTCATCCTTCTATTCAATGAAATTCTACAGAAATATATGTAGGTGGGAGATTACTGGTGAGCCATCCATTCCTCAAATGTTTTTCTGGTGGGAACAGCCAAAAGCAAGTCTGTTAGCAGTCACGTTTCTATCAGCACTGCATATGTGGCATGCACAGAAAACAGGTTTTCTGCACATCAAGAAGGCTGCAGAACAGCAGATGTTCTTTGGGGCTCTTGGCAGGTAAACACTCTGCTGAGGGTATTGGCATTTTTGCTGCAGGTTCTTCTGATGACCAACTTTATTAAAACAATGGGAGGGAGAAAGGATGTTGCAGATAATGGAAGAGAACAATTCTGGCACACGTAGCTTCCTCTTCATAAAGCTGCTTTTCCCTTGAGGCAATATATCTTGCGTCTTATGGGAAGGAAATCTTACAATATAAAAGGAAGTCTGAACTGCTTACCAGTGAATTTAGAAGCGTAGAAGTTGGATTCCTTTCATGAAGAGATAATATGGAGCCTGTTCCAGTATATTAGGGAAGCTTTTTTTAAGATGCTTCTCCAAAAATAGGAGGACTATGGGAATCACTTCTTTAAAATAATATTTGTGGGTGGCTTATGTTAATATCCCCGGAACCTTAGGGGATGTGTGCTCAGCATAATGAAGGTGTTCAGGGAACAAAAGCAGCAGTGAGACGGTATCTTTAGCCTGAGCTGCGGGGCAGGACAGAGCATGGGAGGAGGGCTTTGTGTTCCTGGGGATGCCAGTGACGTGGGCTGGAGTGGTCCGAGGGCTGTCCTCGCTTCGCTCTCCTGAAACAGCTCCTGAGGGGCTGTTCTGCCTCCAAGAATAGCTGGCACATTGCAGTGCTCTAATTATGCTTGTTTTCTTCCCGCATCTCCTGCACTGGGAATGACATGCCTGCTGCCAGCTCTGCTGCCCAAAGGGTGCCCGTGTCCCATGTTTGCCCCACAGCAGCCCCGCTGCCACTGAGTTACAGCTCCCCATGGAGCACCACGGTAAAAAGCTGGGTCTGTCCAAAGGTTTGCAACCTTTTAGCCTCGCCCCAGTGCTCTTCTCTCTTCCCGTTCTCCGCAGTTAAGATAGTGTCATGGAGTGACAGAGAAAGGGGAAGAAAGTGGAGTTGATTTTCTGTGAGTAGCACAAATGGTGAAGTCCGGATAACTTCAGTGAGGATATTTTATGCAGACCTTAGCAAACCAAAAACAAAACAAAAAAAATGGGGAAAAAAGCGTCTAGAATCCTTCCAAAGAATTTCTGCATTTTCTGCAGAGTACATAATTGAAGGTGGATTTTTTTGATAAAGGCTAAATTGTGTATGGGCATGAAAAATTCATCAGGGAATTTAAACCATTTCCAAACCACATGAAACATTAAACATTTCAAGCTCAAGAGTAGCTTGAATATGGCGTGCATCATCCCAAGCTTTAATCAGTCATCTGATTTTTCTCTTGCAAATGTTAAATACATAGTAAACGAGAGCCAAAGTAGGTTTTATCTGCTTTCTCATGGTGACTGTGGAGCCATTGCCTTGGACGGTTTTGCTGGCTGACCTGCCACACACCTTTGTTTACCTATCTTGGCTAGGTGATTTAACTGCAATGTTTTGAAGAATGAGGGGAGCAGATACCATCAATACTGCAGTCACAGTGTCCCATTCTGTGCTTGCGATCAGCTCCAGCTTTGGGCTTTTGTCTGAGTGTCTCTCAAATTAGCCTTTTAAATCCAATAGAATTAAAGATTTTAATCAATCAAGATGCTAATCACCATTACATGATGTGGTATGTATGGCCTAACAAGGATATGGAGTAAATCTCATAGTCTTGTGAAAGCAGAGAGTCCTGTTCTTTAAATGATCATCAACGTTCACATTCAGGTTTTGCCTAGATGTGTTACTAGATTTTAAAGCTCGGTTACGCCTGTATTTTTAAATCTAAAATTTGTCCTTTGTGTAGAAAAATCAACAGTGGCCAATTTCAGAGCATTCTCAGATGCTTTCTTGATTGTTTCTTGTTTTCTTGACAGCCCAGGTACCCGAATATGCCATGTTTTCTCTTTAAAGAAAGTTCTTACTCACTTGAGTGTCTTTTATCAAGGAAATCTGACTGTCATTGTTTAAATCCTCTAGGAATGAGCTTTGCTTTTGCATAGAGCAGTCACCTTGGATGACTGCATGCAGGAAGTCATGCATTGCAAAATTGCGGTGTGAGTTTTCAAAACCTGCTGCTGTTTGGTTTCATTTAGCAAAGCTGGCTAATGCTCTCCAAAGGAGGGTGTTTCTCCTTTTCTCTAGGAGAGCACTACAGCCATGATTCAGGTTTGTCTCACTGTGCCAAAGATGGTCATAGAATCATATCACAGAATCATAGAATGGTTTCACCTCCTCTGCCATAGGCAGGGACACCTTCCTCTAGATCAGGTTGCTCAAAGTCCCGTCCAACCTGGTCTTGAACACTTCCAGGGATGGGGAGTCCACAACCTCTCTGGGCAATCTGTGGCGCTGCTTCACCAACCTCACAGTAAAGAATTTCTTCCTAATATTTAATGTAAACATATCCCCTTTCAGTTTAAAGCCATTCCCCCTTGTCCTATCACTACATGCCCTTGTGAAAAAGTCCCTCCCCAGCCTTCTTGTAGGCCCTGTTTAGGTACTGTAAGGTACTCTGAGATCTCCCCAAGGGCTTCTCTTCTCCAGGATGAACAACTCCAACTCTGTAAGCCTGTCTTTGTAGGAAGGGTGTTCCCAGCCCTCTGACCATCCTCTAAGAAACCTCTGCACCCTTAAATATGTCCATGTGCACCCTTGCCAGGGCAGAGAATGTGATTTCCCCTTGTTACGCTGTAAAACCGTCACTTCGGCAAGCAGCACCATGACCTTCCTGTTGCTTCATTTGGGACTGGAAGAAGGCAGGAGAGTAATGATAGTCCTCAGCTCCAAGGCACCACTTAGGTTGTGGGGGAGATGCTTCTGTCTTTGCTGTGATTCATAAAGAAGGAGGTAGAGACATTGGCTAGAAAGTTCTCGGAGCTGATAAGCAACTCTGAATGACGTAGGCCTTGTGATTCATCATAAAGCCTCAGCACATCAGGCGTTTCTGTGCATTAAAATAATTTCCAAGCAGTGAACCTACTTGATGTCTCTCTGGCTGTTTGCACTTGCTGGTAATGTCAAATTGGAAGCCGTTCTTCCTGCGTCATCTTCTGTCTGACAGAGGAAGAGGCCTACTCTCTCCACCTCACTGATGAAGGGGTTCTCGTTAGGTCGTGAGATGGACCATCACCTCCTCCACTGTGCTGCTAAGCACTTTCTCCTTCCCATTCACTGCCCCAGGCACGTGCTTGTGGAAGCATGAGGAGGCAGGCATGTGACAGTGGGTAACCATTGTCTGCCACCACGGGCATCAGCAGCCCTCCAAGTGTGACAGAGGCTTTTGTGATCTGAGAAGATTTATCATCTTCTCTTCTTCCCTGAGCACACACTCCAACAATATATCCATTTTAATTGTTTTCTGAGAGGTTATTAATACTGGAGTGGGGATTTAGAATGAAGATCAATCATTAATCTGAAAAGGATAGATTTGCACTTTCCTGCAGAAAAGCTGGAAAAGAAGTTAGAACAAAAGAAAATCAAGAGAGATTCCCCACCTAGCCTTATTTAATTTATTCTTTAACTAAAATTGTGCAAATAACAGTTCTGAGGGAAAACAAAACCTCAGAATGAAGATTTCTGAAGTCCAGCCTAGAAACTGTAGCAATATGTTACTACAATTTGTTACCATTTTCTTCCACAACATTTTATTTTAAGAATAAAATATCTGGCTTTTCAAACAAAACCACAATCTTAGCAGAGGATTTTAATTTTCTTCCGCATTTTTCCTTTTAACAATATCCACAAATATTTCAGTAATTTGTTTTTTGTTGGTTAAATAGAAAAGTTTTAATTCAATGTGGAAGCAATCTCATCCAGGTTTCTGTACACCGAATAATTGACCCTGCTTTTGGTGTGGTGTGTTTTATGGCAGGGGCACCCTCTCAGTTACTCCGGGCTGGTGCCAGACCCTAAAACTTTTTGTATAAAAGGGAGGCACCATATACTGAGCAGAGTTACAGCAAAACTGCTAGTTTGATTGATGGCTTTCTCTGAATGGTCAGAAGGTTAAAATACGCACTTCGATAGCTGCGATGTCATGGTTGTTCCTGCTGGGAGTGCAAGGTGAGAGCCATGTTTCCCCCAAAACCAGCACAAGTACCACACTGCCACCATTTATCCCTGCTTCTATTCTGAGGATAGGCAGTCTGCCTGGGTCAGTTTAGGGAGTGAATTCTGCTCTCATCTGTGTCCTGAATGGAAATATGATTCTCGTCCTTGGGAAGTCCTTTTTGTGCCTCTGTTATTCACCTCTTCCTTGCCCATTTAAGGTGCTCCTGATGGGAAATGCTCTGTCTCCTCTTGTTTTCCCCACTGTAGTGCTCTGGGCTCTGACCAGCAAGGAAAAGGATGGAGTGGTTCTTTGTAGAGGATTTTGTGAAATATGGAAAAATACATGTAGTTACTTATCTAAAAAGTCAGTTTAGCATGTTCTTTCCTAACCAGTAACTTCACTGAATTATGCAAAAGTGTAAATTTTAAAGCATTTCTGTTCAAAATGTAGCAATAACAGCACATATAAGTGTGTATAATAACTTTGGTGCCTTGGAAAATGGTCCTTTATCCAGAAAGCTTGTGCATCAGTGTTTTAGGGTAAAATTCACCTCCAAGAAGAGAAAGCCTGCATCGTTTGTTTTTCTCCTCTTTCTGCTTTGTTATCAAGAAGTACAGTACAGAAGATGTAGAGCACCTCCAGGTAGAATCTACCCAGGAAAAGACACAAACACCCTCTTTTTGATTTTCTTTTGATTTAAATCCCATTTTTATTCCATGATCTAGCCAGATCACGTGTGACATTTCTAGTAGGTACCAGGAAAAGGAACCAAACCACCACCACTCCATATAAATATATATTTATATACAGGTATATGTGGAGGTTTTTTAGGTTGGAAAAGATCTTTAAGATCATCAAGTCCAGCCATTAACCTAACACTGCCAAGTCCACCACTAAAATTTGGATATGGAGCATTAGCTATTCATTTTGAAAAAAAACATGATAGAGGTGAATTCTATGTATCCAGCATTTAATTTTATCATAAATTATCTTCAGGGATTAAGGATGTAATTTATTATTCAACTGTTACACTGGTGAATTAGAAGGCAATTAATTTTGTAGCAGAAATAAAATCTAGGTGCTTTTCTGTTCCCCAGTAGCAGTGACTAACTGCAGGAAGGGAGAAAGCCAGTGCTGTTTGTGTTGGTGTAAACAGTGAACCGAGATACATCTGATGAAGACACATTTTGCTTTCATCTTCCAAGTTTGGATGTTTGTAAGTGTTACACAGGGAGGGGTGGCAAAGAGGATGGGAGGAACTAAATGACCCAGTTTGAAAACCAGTCTATGGGGATTTGTTTGATCAGTTCGTCTGAGCACTGCACGTGCATGTCCCGCTCCGTGTTTTTGCTCCAGCCTCTCAAACCAGGGGCAGAAGTCTGAGTGAAGAGGACACCTTGCAGGAAGGTTGATCCCCTCCTCCAGGGATGGTCGGCTTATGGCAGTAGTTTTTGTTGTCCCTCTACTTTGCATGCTGGGCAAGGAGAAGGGGTCCAGCACTTCCAGATGTTCTGCAGCACAGGCCACTGCTGACTCTGAGGCTCAAGCCAAGGCTGCAGCACATGGGTTGCCTCTGACTGCTCAGATTGCAACTTGCCTCCAAAATGGGAAAACAATGCAAAAACAATTATAGGCAAAGATAAATCCAACAGTGCTTAAAACTGTTGGCTGCAGCTTCCAAAACTTGAGGAAGTCCATTGGCAGTGAAGAGCTCTGAGAGATGATTTTTTTGTGATCTGTGCAGTGTTTTGTATTTCATCACTAGGCACAGAGAGGGTTTGGTTGAAGATAAGATAGGTTGTGTCTGAAGGACATGGTCCCCATCTTCCCTGTCTGCCTCAGGGGAGAGGGCTGACCAAATAAACAGACTCATTTTCATTATGCTTTGCAACAGCAGCCAGAGAAAATGAGGTCCTAATCCAGTGGTGTAGCTCATTTTTTTTCAACTACTTCACAACAGCCCTCTTTAGTAAATTAATGCATATGTCAACTCTTGTCAGAAGCTCTTAGCAATGAACAAATGAGTTCAAGACCATAATCTAATAAACAAATAGATAACCTGTTCCAGTTTTGTTCTGAGTGAGGCGGCGTTTCCCTCGTTGAGTTGTTTCATGGACCCTTCACTGCAGAGGAGAAGGATGGTACATGGGAATGCAGCCTGTTTCCCTTCCAGGACAGGTTTTGCTCTTCTAACTTAGAGGCCCTGATTTTCTCTTGTTTGTGTGGAAATCTCTCCATCTTAGCAGGCTGTTTTCTGTAATTTTTTAAAAAAATCATTCAGAACTACTTTGACCCTGTTATTTAATCTGAGCAGCTGCAGCTGAAAGTGGGATCTCATTATACTTATTGCTGCACAGGTAAGATGGACTCTATGCTCTCTTCTGCAAATAAACACTGGAAAGAAGGCAAAGGAAAGTTCCTCATGCCTGTGGACAGAGGCACAGTGAGGTTAAGTGACATCCCCAAAGTTCTAAAAGAAGTCTATGACAAGGAACAGTGTTTACAGCTTTTTTAGTTAATCTTACAGTTCTTCTTCCACCTTCTATTTTAGCAGAGATTTTAATTAAAGTTTTACAGTGCCATGGGCTGTTTCTTGCACTGGCTCAACTTTAGCCCTTCACTAAGCTTTAGTAAAGAACTGATGTATTTTCCACAGACCTGAGTTCTGATACTGGCAGACTTCTCATCTTAGCAGACATAGCATTACTGAGATAACTGCTGTGACATGTTGAGAGCAGGAGCAGAGCTGGCTTACTTGCATCATGTTTAGAAGACAGGTTGTTTTTTGTGAGCAAAATAAGTCACTCCTATGGTAGAGAGGTTAGTGGGACGTTAGTTGGAGTGCTCTGCCCCACAGTTGCATGGAAAAATAAGCTGAAGGGTCAAAATGTGGCCTTCTGTCGGTGTCTGTGTACCTAGTGGTGTGCTGTAAGCATTATGTGTAGGAAGTTCTGCTGATGTGCATGTGGGAGGACAACCCAGCACTGGGGTGTACCTGCCTGCCCCTCCCTGCCACCACTGGGGCTGCAGGAGCACTGGCTGGGATTTGCTAGGAAGGATGGCACTTGGTGTCTACAGCTGCAAGCTGAATGAAAATGCAGCCTCATCAAAAAACCCCATTGTTTTCACGACGAGGGGCATCCACTGTGGTGAAGCAGCTGAGATTTTGCATAATTTGGGCAACTGAAGCGTTGTTTCCTACCCTTGTGCTAATTACTGCCTTTGGGGTGTTTTGAGAGGGAGGTCAGCGAGTTCTGACGTGAACCCCAGGGTGGAGGGGATTTCCCACGTTGGTGACCAGAGCTGGAGTGAGAGATCTGTGTCCAGGACACTAGAGACAGCGTCTGTTTGTGCTAAATTAAGCTGCTCATTAAAAGCTGCATCACTTGCAGTGAGCCTGGCCTTGGTGTGCCAGTGCCGCTCCTTTTAACAGTCACAAACTTGAGGGCAGTGCGAGGGGTCCAGCTCCAGGCCCACTGAATGGCTATGCCTGAATGGTCGTAAAACCCAGTTATCTCTTGAGAGGGGGTTAAAAATGGCTTTTGAACTGCTGCCTCAGCTCAGACCCAAATGTCAAAGCAGCTAGTGCTGGATCGCCCTGTTGGCACTCTCCCACACGGCTCCTCTGTCCCCACCAGAGTCTCATCTGCTTCTCCTGAAAGCTTTAGTACCTTATTCTGGCTCTAGTAACACTGGAAGAAATCCAGAGTGATTCCAGCAGAGCTATTTTGGATTTCCATTTGCAGGAGGAATTGTACCTAGAGGTTTTAAGTTAATCTCATGGTCATTTTTCCTCTGTATATTTAACCACTGAGGTTAATTAACATTTCAAAGTTTCACTGGCTGCTTCTTCTATTATCTCAGCCAGTTGTGGTGGAAGGTGGCGTGGCAGGAGGGTGGTAGTCTAACTGGAGTTGTGCAGATAGGAAAATTGCTGGAAATTGTTTCCACTGAATCCCAGGGGTTTAAATAGTTGGATGGCAGGATGGAGGTGGAGGTGAGGATGCATAAGCTGCCATGGTCCGTGTTTCCTATTGACTTTCCATGTAGTAAACAAAATTACTAGATGATTGTTGGTGTGTGGTGGTTGTTTTTTTTTTTTTTTTTAATTTGAAGGGAATATTTTAAGCAGGACTGCGATTCATAGTCCTGAACTGTAGGGGACTAATGTTCCTGTTCTCCAGCTGGGAGAAACTAATTCAACATCTTGTGTTGTAAACACTCACTCATTTTAACTGATTACACCTCCAATGTTCCTCAAATCACTAAAATTACTAATTGCTATTCCTTACACATCAGAGAGTGAATCCTGAATAATTAACCCCAAATAAAATTAGATGAATTGGCCCTTTTAATTAGAATCCCTGCTGCTGTTTGTTCTGAGCTTCCTTTTCTTACTGTTAAGAGACTTTTAGAATGATTAAAACTGTTTAAGACTTAAACAGCCAGTGACCTTTTAATACAATATAAATCCATAAAAGCAATATTTCAGCTAGCAGGTGGTGAAGTAAATTTTCAGTGCAACTACCTGACAGACTCAGTATTCCTTTTTTAAAAGCTGAGGATGAAATTAGCCAGTGTGGGGGGTTTTTTTCTCCCTCATGCTTATTAATACAGTAGCTGATTAGCACAAGTAGTTCAAATGGTAGGATTAGTGATTGGTAAGAGTGGTAATTTAAATAGTGCTTTGGGTCGTTGGAGCTGCTTTATTTTAGGAATCACAGGCCAATGTGGTATATTTAGGTGGATTGTGGAGCTGGTGTGTCATCATGCAACAGTTTCCCCTGCACTGATGTGGTGTCACTGACTCCTCACAACATTGTTGTGACCAAAGCATGATTTTAATCGTGCACTTTCCTTGTCCAGTGATGTGTGTTAAGTACAGATGCTACAGGAAAATGTTCACTTTGGGAAACTTAATAAGATTTATGTTCACACCTAAGAGGCACCAGCTCCCATCTAGGTGAAGTTTTCTATAAAAATCCTGTGGCATCACTTTGCAGTATGAAGTTTCCCAGACCGCTTAGTAATGCTGTGATACTCTGCAGGCTTTTGCAGTGGTCACTGTGGAATACAGATTCATGGTAGCCTCAATCAACAGGATTTTTGCCTAGTGCTCAGTGAATTAGGGTTTAGGTGTAAATCTTAATTGTTTCAATGTAGGTCATCAAATTGCCAGCTTTGGCTTTCTGCAGTAGAAGGTAAATACTTGACTGAGCAGTCGCTGTATCTGCTCAGTACTTTGTCGAATGGAGTCTGTTTGGATCAGAATGGAAACACATCACTGATGGTTCACTCCATCACTATCCTTAGTCTGGTCTCTGAGTCAGGGCTGAACTGTGTTTCTCAGGTGATTCAAACTGATTCTCAACCAGCTTCAGAAGCAGAAATGATCAAGATGAGAATCAGAAAGGGTTAGTTTTGCTTGGAAGGAGAAAATTGAAAAACATCTGGCATAGAGTCCTCAGATGTCAGCCAGAGATCTGGGAAGACCAATGTAAGCCCAGTTTTCTTGGTTAATAGGTTTCATTAACTTATTGTTTCAGACTAAAAGACAATGTTTTGCTTTTTTGTGTTTCTCTGGGTTTTTCCCCCAAAGAATCTCTTTTTATTGAACATGTGAGACCTTCGTGGAGTCTAGAAGTTTCAAAGCTGCAAATCTTTGTGTCTAAACAACTGTGTCAGTCAAGGGGGGAGGCAATTACTGTGCTGCAATTCACTTGTTGACTGGCAGATACATCTCCTGAATACAAAGACTTGAGACGTGAGCCTGATCCAGCAAAAACTGAAGTGCACTTAAAATTTAAAAGGTTAGACTTTAAATGAGAACAGTATTTGGTGCATGAGACAGGATGCTTTTCTCAGCTCATACTTGTATCCAGAAGGCATCAGACAGCCAGTGGCAGAAATCTTAGGAGTTTCTATTCAGCCTTACAGGTTGTGCTGATGTAGACGTCTGTTAGGGCTTTGAACAATTTTTTATTTGTATACTTAAAAGTGTAATAATGAAATGTTTAAATCTCCTTGAAAAGCGTAAGAGGGGAAATTTTGGGGCAGAGAGGGGTAAAACCTTGCAAGTGCATCTGCAATGGCACAGATTCAATTGAAGCCAGAAGCCAGGCAGGGGCCCGGTAGGCATCACTTCTGCTTGTGACTCTGCTGTAGTTTCCCAACGTAGCCACGATGGACTCAATTTCTGCCTTATTACTTGTATGTGCAATATCCAAGCATTGCATTGCCCGGGGTGGCTGGTTCCTGGGGCTGGCAGTCCCGTCTCTCGTGCTGCAGCGGGCGATGCTCCGGCACGGAGGGAAGGGCTCCGGGCTGTGGTTTCACGGCACGCTGCGCCGCCCTGTCTGAAATAACCAAGCTGGGCTTGTGTCTCACTGCACAGCCCCTTCGTAGGCTGACTCATGGTCTTCACAGCTGTACAAAGAAGGCGCGTGTAGCTGGTGCGGCAAAGAGTGTTTATTTTCTCTGCTTAACCGTATGGTAACGGGTCGGGATTTCTCATTCTAAGAGCTGAAGGCAGGCTGTGTCGCGGTGTGACTCCCTACCTCCAAACATGCCTGGTCCAGGCTGCCTCCATGGGGAGACTTGCCATTGGAAGGCGAGTCTCTTCACCTGCCTCGAAGTAAAAATTGATTTCTGGAGGTGCCTTGATGTCTCAGTGTTGAAGAACTTGGTGCAGTCACTCTCATAACTTGAAGTACATCCAAGTGTTCAGATTAATGCCAGGTGAAAGTCAACCAAAATGCTGGTCTTGGTGCTGAACAATAATCAATACTAATGAATCTTTGGCCTGTCTTATCCCTTATTCACAGAGGGTCAACTGGGCTAAATCAGTCAGGAGAGGGTGAGTGCTCAGGGAGGGACACGGCCTCCACCAGCCATGGTTAACTGCTTACCCCAGAACCCCACTCTGCCGTGGCTGCCGGTGCATCCATGCAGACCAGGGACTGTCCCTTCCCCAGATGGCTCCCACATCACCGACTGACGCTGAAGGTGGTCAGCAGTGGGTGGCAGTGATATGCTCTGCCTGGACATGGACTTTCCTGCCTCCTCCCACAGCTTGGCCAGCTCTAAGTAAATGAAATCTGACTTGCAAAGCTGCGGGGGTGAGAGAAGGTCCCCAAGGTGCACTGCAGGGACACCCTGCCTAAAGCGAATATCAGTTTGCTTTCAGGTTCTTTTCCTCTTTTACTCCCTCAAACGTAGACCTGTTTCCTTGCCGCATCATGTAGAATCACACATTGCTCAGGACACGGATTTTAGCCTTTGCATGCTTCCCTCTCTGCCAGAGGGAGACTTCCAGCAGTGCCAATAATAATAATGCAGTGGCAGCTTTTCCTTCTGCATCCGAGGGAATACTCTCCCGCGAGTGCAGTGGGAACAGCATTGGGTCCTGTGGCTGTGTGTGGGAAAGAGGAGAGCGCAGTGGCAGAATAAATAACTAAAGCTGTGAAGGAGAAAGGTCCATCTGTTCACAGAGGACCAGGAAAAGGCCAAACATCTGCAAGGTCCCCCCAGTTCATCAGGCATCTGCTCTCTGCTTCCCAGTCTAAAAACCTTCCCACTTGTGGGGAGAGTGGAGCCAGCAGCTTATCTAACACAGGATGGAGTCAGCAGAGATGGGATGTGGTAGAGCCAGATGTCTCCTACTGCAAAAGAGTGTTTTCTTCCAAACTCTAGGAGAGGACTCTTGTCTTTTTCTGTCCTTTGCTCCTTTTCTGAAAAATCTTGCCAACGTTTTTTTTCTTTCAGGAGGAATGGATCTTCCAAAGGGTCATAAACTGTA
The DNA here is from genome assembly GCA_013400975.1 of Atrichornis clamosus. Classification (NCBI taxonomy): domain Eukaryota; kingdom Metazoa; phylum Chordata; class Aves; order Passeriformes; family Menuridae; genus Atrichornis; species Atrichornis clamosus. Next base: position 218,627 of record WBMZ01007968.1, on the reverse strand, counting down.
TTTTGTTTATGTTTGTTCTAACAGTCATTGTTAGATGCAGGTTTCTGTTTTTGCAGAAAACCTGCCCCTTTCCCTGTCTCATCCCCCCCAACAATCTCTACCTCAGTTTTCCTTAAGTGTTTTAAAGGGTCGTAATAAAGCAAGAGTGTCTCTCTACTGTGCAGTGCAGGGGAATCAGTCTTTGGCATTGGAGCTAGGACTAGCTGGAGAAACATCATCTGAAGCATATTCTTTGAGAATTATGTGTTTGCTGGAGTTGAATTTGTTTGCAAAATCATGCTGGCTGGTTGGAGGGTCATTTTCAGAGCAAAAGAAAAAAATTTACGGAGCACTTAAACATCCCAGCATTTTTTAGAACTAAACTCTTAGATATTAATTTCAAAATCCTTTTACTTTTCTTTTTATTCCATATTGTATTTTGTATGATTTGAAATAAAAGATTGGATTAATTATAGGGCAAAGAGGAGGATACTGCAGATATTATTGGACTTTTTTTATTTTTTAATCAATCCAGAACTCTATAATAGCATGAGCCAGTAGGTTTCATGGGAGTTTATGTATTGGAGCAACATGATTGTATTAAATTAGTTTTCAGTGTGTTGTTTTCAAACTGTCTTTGAGTATCTGTATTTAGGATGATACTTTCTTAGGGATTCAGAGGGCTTTTTTGAGTCCTGTCCACGCTCACTTCGGGGAAAATGGGAAGAAATTACTTTCCTGGGAAATACATACCTGAAAGTCCTTGGGGGAGTTTGTGTCTTTCAGAGCGTGATTTGAAAGAGAACAGAAAAGCTTTCCAGGGCTGCAGACCCTTCAGCTTTCCAGGGCAGACAGCACAAAGGTGCTGTGCTGGCAGTGCTGCCCAGCTGGTGCCTGTGCCTGGACTGGGCTGAGCCCAGGGCTCTGAACCTGGGCGTGGGTGGCCCAGAGGACTGCAGGGCACAGGGGTTTGGTTCAGCGCCTTGCTCAGCAGTTTGGAGCCTGCTCCTTGGTATTTGGGGATGGTGCTGAGGGCCTCTAATCTGAAGGCACTGTCCATGGAGATATGGAGGGTCAAGTAGGGAGCTCTTATTTTCTTCCAAAAGAGTTAAAATCCTCCAAAAGCAACAGCTCTTATATATGTGAAATATCATGTTTTTGTTAATCTGAAACTTCCATACCAGATGCTGCACACAGAAGAGCCAACAGCAAACAGCTCTACTTGCAGCATCAATCTTCATAAGAAGAAATAAAAACATACCAAAGTGGTCCAAATTGCAGGCAGCTGCCTTCCCTGGAGACAAATCCAGTGCTAATGGCAAATGCTCCTTTCCACCATTAGGAGGTGTTTTCAGAGCCTGGTGGTCCTGCTGCCTGCAGTCTGTGCTCAAGGAGAACTTCTCTCAGCACCCACCTCCCATCTCTCTGCTAAGCTGGATAGCTTCACAGCCAGTACGCTGCTTTGTCTTCCCATCAGCACTTTTGGAAGTTTAAGATGATCCAGTTGAATTGTAGAAATACTGTACGTCAGCCCCCTTGTAAAAATCCTGAGTTAAGAAAGGTGGATTCTTGTGAGCTTGCAATTGGCCCATCATGTGACTGTTGTCACTGAGAAGAGCCTGTGATCTTCCCAGCAGTTCTTTACAAGAAGCTAGGATGTCCTTATAGGAAGAGGAAGATGCAAAGAGTGTGGCTGCCTGCCAGGAGCAGGGATGCAGGAGATGGGCTGGTCTAGATTTTGGGCTCCAGCTCCAGTCCTCTGTGTGTCTTCTGCAGCAGGGAAACTCTGCTTTTAGACAGCACCTGATGGTGTCTTTATAGAGATCAAGAAGAGCTGGCATAGTTTAGCACACAAGGGAAGTGAACTGGGTGGGACACGTGGCAAGGTTAGACACAGGGTGTTCATTACTGCAAGTTTTATGGTTGCATGTGGCAGGTTTGAGATGTGACTTGGATCTCTGGGGCTGCTTGTTGGTGCCTTCAGGTTTTGTGGCTCATCACCTTTGGCTGTGGAGTCTGAGCATCTCCAAGCAATCTGCCTGTGTTGTTGAGCTGCCGTAGCCATCTTCTGAAACAGTGAGGGGTGAAGCTGTGGATTCAACGGTTAAACAATGTGTTATGTCCTCTGCCACAAAACCAATTGGCAGAGCTGCCAGTGTCCTGATCATCCCTGCCATGGTGTGGGAAGATGCTGGCGAGTCTAAATTCTCCCATTCTCTCTCCTAGGGGACTTCCTTCCTCCCCCACCCCCTCCTGTGGATGACCTCGGGAACATCACATCATCGCAAGGTGCCTTTCCCCCCCCACCCCCTCTGGATGATGTCACTTACAATGTGCAGGTAAGAAGACGAGAATTTTACCATTCATGCAGAACTGATCCAGAAATTGTGGAAATGAACGAATGAGAATAAAATAAGATGGCAAAGTCCTGGTTAAAAATCATGTGTCAGGATTAACCAAGTCAGCTTTAGCAAGCTATGTTTCCCAAGCAGGGAATATTTCTATTCAAAACTTGCTGGGCTATTAAAGGATTTTTCCCATCCGGCTTGAATTAGAGGACTAATTGCCTTATGTCCTTGTGATGGTGGATGGGAGTGAAACCTTCCCAGAATGAATTGTTTTCTGGAATGGCCATCTCCTTTCATGGACTGTGGAGAGACTTTAGGGCAGTAATCTGATCCTAAAAGTGCTTTGTTTAGATGCCTAAAATTAAGTGAAGCAAATAAGCCCTGGCCCAGGCTCTAGTGATGTAATCGAGACCATTTTCACCCCCTCTTTGCTGGCTTGGATCTCCTAGATTTGCCATCTGGATGAAAATGCAACTTCTAAGATGCTTCTAAGGTGATGATGGCACATCCAAAGTGGATATGGACATACTCTCAGCACCTCTGAAAAATATGAACACTTCTGTGCAGACAGTGCAGGTTTGCCTGGAGTGCCAGGTACTGCTGCTGTGTTTGCTCAGGCACATTCCACAGAGATGTGTTCAGAATACAGCAACAGGGAATCAAGGTGATCAAGGAATGAGGAGCTGATCTTCCCAATGGAGACCAGAAGAGTTCGTCTTCTTAGCTGAGCAAAAGGAAGGCTGAGCATGGGTCTGGTTGCAAATCTGAAACACATTTGGTGAATAAGCCCCAATTTCAGCCCTGTGTGACTGTTGGTGCAGGAACAGCAGAGGCTGAGCTTGCCAGAAGTGCCTTCATGTTGGTGTTTAGAAATTCTCTAAGCACTGAGGCTCCAAAGGTTTGGAAGAGCCTTCTGTGAGAAGTAGTGAGAACAAAGAGAGCATGGTCTAAGTTTGAGGCTGGTGGTAGTTGTGTAGCCACATATTCACAGGCATGGGGCTGCTCTTGTTGGCCCTGGAAGATTGTGGCAGTCCTGTATCCCTCAGTGGGTTTGAAGATGAGAGTAAGCCAGCAGGCAGATAATAAAAAGGGTTCAAAAGACCTGACTTAGTTCCTGACCCTCTCACAAACTCTAGAGTCAACTCATCTACTTTGTGCCTTGATAAAAATAAAACATTTCCCTCCCTCAGGGGCTTACTGTGATCTCTTGCCCGTGGTGAGATGTTCAGATGCTGTTGCAAAGCCTCAGCCTGTTCCTGCAATGGGCTCAGTGTTGGAAGCAGCCTTTGAGCAGCAAGGGGTTAATGGGAATTGTGTTCTCCCTTGCCAGGAAAGGCTGCAGCCAGGGACATTTGCCAAGTGCAGAGCATGGCTTTTCCCAGCCTTGGGGGAATGAAGTAATTCCCCAGCAAGTGTTGTTCTGTCTTTTATCTCTCTGAGAAGAGTGGGCCCCGTGGGAGCAGGGGAGCTTCCAGAGCGCCCTGGGAAGCCGTGGAGCCGCGGGCTCCTGGCGAAGGCAGGGCACTGCCTGCACAGGAGCCTGGGTAGCAGGAAGGGGTCGTGGTGCCTCACGTGGTTCCTCAGGGTCAGGCTTCCCCCTTGCCAGGTCACCCAAGGAGAGGACCTCATGTGTTTATTGGAAGGAGCTCATGTCTTCAGTTCCTCACGGCTCCCTCCTGCCACGGGTCCAAAAGTGTCCCTGAGCCGCTCGGGGCTGTCACGGGGACGTGCCCCTTGGTAGAACCACTCGGCAGCACAGCTCTTCCCTCTGAGCTCATGGAATTGCTATTTGTCACACCCTTTCTCTCTGGCTTTGGGAAGCTGAGACTGGAGCTGTGTTCAGTGTTGGGCTTTAGCAAGGGCTTGGTTAAAGCAAGATTCCTTTGCATGGTATCCTGCTTGGAGGAAGGCAAGCCTTCAGTTGTACCCGAGTACTCCTGCCTGTCACCCCCCAAATGTACCCTTACGCAGCAAACACCATTCCCTGCCTTTAATCTGTGCTCTCTCGACACCTATTCCCCTTTGTTTTCCCTTCCATTTCCTGTAGGAGATCAGGAGCAGACAAAAGTCAGGGCTAAAGTCAGGAGTCGGCAGGGTTTCGTGTTGCAAGATCAGCTCCTTATCTTTCATGAGCAGCAAAAGGCGTGCTGAAGAAAGATGTAAAGCCCAAGAGAGGAGGAAAAGGGCAGGTGGTGATGGAGAAAACTGCTCAATGCCTTTGTGCATCAAGCACAATATCCGGACAGACATTCATGTGCTATAGGAGCAGAATGAATGGTGACCATGTTTCTTTTGCTGTGAATCATTACTTAGCTCTCAGGACACTGTTGCCTGAAATCAGAAATCTCATGAGCACGGGTTGTATTGGGCTCCAAGGGGCTGATTTTGCTCTCCAATGCCAGACCATTTCATTTCCATGCCTCAGTTTCCCTATTGCTAAACGTAAGTGCTGGAGCAGGGCCCTGTTCCCAAGCGCTGACCAGACCTGAGGCTGCTGTCTGGGGCAGTTTGGCCCCTGTGGACCTGGTAAGAGCCCTCCAGATCCACTCCAGAGTTTGAAATTTATTTATTCCATCAGATCAGCCATTTCATATTAGAAATTTCTCTCTGGATGGCACAGTGTCGATGACAGCTTATGAAGTATGTGTGCTGGGGCTCCAGGTAAAGCTTTTTATACTAGGTGTTAAGTTGATAAGGACAGCAGAATAAATGTTTAGTTTATTATCATTTTGTGTGTTACTGTTACCAGAGGGCTGAAAGCTGCACAGCTTATTACAGTTTAAGTTGTAGCTTAAGAGCAGCAGTTAAAATAATAATACCCAGTTTTCATAAACCTGTTTATCTCTGGATCTCTATTTGGACAGTGGAACAGGCCACTTAGGATCAGATCCAGAAAGGTACTTTAGTATCTGACTTACGCTCTGATGGAAATCAGAGGAGGGCTGGGTCATGAAATACCTTTGTGATACATCTGGCATTTTCTTGTAATTTCTGTTTTCCCATCTAGATCCATCATACTCGGATTCACAGCAGGGCTGTGGGGAAGAAAGGAGAAGGAAACTTAAATTCTTTTCTTATTAACTGGAATGCTTTTTTTTTTTTTAAGAAAAAAAGAGAAAGAAAAGGAAATATTTATTTTGTAAAGAGTGTATTTGGGCTGGGGGAGTGCTGTGTTGGGAAGTTCCCCTCTGGCTGCAGCCGGGGAAGGCGAGGACTTGTTCCCAGAATGGTGGTGAGGGCGCGGCGACGGCGTGTTTGACAAATAAGGACATGAGCAAAGAGCCTTTTGCCACGTTGGCCTGGGCTCAGTTTAAAAGAGAAAGAAAAAAAAATTCTGGACGGGAAGAAAAATGAAATCACTGTTTGTCAAAGGGAAATAGATAGATCTGGGAAGGGGGAAGGCAGATTTTTATTATGTTTTTGCCTTCTAGTTTCAAAACGGACATTCTGCCCAGTCCACGGAAAGCAAAAGTGAAAAAGTCTCGTCAGCCACCTCTCAAGTACCCTGTTTGCTCACGGAGAGGGACCCTTGCTCATGGCACTGGCGATTTCTTCCTTCCTTGCCTGGCCCGGCTGCTCAGGGATGAGGACTGTGAACAGTGGTGTGAAAAGCCAGTTCCTGCCCCACGCCCCACCCTTGTGAAGGCTGCGTCAGGGGTCATGGGTGCTGCTGGCTTTGAAATGACCAGTTCTCTTTAAAGGGGAGGTTCAGAGCCCAGCATTTCATGGGGGGCAGGACCTGGGTGACTCAGGGCAGATGTGACCCTCAGCTGCCGACTTGCCACGGGCCACCTTGGGAAAACATCCATTTACAAATCGCTACTAATTACCTGCACGTGCTGCACCTGCAAATGTGTCTGATTTTCATTTGGGATCTGAGCTGCTACCACAACACGGGAAGGAGAGGATTGTGTTGAGCCGGGAGAACACCTCTTTCCCAGCAACCCGCAGCTGTTATCGGTGTGTTTTTTATTGACAGGCCACAAAACACTCTACAAAAGAAATACCACGCTCTTCCTGATAAGGAAGCTGGAGCATGGAAAGTGCTTTGCCTAGGTCACCAGGCTGGCCAGTAGCAGGCTAAAAATAAGAGCGAGATCTCCTGTGTCCCAGAGCAATTCTGTCTGCTACATCCCAGCGCCTCATTACAGTAATAACTGCAAATTAATGAGGAAACACCATCAGTGGCTGAACACAGGAAGAATTTGGGATATTCAAAGTGGATGTGAAGAAGTGGCTGTAGGTTAGGGGCTGAAGTGAAGAAACTATCACACTTTGAACAGTTGCATGAAGTGCAATATGAAGTAGTTTAATCTAGCAGTTCTTGTTATAGCCATCTATGCTTGGTGGGGCTGCAGGGCTGCAGCTACATGGGCGGGGAACTATTCCCACATTCAGACTTCCTGAAATCACTGGTCGTATCGTCCTGTTGTGATACGCAGAAAATCAGCCAAAGGGCTCAAATTCCCATTGCCAAGGAGTTTTGGAAGGAGAAAAGCTGAAACGCGGTCTGGAGGCGTGTGCGCCTTCCTCTGCAAGGCTGTTCAGAGGAGACCTGTCTCACTTTTCTGTAGTGCTCGCGCCTGGGAGAAGGTGGGAATGTGTTGATAGGTGTGAGAAGCAAGAGCCTCATCCTCGTTAGGGAAGAGGCTGCCAGGTGTTCCGCTGTCTGACTCTGCTCCCTGCGAGCGGCGCTGGTGCCTCTGTGGGCTGTGACTCACCGGCTGAGGAAACAGCCGGAACAGAGGAATTCTTTAAATTTTTTTAATAAATTTATTTTTAATTTTGGGTGCACATATTGACAAATAGCTGGGGAGGAAAGAGCATGAATTTTGCCAGTGGGGGGTGCTGCCTTAAATAGCACATCTCCTGTTCGGAGGCTGGGCTCTGCCTGTTGGTGCTGGGCTTGCTTTAAATCACCTGCCTTTTAACGTTTGGAGAAGCTGAAAAGGCCAAAGAGAGCAGAACATGTGTTCAGCCTCCCTCTAGTGCTAGATTTTGTTAATCATCGGAATTATTGGCCTGGTGTAGGTGCTTGTTGGCAAGGAACATCAATAGCACAGGGCAGCTCTCATTGCCGGCCGGACTGCCTGGCTCCCAGCGGGATCAGGAGCTCCCAGAAGTTCTGTAAATAAAGCCACAGTCTGTGTGCATTGCTTGCCATTCGAGATACAGCTTTTGCAGATTTCTGTGACTTCTAACCTGATTTATTAAAATTCATGTGATAAGAATCTTGTCTTTTATCTAAATTGAAGCTGTGTCCAACAGTATAAGTAAATTACCTGGTAATGTTAGCCCTCTTACTCAAACCTGGGCTTTGCAGTAATGCTTTTCATCTGTCTCCTTCCTGCCTTCCTCATCTGTTTGAGAAACAGGAATGTGCTGTGCTCTAAATCGGACTTAAGCAAATAACATGTATGCTCTCTATATGTTTAAGTGCTCACTGGGTCTCTACAGGTCAATATGTGTTTGCTTTATAATAGGGGTTTCTAGGCTCTAAAGTGAGAAAAATCAGTAACATAATGTCTTTATATGTTGATGAATATCAGGATGCATGAGAGATAAAATGCAAGTTTTTCTTATATGTGTGTATATATATACCCTATAGATATACATAAGAGAAATGCATCATGAGTGGGGATATAGAGCAGACCTTCACATTATTGGGAACAAGCATGCACATTTTATCCCTGCTGCTTTTTTATCCCTTGTTGTGGGTAGCATGACCAGTAGATCCAGGATCAAAAGAGAAAAGGAACACTGAGCACTTCTTTCAAGCAGCTCTTGATGCAACCCATCTTATATGCATGTTTGTTTTACAATGCCAAGCCACATTCTATTTTAAATCTTTAATGAACCTCTGTTCCCATCTATGTAACTTTCCAATCCTTACTCTCTTCAGAATAGACAAAGATGCTTATTATAAACCACAGATTTTACTGAAAGGGTAAACTGGAAAAGTTTTAATTGTACAGCGTAAGCCTGCCATTCATCTCCCTGCCTGGCTATTAATAACTTGGCAATGTTATAATGCAACACAGCCTTTAATAGCTGAACCTCTCAGCAAGGATTACAGAGTAAGCAAGGATCCAAACAGTTAACTGTGCTCATTATTTTCATCATGCTCATTACTGTGTCATTTAATGTATTTGCTATGTTATTGTTTATTACAGTCAGCCAGCACTCAGGGTGTGCCAGGACCTGCACTGGGCACACTTGTGCCTTCTTTGGGAGGAAGGCTGTGACTGAGGCTGGGAGATGCTTTCAGAAATGAACAGGGCAGCTTTTGATTGTCTGCCACACAGCGAGTGACAAGGTGAGGGAACAGAAGAAAGCAAAAGCCTGGTACAGATCATGTGTAAATAAGGGTTTGGGACCTCCTAAAAACTTGTGAGAGGAGACATAAATGTCAGAAGTGTTGATGTTTGTGATGGTCAGAGATGATCAAAGTAAATCCATCCCAGGTTAAGACACAGCACATGTGCCATCTTGGGTCCAAACAGCGGCTGTGGTCCCCTGGTGCTTTGCCCATGGTTACGAGCCCTGGTCGGCATCTCCTTTGTGCTCTGGACACATCTCTGTGGGACACTGCCACACTGCCAGTGCTGGAGGCAGCCACAGCTGGCACCTGCAGAGAGGTTAATCTGTAACCTGGATTACACACCCGTGGATAATAGAGACATGAATGTGGAAAGTAATAGTGGAGGCATGGAGAGCATGCAGAAAAAGCATGCAATTTTATTCTGTCAGAGCTAGTGTGGGCAAGAGACAGACGAAAAGCAAGGAAATACATCATTGTATCCAAGGTAGAATTATTTAAGCAGAGGGAAAACAAAAAGATAATGAATATGTGGAAATTCTCCCATCAAAGCAGGTGAACTATGTGATGGGAGAGAGTGAGATAACATGACCAATGCAGAAGAAATTTCCATTCTTCTAATTTCTGAGTGCTCTTCAAATCTTCTTTTGGATTAGTAAATCCTAGGAAAAATCTCTTGCAAGACGGGTTGCTCCTGTCTCAGATCCTGGGTAGCCTGTGTTGCATTAGAGAACTGTAATGCAGCAACAAGACTAAAACAAACAGACTGTCAGTAACAAGAAGGAATGCTAAAAATTGCAGCAGACAAATTATTATGCCATTTCTATGGAGCTGGCTGGGATTGAAAGATGTGGTTTAGAAAATCAAAGTCTTTCCATGCAGTTTGGGCATGGTGGTAGTCTGGAACATGACAGAGCAGACAGTCAGATTCCCACCTTGGTTTTGGTGCTTTAAGTACTATGATGATGCTGTGCAGTGTAGAATGGAAATAGAGCTATACTGGTTGGGGGATCCAGTTGTTGCTAAATTTGATTTTAGAGCCCTGAAGTTTTTAAAAGAGCTGGGCAAACTTTGTCCTATTTTTGATGGAAATTTTATCTGGCAGTAATCAGATGTGGATATGGAGAAGTTGTGAGAGCATTTAATTTCCAAGAATGGAAGTGGCTGAAATGCAGGTTCCTGTCTCTGTTTTTCAGTTTCCATCACTGGTGAAAAACAGCTTCAGCTGCCATGAAGGGTGGTTTTGTTAGAAAATGTTGCCTCTGTGAAGAGTGTGTGGCACAGTGACTGAGCAAGCTGAAAGGTGGTAGAAATACCATTGAGAAATGTTGTAGCCAGAGCTGAAGGAATTTGTTCCAGACATGATTTTAAGTGTCTCCTGCCATTAAACTCCATCTTTGAAGGAGCATTCTCCACAATTGTACTTTTCTGTTTGATTTGCTGATGAAAATGCAGGATGTTGATTAGCTTTAACACACAAAGAACAGATAAGGAAGAGCATCTGGGAAATATCATGTCATGTTTTTAGTATTGGTTTTAATGGTGTGAGAAGTAAAATATAAATGTTTGGAAAAGCTGTAGCAAGTCCAAGTGTTTCAGAAGCCAGTTAGCGACAGAGGTGCTGTACAAACTCCATTCATTCAGCAGTCCGGAGGCACAGCTCCTTCCCTCTTCATCTCCTCATCTCCACATCTCTCTTTTGCCATGGAAGCAGTCTCACATCTTGTCACGATAAAGGTCTGGCCTTGCTCTTCAGCTCTGTTGCTCCACTCACTCCTGAGTTGCCCTCCCTTTCCTCCCCCTGTCTCTGGCTCTGCAGATTCTCCCAGTTCAGTCCTGCAATCCCCCTCTTTGTGTGTTCCTAAAAGATGCCACTGCCAAGGTCTGCAGACACCCAGGTGTCCCGCGGGTGGTGGTAGGGCTGCCCGCAGGGAGCAGTGTGTGGGCAGTTCTGAGGTCGGGTGAGCCTCTTAAAGACACGTAGGAAAGGAAGATACTTCCAGTGCAGAAGTTTGGTTTCTGTGGCTGTGTTGGCCCCAAGCAGAGATATGGTTGAAAGATATTTTCCTGAGGTCTAATGTGTGCTGGGGGCACCATGTTTTCTGATGTGTGAATTCTTACTGGAAGACAGCACTTTACATTCATTTATCTGCATGTGGACAGTATAAAATCAAACTTGGGAGCTCACCCAGGAGGGGTCTGCACACTGAGAATTCTCACTGCAGGGGTTTGCAGCCATCCTAGGGCAGCACAAATTGTCCATTGCCCAGCTTTCTGTGTAATTCAGGTCCCTTTTCTTCAGCTGAGGCTCTCACTTAGGAGATGTGTAGAACATAAGGTATTTGAACAAGGAGATTGTTGTTAATAAAGAAAGAAAAACCCATGGTCAGCCAGCCAAATCCAATACCAGACACACATCTGGCAGTCTTGCAGGGAGTGTAGAAGTGGGCCTAATGGTTTGGAAAATGAGATTGCAAGTTTCTTGAAGGCGAGAACCTTCCTCAGTGAATCAGACTGTGGGGTTTGCCCAGCTGAGGCTTCCCTGCTGCATGAACTGCAGCCATTCACCGCCCCAAAAATGTGTAGACTGAGGCACAGTCCAGATTGTCCTCTTCTCAGCTTTGAGACATATAGGAGATTTTTAACGTGATTCATTTCTGCAGAAACCGAACCCAAGCCCTTGACTTTCATGTAGTTTTATACATCCATTTTCTGACATTTTGCCAGGTTCACTGGGAATCCTTGCAAGCATTTTGGCACTCACCCCTTCCTATTACAGCAAAACAAGCAAACAAACTCAGAAGTATGTTATATGTTTAATTTCTGGAGTTAGTGCTTACTCAGGTTGTGAAAATTGACCAGCCAATTTTAATTTTACCTTTTTTCTCATTGGTGATTTCCTAATAGCTTCACAGCCCATGCTCAGGAATGCTTTCTCAAATTCAGAGAAGCTTGGCTGTGTGCATAATTTCATTAAAGTTGATAGAACTTAAGCACACGTGTAAAATTAAGCATATGCTTATGTTTTATACAGTCTTTTTGCAGGTGACACAAACAGCTGCATATGGGTTTCCAATATGTGATTAAATTCCAAAAGGAGTTTTTAAAAACAGTTTTAGTCAACCTTAATTTTCTGAAATTGGTAGCTTTAACAAAACCTATCTTTTCTGATTTAAATTGCCTGAGACGTGTGCCTTTTAAAAAGCTCTTTATTTAACTGTCACAATATGCAGTCTTGTGTGGGATAGAGCTTGTTCATGTAAATTTAATTTCCAGTTAAAGTGGTGCAAACACAAAGTGATGTCAATAGATCTTTATGGACTGGCAGAGCTGTTTCTTTCTCACCTCTGTGGATGTGGGGGCCAGGCAGAGCCATTAAATTGTCAGCTGTGCCCATGGATCATAAAGCATTGCCTGGTCACCCGCGGAGACCAAAGGCATCCAGCCTTGATCCACAGACATCAAGAGGTGGAGAAATCTTGGAAGTTTGTTTTAACATTTAATTGCCTGCAGTATTACACATAAATGAGTATCTCTGTTATTTCTAAATGGAATTTCCCTAGCTTTGGCTTCCCATCTGCTGTGTGTTTTTCTGTTTTGCTAGATAGGACAGCCTTGTGGTATCTGGCATTTTCATTCTGTGAAGCTGTTCAGAGATTGCTGTCGAGGTACTCAATCTCCTTCACAGGTGAAACCAAGTGAGCTCTCTGTGTGTCTCCTTTTCAGCTGTTTCTGCTTTTTTGGGGTGTCTCAAGTTCTTAAACTGCTGCCTCCCATACTGTGCACAGTATGTCTGTGCCAGACTCACCACAAGTGTTGAAAGAAGTAAAATCACCTTCAGCTTGAACTTTCCTTGCTCCTGGATGACACAGCACTGGGCAAGAGATGGTGTTTTGTGTGGTTTTCCCCTGTGGGATATAAATCCAGAGTCGGGGGGCTGGTGTGACAGACTGCCTTGTGCACAGGCGTGTGTAATTCACGGCTTGTCAGAAACATCCCGTGTTGTTGCAGCCATCCTCCTTTTACCTCTTTTCTTATGCCAGAAAAGGAAAGATGAAGATCATGACTTGGCCTGGATGTGAAGATGAAGGGAGTCTTTGCTCTTTGACTTCACCATTGAATCTTTTATAAATGTAACATTAATGTCATATGAGTCAGTGGGAAGGACTTCCATTATTGCAGTGGACACTTAATGAGCTATTTGGTTTCTACATTGATTAAACTTTGCAACTGTATTGGGGTAATTGGCTGCTCTTTGGTTATGATTCCCCTTGGAGGCAGATGATGAAATATCTGCTATGTTCTCCTATTTCTCAGTTTTTCTGTAAGCAGCAAGACTCTGTGGGGAACATCAGCTCTGCTTGATGGCTAATTAAACATTAATTTGTGACGATATTTGAGCAGATTTTAAGTTGGTGGGGGAGTGGGCAAAGAAAGGGGAAACTTTTAACAGTCACCATAATTGTCAATAATGGGTCCCAATGTAATTGCATTAATTAAAAGAAAAGGGATATATTCCCTGCTGCTGTAAAGTTAGTTAAAGTCAGTGAAAGTCATGCTGGGCCAAAAAGATTTCATGGCCAGCTGTTCTCACCCCGTGGACAGACAAGCAGTGCTGTCCTGCTGAAAGTATAAAGAAAAGAATTATATATCCCACTTCATATTGTATATTCTGCTGATGAACAGGAATGTTTCACTAATTCAATTTAATTCCCAAGGATGAGTAATTGTAACCCCACCCGGAGAATATTAAATTGCCTTAATGGAAAAATAAACTGGTTTTGTTCTCCCCCTTCTCTCCCCACCTTCCCCATTCAGTTTTCAAATAACTTTATGCGCCTCCTTAGTTTATTAATACACTTCTCATCTTGCTGCTGATTTTGCATCTGGTAGCACTTAACACAGACAAGACTTCCAAGGCTTTTGATCAGAGATGTTAAGTAAACTCTCAGGACTGTCGGGTCTGCTGCTCTGGCACATGCTGGCTCGTGGGACTCCCCCTCTCTCCTCATCCCCTGACTGTTCCTTATCAAACCCATCCTGTTGCTTTCATGTGCTGAGGATCACAGTGCCTTTTCCCACGTGCTGGCTGGCCCGCAGTGTGAAAATACTCCGGTTGACTGAAAGGCATTGGTTGTTTTGCTGGGTTTTTGGCGTAGAGGCCCAGAGAAGCACTGCACTTTTAAAGGCCTCATTTAGCCAACCTTAGTGTTTCCAGGACTTCCTTCCATGAGCAAAATACAGTGGTCAGAAACCCAAAAAAGCTGGGTGGCATGTTTTGTCAGGTCTAGGATGGCAAATAGAATGAAATGCCCTTTAGGGAGCTGACGTGGCCCAGTAGTTACGTGTCTTCATCTGGTGGCCTGGAGGAGCTGGGTTGTATCTCCGAGTTGCAGCACCTTGCTCCCACCCCTCTACCTGCTTTCCCTTCCCAGGGATGGTATCCAGTTGACAATAAGCTCCTTGGGACGAGGATGTTTCCTAGGTATTGTATGTGAGTGGTGCCTGTCACACTGATCTCTAGGGAAATATAAATCTTTATTATCATACAGATTTATAACTGCAACAAAATCTCTGCTTTCTTTCATCTATGTGTCCCAGGAGGCTGAGTGCAGTTGGCTGTGATTTCTGTTGTCTCTGCTACAAGGAAGGAAGAAGTGGGTTTCTAGGTGTTGGTCCAAACCCTGGCACTAAGGCTATGGTCAGTTATTTACCTGCAGAGACTGGAATGCACCCACCAGCAGAGGTGACTCCCAGCAGGTGTAGCAGGTGGATAGAAAACACAAGTGAATGTATATAGAGCCAAATAATCACCAGTGACCAGAGAAAAACATAAGAGGGGAAGCACAGAACATTTTGTATTTATTATGTATCTTGGTGGAGTTTTCTTCCATGTGTTTCTCCTGCTGCTTTTGAAATCCATGCAAACTCATAGCAACCACAGCGTCTTGCAGCAGAAGTAGCTCTGCGGCTTTGCAGTGTGTTGTATGACAAAACACCTACCCCTTTTTCTTTGTTTTGAGACTGATGCCTTCTTGTTTCATGCTTTCTTCTGTTGTCTGCTTTCTCTGTTTTTTTCTTTTTAAAAGTATTTTTATTATTTGTCCTTTTCATAAGCTTCCTACATCACAGTTTTTAAATCAGTTGTTAAGGTTTGCAGGGTGTCCTTTTCTTCATCTGCTTGTTTGCTCCAGCTGAAAGCCTGTGCAGTTCTTTGCAACAACTTGTTGCTTCAGAAATGAGTTCAGTCTGGATACCCAGTGCTATTTGTGTTTTCCATGAGTGGAGAAATGGAACGTGGGACTGTAGCTACCTGGACCCAGTGCTGTAGGTCTGTCTTAGCACAGCTCTCTTTATTCTACTGTGTCTCCTGCAGTTTGCTGTGGCGCAGCTGCTGGTGTGAGCTTTGTCAAGGGAAGATATTTGGCCTATTTATCGGCCCTTTTTGGAACCATGTAGGCTGGTGTTTAGTAGATTATCACCCCCACCCCATTTAAGCCCTGTTCCAGGTAGGCCCAACCTGCCTCCTTACAGTGATATCTTCAAATGCGGCTGGAGTCGTAGAAATGTTGTTCAGTTAAATGACAGCGGCGTCTGAGAGACACCAAACGGTGCCTTTGAACAGCCCTCTTTAAACTTTTGAAGTGTTTTCCTTTGGTCCTGCTAATATCCAGCAACACAAACCAGGTAAAACTATTCTGTGCCTGAAAAAAAGAAAGAGCAAGGGAAAAAATAAATCAAAACCTAACTTCCCTTTGGCTTTTATCCTTGATGTCATCAAAAGACTAAAAAGGATATTTCAGGCCTGGCTTCAGCCTGATGGAACAGCAGGGAAGTTCTTTTCTATTAGATCCTTGATACAATCACATCTGGTGAAATCACTGCGGTCACATCTGCTGAAATCTTCCATCATTTCAGATTTGTTTCAAAAGACTCAATCTTTCTGTTTTTAAAGGGCACGACTTCTTTTCCAGCCCTCCTTGGTGCCTGGAACGGAGATTAGGCATCAATCAAGCATCCCAGACCCCCCCTGCCCTGAATGCTGCAGTCAGCTCTTGTCTCCATGTGCGTGCGTGGGGGGGCAGCCTCTTGGGACTGTTTTCATTTACATCAGGGAATTTGAAAGAAAATGTTTACACTTGTGTGTAGGCTTAGGGGAGAATAGACACAGCAACTCTTAAGGGTGCTTCATATTCCTGATAGATGCCCTTCAGTATGCATCTTTTTTTTGCCACTGCAATGTCTTTTGGGGCTTTAGATGGCTTTTGTGACCTTGGAAAAAAGAATGAATAAGAGACGAGGTAGCAGGGGTGTATGTCTGAAAAGGACCTTGCCTCTGGCAGTGATATTGTTAGAGAAAGTGCAAAGAAAGAGGAAAAAAAAGGAAAAAATTAAACACAATCCCCAGTCTGAAGTATATCAGGACTGAATCACTTCCTTTCTTCTTCCTGGTTAACATTTCACACAGTCCCTTCTTGTAAGTATAGTGGATACTATTGAAATCAAACACTTTTCTGTCCCTCACCTGCCCCCAGCTAAAATAAGAACCACATCCTTCTTGTCCTGTCTGCATCTCTGTCTAAGCCCAGTGCCCAAGGCCATGAAGCATAAGGAGAGGCTCACTCCTTGTTTGGAAGCTGTTTTATTTGCTCTTCCCACTATCTCAGTGCCTATCCCAGGATTCCGACTGCCTGCAGGGTGTGGCAGGCAGCTGTGGTGGGTGCAGCCTGGTGGAAGCAGGCAGTGGGCACTGAATTTATCCACCCTACCACCTCAGCTGTGGCTCACTGGCTTTTACTGGAGGAAAAGACAATAAGGTCTTTCAGGAGAGAAGTCCTCATGTACTGTCTACGTCCTCAAAACCCCTGATTTGCCTAAATTCCACTTACTTCTCTTGTTACTTTAGACCTTCCTTTGCTCCAGAAGGCTTTTCTGCTCTTCCCTGTTCTTGGATGTGTAAGTGCAAAAAGCGTTGATGTGTTACAGCTCAAAGAGAGCTCCCAAACACCTCAGGGCTCCCAGTCAAACCAATGTGCCAGGAGCAGAAGGCACTGGGGGCCCCCAGCTTTGTTTTGAGTAATTAGCTGTGACCTTTCCTAATATCCATGGTGTTCTTCTCCAGTCTTTCACTTGTGAGTTACGGGGTTATCAGTGACTTGTGACAGCAGGGCGTGCAGAGTGAGCTGATGCTGTGAGGAAGGTTCTGTGTTTGGCTGCAGCTCTGCTCACTTGGACATGTCTGTACACATAAACCAGCACTACATTTCCCTCTAATGACAGCTCATGTTCCTGGGACACAGTTCAGAGGATGAGCTGGCCACAACGCTGAGGAAACATGCAAATGTGCTCAGCTCAACCTCTGTTAGACGAGACTGGAGCAAGGCTGAGGTGGATGGAGAGATGGTGGATATTGATGCTGGAAAATTGCACTGTGGTGAGCAAAGTCCCGATGCTCTCAAAGTCTTCAGCAGTTTGACCACTGCCATGTGTTGGTAGAAAATACACTCTGGGGCTCTGGAGTTACTTGTAACCTGTTGCCCATGTCCTGTCAGCAGGTCACTGCTGCAAAGTCACTCTCCATGTCTCCCTGACACAGCAACAGCAGTGGGTATCAGTGATTTGGCTCAGAGGCCAACCTGGCAGGCCAGGGGCTAATGCCTGTCCTGAGCTACAGCACAGCAGGGCAGAAAACAGGGCATGGAGAGAGGGGAAAACAGAATAAAAGAGAGACGGCTGGGTCTGGGTAGGGAAAGGAATTTGGAGCAGGAGCTAGGAAGGACATCTGGGAGCCAGATTCTCCTCTTTGAGCCCACTGCAAGGAGCTGGCTTGGTTAAACAAGAAATGTTCTTGTTTCTTTGCTGAAATGCAAAATGTGATAAGAGTAGGTGATCTAGGGTTGTAGGAAGAGTTGACATCTAGGGAAATCATTGTGCTTTTCATGTCTTTTAGCTCGGTGGGTAGTCTTACAACCTTTTTAGCGCAGTGAGGCAAAATTTGAGACCCTTCATTGACCTCTGCACTGCATGTTCTGTAATGAATGTCCCTTGGCGTCGTGCAGGGGACCTGTGGCACTGACTGGTGTTTGGTGGTAGGATTAGCAAAAGTAAAGCAAATTTTCATCAGAGCAGAGTGGGTTGATGGGGCTCCGGAGTGGATTACCATCACAGCTGCTCTGAGCTGCACACCAGGAATTCAGGGGCGGACAAACAAGCCAAGCAGTGAAGCTCTCTGCTGTTTTTCTCTCTTTTGACTCACAGCACAGACTGAGCCAGGGGATAGGAGTGTAGGCGTTGCAGAAGTTCACGTGAGTGGATAGTCTCTGGCATGAGTAATTTGTTGGACTAGGTTGGCTTGTGTTTGCTTTTTGTCGAACTCACGTTGGCTGAGCCAAAGATAGCATCCTTTTTCTTTTTAAACCCATTTTTCCATATTCTGCTGGCTGGAAGAGGGGGCGCACAAGCGACATGTCTGCAACAACGCCATAAATCCAGACAGAAATAGAATTAGCAGTTCTCCCTGGTTCCGGTGTTTGTATTTGCGGGGCCGTGAGCTCAACCAGCCTGGGCTCCTGCAGCACAGCCGCGTCTGTGCGAACCTGTTGTGCCTTGGGACCTGGCGCTCGGGTTTTGTTCCAGAACAATATCATAAAACTTTTATAGCAGTGCCATGACAAAGAGCATGGGAAGAGGAATAACTTAACCCTCTCCTGCTAGAGTTGGTGTTGCAAATGCTTCTCCAGTTTCCCTACGCAGCAAATCCTTCGGTTGAATATGGAGCGCTGTGGGGAGAGAGAAAATGCAAGATTCGTGGAGATGGGGAAGACAGAGCAAGCAGAAACCTGTCTTTCTGAGGATTGTCATTTCTTAAATGTCTTTAAAGTCCATTCCTGTCCCAGTAGGCCCTGACACACATCGGTAGTATTATTCCTTGGCACTGTTGTACTGCATTATGCTCCAGGATTTGTAGAATTGGGCTCTTAATCTATGTTGATTATGTTTTAATTGAATAAATAAATCAGAGCCCAGAATCAATATAGATGTTTCTATGCTATTTTATTTTATTTTTCTAGGTTTCCTAAGGACATTTAACTTTTACAACCTTATAACTTGTTCTGCAGCATTTGCTAGTCAGCTATTGCGTAATTGTTCTGGGGAATGAGAACCTGGGAATAATATGGCCCAGAAATGCTAAGAAGCAGAAATGAAATTGGCTGATCTTCTCATCTGCCACCATCCCTTCTCTCCAGAGTCAGGGCACCAAGCAGGTCCTGTGTGGACTCCAGTTTTATTCCTGGGTCTGCCATTGGCTTGATTTATCACCTCACATGTTGGGGCCTTGGATGCCCTTTGCATCTCCCCTCTCCTTTCCAGGCTGACTTTTGGCTGCTTAGCTTAAAAATTCTCTGGAGTGGAGCAATCACAGTTTTTCTGTCTGGGAAGCTTGTGACGGTTACAGGCCAACAACTGGAAGATGGAGAAAAAGCCAAACAAGAGCCATGAAGTGGAAAAGAAGTTGTACTTTTGCAGATCTAAAAATCCAGGTGCCCACAGTTAGCCAGGAGTAATGGTCTGGAGTAATTCATGTGAAAAATATTTCTATTTTGAACAATAGTTTGGATGGAAAGGCCTTGGCTCTATAATAAAAATAGGCGAGAAGAGTTGAGTTTGTAAGTATTTTCTGACCTGACTCTGTCTTTCAAATGGTGTATTCTTGCATAAACCACACTGGAGCTTCCATTTTCTTGTTAGTCAAGCCAAATTTGTTGTAATCCAATAAGATTTAATATTCATTAGGAACTAATGAATGCCTAAGCACGTATAAGTTTGGCAGATCAGAGGCTGCCTACTTTGCATAGCCTGTCTGTCTTTGACCAACTTGCCATTTATGTGTCAGATTGATTACTGGGGATTTCTTTAAAACAGGTAATGATCGAATGCTTCTGAAATGAATTTTAAATAAAACCTATCTGGAACAACCAGTGAGCTAAAGGAAAAGGCAAATTTTTGGCTTGGAAAATTGAAGTAACTTGGTGAGAGTGAAGGCAAACAGAACTGGATTGTCTGTGGGGAGGTGCTGGTATGGTCTGAACAGGCTTTGCAGTTTAAATTAGGTGAGTTGTTAGGTAATTCTTTAGTATTTTTATTATTGAAGTCGTCAAGCTCTGAATGAGCTCTTCTGCACAGAGCTCTGTGTTTGTGTGTACATGGAGAGACTCTGTCCTGTCTGGGGGATTTGCAGATAAGTAAGACAGGCAAGAACAAAGAAAAATAACTCAGGTTGAGCGAAGACCTTCAATGCAATATTTCACTTGACTCAAGAACTTTGGCTTCTGTGCGTGCCCTGATGGCGGGCTGGCTCGGTGGGGCTAACTCCTGGCACCTACTTTGCATATGGCAGGAATCCTCAGCTGGTTTTCTTAAATTTCCCGTTCCTAACGGAGCTGCCTAATTCCCAAGGCACTGGAAACATTGAGGAGGAAGATGTTTCCCAGCCTTTACCTGCCTTTGTGCCCTGTTGGGAGGTACCGCTGTTGGGTTGGACTGTACAGCACAGAGCTCCTTCCCAGAGTAGGTTGATTTATCAAAAACTAAGCATGTGAACAAGTCATCTCTTTAAGTGCTTATTCTAGCAGGGATTGCAGTGCTGCCCTTGACCAGTGACTTGGGGGTCACATGCTCTGCTGTGGTGCTGAGAGCTGGGTTTTACTTTTTGAGGTGAATGGGGGTAGTGAAAATTCCTGTCTCTTCCCTTCTGAGTGGAAAGAGCTACACATCTGGGTGCAAGTGGGACTGGGCTGTTTTGAAAGCAGAGAGAAAGCAAAAAATGTATTGAATTAGAAAGGGCTGCATGTTGGCATTTGCTCTGGGCATGGGCTTTCCTGCATGAAAGCCTTTTCACAAGGACCTTATTTATGTTATTTTGTGACTGCTTATTGCAAATCACACCCTTCACCTTGAGTCTGCTAGAAATGGATTGAATTTTTTCACTCCTCCTTGAAGTAGCTCATTTTTTAGATGGAGTTTGTGAATAAGTGTTGAATCAGTCAGGTACACCTATCAGGAAGGAATTTAAAATAAGAATAGGTGCACATAGCCAGTCACTGGACATTGTGGCTTACAGCTCTGCTCTGTTTGTGCTTTGCCTGGGATGGGCACATGGCAGAAGAGATGCTCTCAGGATCCAGGTGCTCCAAGTCAGTCCCCAGCTCTGTCTTGCCAGACAGGCATCCTGCTAAAACACATCTTCTCCATATGCTGGTGTGGGGATTGCCCTGCCTCTTCACCTCATCAGTGAATTGCCAAATTGCTAATCCTTCAAGTCAGTTTAACACAATGGGACCCTTGTGGGAAATAATGAAGAAAAGCCCCAAAGCAGCATAAATCCCTGCGAGATGGAGGCTTGCTGTTAGTTCTGGAGGGAGCTATAGCATTTCAGCATGTTTGTCCCTGCAACCCGAGAGTTATTGCTGGGCATGGGTGCAGCTCTGTGAGGACAGTAAGAAACTATGTGTCAGGCCAAGTGGTTTGAATAACTGGAATTTTTCTTTCTTCTTTAAGGTGAATCCTGGTGGCAAGACACTTGAGGAGAGGCGGTCCAGCTTAGATGCAGAAATCGACTCCCTGACCAGCATCCTGGCCGACCTAGAGAGCAGCTCTCCGTACAAACCTCGGACTCAACAGGTTAGTGGCACGTTGCGTAAACAGAGGGTGGGAAAGGGGCCAGCCTTGGCTTCTGGAGTCAATTTGCAAAGTGCTTGGTATTTGTTGCGAGCAGGCCTGCCAGTTCCTCCTGATAGCATCCAGATGTGGCTGTCAATGGGGAGAAGGGCGCAGCTGCTCTGAGGGGGCACTGGCTCAAAAGCTGCTGCACCTCTGAGCAAAGGGCCTCTGGTCCCAATTGTCAGATTGCCACGGAGATGGTCAGGAAAATCCTTGCAAAAAATGGCATTTCATTTGCCTCAACTTTCAACCAACAATAGCTTGTGAATTAAAACCTGCTCACTTCACAAGTACTTTTATGCTTTTATTTTCTTGTTGTTTTTCTGTTCTGTTAACTTTTATCTGTCACACTGCCAGAAGGATCCAGATATCTGCATCTCACAAAGTGTCTTGGATTGGAGCTCAGCTGTCAGGGTGGCTGTAGCCCAGCAAGGCAGACTGGAATTTGCACTTCTCTGCTGTGTCTAGACGGGGACTGCAGGGGTGACAGTGGCTTGGCTAACTTTTGTCACTAATCTAGGTAGTGCATGAGAGAAGCTCTTTAAGTTCTGGTGAGATGCCATCTATTTATCAGAGGAAGTGGTGATGCCCCAGTGGCACGTTAAAAAGGGCAATTCTTGAGATCTCATAAAAACATCCTAGATGTGTTTGTGCCTTGTCTTTCCTTCCTAGTCTCAAGACAGTTCTCATTTCTTACATGTGTATGGGTCTGTATGCAGATATCCTTATGCTGTGTTTGTCTTGGTAAAACCCCGAAAGTCAGAATTATCAAAGGGATAGGTGAGTGATGGGTGCACACTCACTATCCATACAAGCCTGCTCTTCGTTTTGTGGCTTTTTTGGTTCTTTTCATTGCTGCATTTCTGTTCAGTAACTGAGAGGCGATACTTTTGGAGCAGAGCTAAAGTAGTGATCAGTCTGTTTAGATTTGCTCTTAAGTCTGCAAATGGAACAAAAGCAGAGTGAAATCAGATTTGTGCACTTTTGAAAGTGCCTCTCCCTGCACACAGAGGCTCTGGTTTCCATCCTTTCTGCAGGGACCTCCCTATAAACTCATCTTTCCTTCTAGCAGCATGTGCACAGTTACTGCACAAACTTACAGACTTTTCCTTGAAAAATATTCTAATTTGGGTTAGTCAGTAAAAGAAAAACAACAATGTAAACCAGATACAATTTAGCCCTTTTCCCAGTGGGTTTTTGTTTTTGTGATAAATGAGATGAGTTTGCTCAGGCACTGTGGTGAATAACCCACGCTCAGTTTGTCGGCGTGGGCCAAACACACACAGATGCACACTCTCACTGGGAAAGGTTTTATAGAGTCAAGACACTGTGAGAGTTAAATGAAAGAGATTTGTGCTCCCCATTTCCCTTGGCAATGCCCACGGTCTAACATCTTCGTAGGGACATGTAACTTCTGTACCCACTTTGTGGAGCATCTGAAGTTTGCTGACGAGTGTTGCCGACTGTTTCCTGATACTTCTTCCTTTGAGATCTGTGGTTCTGTGAATAGGTTGTTTTTTCACTTTTATTTATTTTATACCTTTATCATTTTAAAAAATTTTAAAATCACAGCATCCCCATGCAAACTTCTGCAGCCATATTTGAGTTTCTGGAAGGTTTGAAGTCGTAGCCCAAGTCTGGGACTTGATCTGGCTTCTGAAGTTCACCAGCCTCCAAGATGACGTGCTGCTCAGTGAACATGCTCGTTCCCATGGCTTTTTGCCCACAACTAAGGTGGAGCCTCTGCAGACTTCTCCCCTGCACCCAGGAGTGACTGGATGGTGGGGCTCCCAGGTGCATTGCACACTGTGTGTGGTCTGGCGGGCAGAAGAAGCTGAACTCCATCTCTGGGATCAAATCTCAACTTTCTTTGTTCAGTTTATCTGACTTCTCAGAATCTATTGGTTAATGTAATGATGTCCTGTGAAAAGAACTGCTACAGCAACTTCTAACTAGAGCTGTTAGAGAAAGAAAATGCCAGAGTTGGATATATCATCTGCTGTAATTAAAGAGTACTCAAACAAGTCCTTGAAAGGTGGAACTAGAATGTAAAGCTTTGATATTTTCCTTTGTTTGATCTGTACTAAGTATTAAAACTGGTGAGTCATTTGATGGTCTTATAGTAGGATAATAGATTAGGCTGCAAATTGTAAGGTACTTACTCAGAACATCAGCACATTTATTGGATTACACCTTAGCTGACCTTCCCAAATTTATCAGGATAATGGCTGCAGATAAGAAAAAAGAGCTACGCCTTGTTTTCAGAGAAGACGTTTTCAGTTGTGCTTATGTGGTTAAAGCATTATAATAATTTTAAAGGAATACCTTGCCCTTGGGGATACTCCTATTCTGGAGTAAGAGAGATTTTATTGTTAGGTTTCTTTTTTATATTATCTTCAAGACAGTTTTAAAGCAACAAAAGATAAATCGTAACATAGTCATCTCTCACTGGAGTAAGGTGCCAGCAGGGTAATAACAGGTAGTTTATTTAACATACCCTGCCCATTGGCATAAATTCACACAGAGGGAAGCTTTTTTGATCCTTGGTATGAGCTCAGGATTGCAAAGACACACACAGCACCAGCAGTGCCTCTGACACAGAGGGATGTAATGTTTCTCAGAATGGGTGGGCCTACATCAACCCCACACAGTGTCCCTTAGCCCTTGCTGTTGAGGGCATGGATGAGTGGGAATCTCTGCACCATCCCTGCGCTGCTTTCCTGGGTGTCACTCTGATAACACTTTTTGTGTGCTGGGCAGGTGACAAGGACGCTGCCATGAGCTAAAAATGACCACCATTAATAGAAGGCAGGGAGAGAGTTTGGACACCTGTGGTCAGCAGTGCCCTCCTGGTACCTGCTGGTCTTGCCTAATTCAAGGCAGCTGAGTAGGAAAACAAAGGTGACTTGGGCTGAGTCCATGTCTTACAAGTGAAGGTCTCTCTGACTGAATCACAGAAGCAGTCAGAAGTGATTAAAATGCAGGTTTTTTCCTTTCAAAATTGCACATATCTAAAAGCACAGAAAATTACAAGACTAAATCATCATCTTTAGCCTCAAAAAAGCAGTATCTAAGGATGTTTTCTGTTCCGTGAGGTGGTGTAGGAGTGACTGTATTTAAAGAATTCAGCTTGAGCTGAAGGTTTAGAAAGGACCAGTGTGACTTGTGTGACCTTCACCAGCATGACCAGTTCCAGCCCTCTGGTACAGTAAATCAAAATGGACAAGACGACCAACATGATCTCAAAATTGCCATGACTGCAGTGGCATGGGAGTTTTAGCTTGCCTTGGGCATTGTTTGAAGAACTGCAGATTCATTATGAAAAGAATCTAATTAATATTTTTCTCCTGTTTGGTAAAGTTTGGAAGTACTGGTGTGATGAGTAAAGTACAGAGCTCCTCTTGTGTAGCTGCAATGTGTTTCTGTGTACATATCACACCTTCTAAATTGCAGTAACTCATTGGAAAGTTCAGAGGCAGAGAACCCACAGTGTCTCTCATTAGTAAAAGGAGGCATTAGTAAAAGACAAGATATTAGGTGCATAATTTCCATGGATGGGAGCAGAGGCTAGTCCTAAATTGTGTGAACCCCCTAAGTAGAGGCCTGGTAAATGCTGTGGTAATCTCTCTCCTCTATTAATTAATATTTTCCCCAGTTTTTACCTGTTCTGCTTAAATCCTTGTTTAAGACATCAGTGCAGCAAGACCTCAACCAAAAAAACCCAACCAAACCCCAAAAAAACCCTATACCAAATTTCAGCCCATAAAATAAGTGATGGCATTTTTTTAAAAAACAAGAAAACTTTGTGACTCTGGAGAAAGGACTTCCAGCCGAGACTGTGAAAATGAAATACTGGAAATAGCAGCACACGTAAGCTCAGAATTTTTTGTCCCTGCTGTGAATTATGTATTGAATGCTGATTGCTTTGTCTGGAATTGGACACCTACCTTCTGAAACTCTTGAGTTTTATCCCAGATTTCCAACAGAATGTCTGCTTGGCAAAATAGCGCTTTGCAGGAGGTGTACCAGGTAATCAGATGTACCTGGTCTGATGGTATTTAAGTGTTTTTTAAAAGCAAATGCTCTGTAACCAACATTTGTGAAGTATTTAAATAGCAAAATATTCTTGCTTGACCATGCATCATGGTCAAGATGAAATCTACTTGTGCACTGCTCTCAGAGGCAGCTTGATCCAGAGGAAGCTGTGCTGGCACTCCGGAGACCTGTTTCATTCCCAGCTGCCACCACTGTGCTAAATGACCTTGAATGGAGCGTTTCCCTTCTACTTCCTCTCAAAATCTCTTCTGTCCTTGTAGCTTGGCAACCTCTTCAATGCAATTTGCCTCTTGCTACCCATGCGTGTGGCATGTAGCAATGTGGAACCTTGGTCTGGGTTGAAGACCTTTGGGTGATGTGGTGGGGAAAATGAAGGCAGAGTTAGGTGAGATATCTAAGGATTCATGGCTGTGTCCCTGCCTCCGTGTCATTGCCCCCAGTACTAGGCATCTGCCACTATCCAACGCTCTCAGCTGAAGTGAGTAATGTTTTGAAGGAAAAGAAGCTCATTTTCAATGTGAGCTACAGAACAAAAAAAATGTGAAGAAAATTAAATTTAAAAAATCAGTGATACGTTTTCATTAAGTTTCAAACATACTGGGAAATAATGTCTTGTAATGACTGGAATTTAAAAGGGATTTAAATGTTTGACAGTGCTGGTTGTTATTCCATCACTTCTTTTGACAGCCATTTGAGGATAATAAAAGAAGTGAAAAGGCAGTGGACGTATTTCCTTGCAGAGTGGTGGGACAGGATTGAACAGTTTCAGCTGTGCAATGGCAAGCTATGAAATAAGGCAAAATGTTGAGTGCTGAAGACTCCTAGGAGGACTCTTCCACGTGAATTTCTAATTTTAGTGCCCCACTTACAGCTGCGTCAGGAATGCATGGCTAAGAGTTCGGGTGTTTTATCTCTGTTTATGCAGTGCTGTGTCTCTGACCAGGATTAAAGCTTCCTACTCAGCAAGGAAAAGCACATTCCCTCAGCTTCAAGAAATATCCTTATGATTGCTCTTGGTTTGGACTGTGAGGCTCTGTGAAAAACAGATCACTGAATCTGTACTCCAAACAGTTTGTGCAAATTTGCTAGTCCAGGCTCAGAGTTGGTTTCATGGTTCCTGGTACTTGCCTGTGCCTGGCTGCTTGGGTTGGTGTGCACCAAAAGAATTTTGTAAGTGCAGTCCGCAGAGTATTTTCTAGAACCCCAGTTGTTGTCAGGAATATATTTCTTTCTTTTAAGAAGGAAGATCTAGAGGCACAAGCAGATTGAGATTGATTTGATGGGTTCAGAATTAATTCCTCCCTCCTGTAGCATTTATGTGACAGAGAGTTTTATGGTTCCTCAGGTGTGGGACTCCAGGGAATATGGCTTTTTCAGATGTTCAGTTTGGGCTGGAATCGATGGCTTGGCTTCTGCCATCTTCACATATGATATTTGAGGTAAATAAAAGTTTTCTGACCTCTTTCTGCTGATCTGAGCACATCTAACCTCTGGGCATCTGCACAGCTGTGCCAAAGAGTCTTCTGTGTCCAGCAGCACAGCACAGTAGCCAGGCAGTGCTTTCCCAGGGGCTCTTTGTATTTGTTCACTTGAGGTCTGTGAGTGTTGTGTTTTGTGGGCTTTTGAGCCTCTTGGGTTGCAGAATAGAGGGGCTCATTGGGAATAAGCTCCTCTGCTGTAACTGAGAAACATTCCCTGTCCACCTTTTAATGGATGATGACCTTTTGGTAGGACCATCCTGCTCCTCCAGAGCTTCTGTGCTACACAGTACTTTTCCCAGAGACTGTGAGTGCTGCCACTTTGCTGACTTGGATGGCTCTTGTGGACACAGAGGGGTGACAGTGTCTCGCAGAGGTATGTCCAAGGTGGCACTGAGCTGGTGGGCTCCAACACTTGCACCAGCATCAGAGGACTTGTGCAGGCTCAGTACAGGGCTGCTGGCTGGGCCTGTTCTCAGTGGGCTGTGACACTTTTGCCATAGTCACGGACATCAGGAATTGCATGGGCTGTCTTAAAGATGGAGTCACCTCTAAGAGCTGCGCTCCTGCTTCTGGCTGCAGCACACTGCCTTTGTGCTGTTTGGAAAATCCGGGTGGATTACTGAAAGTTCAAAAGGAAGCATCCCATCTGGAGCCATTTCAGTAGGTTCCTCCCACACTCAAAAAGCAAAGCCTCTACATCCAGAAACCCTTCCTCCTGTGCAGTTCCCCTCTCCAAAGGCAGAGTGACATTCCCACCCCAGGTGGTCCCAGGGTTGGAGCTTTCAAGCAGCACCTCTGCGAGTGTGCGCTGACTGTGAGCAGCACGTCTGTCCTGCCATTCCTGACACGTCTGCAGGCAGGAGTGTGCACAGAACAGCGGTGTTCAACGTGTGAGTTGGGAGGTATAGCCAAGAGATGATTTCATGTATGTTTGGATCTGGTCTTTCTGTGTGAGAAGGGGAAACCTTCCTGCACTCATCAGCTCCAGCCGGTGCGTGCGGCAAACCGCCGCTGCTCTGATTAGCAGATGCTTGAATCGGTTGCATCTGCTGGTATGTATTAAACCTTAATCCTTTTGATAAGAGCATGTCCGTGAAGATTTTTAAAGAAAGTTTTTCGAGATCGCAGATTATCAGCCTGTCACAGATGAACAGGATAAGAGTGACCTTTGCAGGGTATTATTTCTTCCTCTTGTACTATCATCAGAGTGAAAATAAAGCAGCACTACTCCTGCTGTTTCTTTTTCTGATATATAATCAAGTTCACAGAAATATCAGTAAGGTTTTCTTTTCTCCTTTTCCCTTTCTCTTTTTTTTTGTATACATTTTGGTTTTGTGCCTACATGTTTGGCTACAGCTTTAGATGACAACTAGTGTTGGATATATTGGACTTTAAAATCTGTGCAGGCATCCCAAATTTGTGTATGGATAAAGATAAACATTTACTTTGGGAATAGTGATAAAAAGCAAATAGTACCTCATAATTTGGTCTTTTTCTCATTCTGCATTTATGATTGTTTTGCTGTGAGTGGTTAAGAGCAGGGCTCTTATTCTCTAAAGCTGTTCAAGGCCTTCTACCTATTGTTATGTTTTGTTTTCTCTCTTTTTCCCCACAATGGGACCGAGCCGCTGTGTGCCATCATCTCAGGAAGCCTGTCATCATTTCCCCATCCTCGGTTTTTGGCACACGCTGTGGTTTGGCACTCTCCTCAAAGGGCCGCGACGCACTTCACGAGCTGTCCGTGTGTCCAGCCAGCAAAGAGCAGCTGCCTCTAGGGCAGAAACCTGTGTTTTGTTGGGACACAGCCTCTGCTCGCGTTCCTGCTCGGGTCGATGCATCTGAGTGCCTCAGCAGCATCGGATTTACCACCATGACAGCAGCCCTGTGAAATAGGGAAGCACACTGGCTGTCTCATGGGCAGGAGAGGAACCAAGGCACTGGGAGATCAGATGACTTGGTTTGTGCCTGAGTCACCAGAGGAGCTGAGACCACATCACGGGCACGCTGTCATGGATTTATCTTCATCTCATACCACGTGTGAATGGATGGGCAGAGCATATGTGAGAACACCCCCTGTCAGGAAGATTTAAAGAGGTCTTGGGTGTGGGGAAATGCATCCATCTCTGTCTTGGAGTGTGTGAACCAAGCAGGGGAAGTAAAAACCCTTATGTTTCTTCTGTGGTAAGGTGTTGCTTGATATTCAGCTACAGTTTTGTGATTTACGGACAACATTTTTCTTGATGCGATGCCTTGACAGCAAACCCACAAGGATTCAAAGCCTCAGGCCCCTGAAGTTGTGGTCTCCTGGACTTGTATCATCACTCACTGATCTCCCAGCACTCCAGAAGTGGGAAGCTGTTTTTCCCACCTGCGTATGACTGGAAGTTGAACTTAGTCCTTTGGCACAAGGCAGTGATTTCCCCACATGTGTGGCAGCCACTCTCCTGCCCAATGCCCGCCAAGGAAATAACTGGAGCGTTTTGAAATGAAAGCATAGTTGATTATTTTTCCCTCTCCAGCAGCCATTGGTGTCCAGAAGTTGGCTGCTCCCCACATATGGTTTGGCTTCTGTGACCACTTTTAAGTGGGTCTAAGGGAGGGGTATATGTGTTAAAATATGAAGATATGGCTGGGAAGGAGGGACCCCAGTCCCTGTCCTGGGGAGCTGCAGGGAGCTGCTGGCTGTCCTCCCTGTGGCCGTGGGGTGGCCCTTCCGCACACGTGCACGGCGAGCTCCAAGAGGGCTGCGTGTCTTGCAGGCAACTTGAACTCTTGCTCTTCCAGACTGTGCTGTAACCAGGATCTCTGACCTGGAACATGGATTGTTTGGCTGACATACACAGACAAACGCCAAGGCTAATACTAGGGGGAGAAGGGAAGCAGCGGGGGCAGTCAGGAGAGGTAACAGATGAGAACAGGAAGGGTCAGAGCCTGCTCAAGACGCAAGACACAAGTCCATAGGAAATTGGGCTTCCTCTGCTCTGCTCTCTATGGTTTCTGTTCCTTTTGTGTTGTGTTTTTCTCTTCTGCACACAGGAGGAACCAGCTGCATTTCCCTCCCTGCTAGAGAAAGGAAATAGTTCAGAGCCAAGGGAACAGCACAGCAACTTACAGAAACACCTGCATGGCAATACATCACTTGGGACTTGGCTCCCATTGTGGCCTGTGCTGGGTGTATTCCCTGGGCCATTTCCACCCAAGTGGGAATGATGACTCTGTGGTTCATGCATCACACTCACAGCAAGGAGGGCAATGCCTTGGTATGCCTTTGAGTTGCCTCAAAACTGTCCAGAGACCATTGCAGGGCAGGCATAGATCCTGCTGATGGGAGTTTCTGTTGAGTTGTGCTCTTTAGAAGAGGAGAGCAGCTGCCTTCTGTAGTGGTAGTTTCTAGATACAATTTGAAAGATGAAGGCTCAAACACAATGGGTAGCCCTGGCATTTAAATTATGCCCTTTGCAAGTTTGTCCTGGTTTCTTACTGCTGCCTGTTTGCATGAGTGCTTGCAAGTTTTCATGCATTTGTCCTGGTTGTGCCCTGAGGTGGGAGAGAGACCGTGCAGATCTCAGTAAAACAGGGCCTTGGACAGACATGAGTGACATTCTGGGGTAGTGTTGTCACTCACTGGCCCATCCTGTCCTGCGTGGTCTGTTTTTCTGAGGGTCTGCCCTACCAGGGAGGGAGGACCTCTCCCTGGAGCCCTTGCTGGCCATTCCGAAGGCAGAGCAGGTCTGTTCACAGCCTCATTTCGGGTAGGGCTGCCTGTAGGGATCCAGAGCTCTACAGAAGAGTGAGAGCTGGTCCTGCAGTTTCTGCATCAGACCCTGCTACCAGTGTGTAAATAAACATGATACATTTGTAGCCTGAATATATCTCAAGATTGTTCCAAGATGTTCCTAGTTCAAAACCTAGTTCATTAAAGTAAGAGGCAGAGGCATCTGTGAATGGTTTGAGAGGCAGTGTCTATATTTTGTCTTATTGATTGCCTTTTGCCTTCCTGTCTGGAACCTTTTGAGAGATGACTGTGATGCTGAAATGCATTGTCTCTTTCTGTATATTAAAGCTGCCTAGGCTGAAAAAAAAACCCCAACCCACATCCAGCCTGTATCTGAAAGCCATGGATTGATAGATCCTTGCTATAGCTCTTCAGATAACTGTAAATTACTCCAGGCTGTTACAGTTTCATTGTAAGGAAGTTCCTTCCTTGACTCACACTTCTTTGCATCACAGTAAAATGCAATTAGGTGACGTACTTATTGTGGCTTGGAGCACTTACAATTCTCTCAGCCTTATGTTGTCAACTTTTGCTCAATAGCAGGCTTGTGGACTGTGTCACTGTGCCTGTGTTAGCATATATTATCACCATATGGTGTTTCAGTAGTGAATAGGAAACTTCTATGAGTATGTAAAAGAGAATGAAACGAAAAAAATATTACAGCAAGATAAAACTAACATGCTGCTTCACTGCTGAAAGTGAGCACTCTAACTAACTGCTGTTTCTATGGGAAATCAATAATGTGTTGGTCCAATGAGTATTACTGTCTTCCCCCACAGATTTAAAAACAAAAACTAAACAAAAAAAGGACCTGGCCAGAAAAATGAGATTTTGAAGTGGTTATAAATACTTCTGCCAATGTTTGCAGTCTGAGACTGATTCCTCCCTGCCCAAACAAAATATTTTGAGCCGTACTATGAATTCTTCACTTGGAAGGAAGTAGCTTCGTGTGCATAAGTACAGTAAGAGCAAGGGCAGGTTGTGCTGTTTACATGGCATTATGTGTAAAGACAGGCAGGACTGTTGCAATCATCTCACTTGATTGTCAGCATAACCCGGGTAAGAGACTTCGCTGTCTTGCCATAAGTAGCACTGTTATTTATCTTTGGGTTGACAAGAGACTGAGTGTGTTACCCCCTCTGGAGTGATTTGTAAATGCTGATGAGAGCCCATTCCTGTCCCAAGAAGCTCAGAGCCACGAAGAATTGGTACCATCTTGTGTACCAGCAATCACTCCAGTCATCACGGAAGTCTCAGGCAATTTTGATGCCTTCGTCCAAAACCATTAACTTGTGATCCAAGGAGAATTCAAGTAAGATGGGAGGCACAGTTCTGTTTCCATTCAGCAGAAAGCCAGGATGCACGAGCAGCTTCAAGCTGTGATTATCAAGAGGGGAAGAGAAGATGTCGGGGTTGATTACTGTGCTGGTTTGAAGAAAGATCAACTGTGCATTACGTGGAATATCTGTGCAGTTAAGACCTTTTTGTAGTCTTAAAAAGTGATAGAAAAACCACTGTTGTTCAGGAGGATTTTTTTGAGCACTGTGTAGTTCAGCAGGGAGATAATACAAATATTGTTTTGGATTCTATTTAATCTTTTTCTGGAAAGACTTTGACTGGAGTCCACATCAGCAGCTCATGTCCAAAGTGCAAGACAGGGGATCTGGCTGTGGAACAGGGTGGCCACAAAGGTCATGGTGTTTTATGAGGCCCCAATGGCAGAGAGCTGCTACTGTGCTCAAGACAGCACTCTCTGCTTGTGAGAAAAGCTGTGGAGATACCACACAGAGGATGCAATTGTTAAGTGCTTCTTTTGGGTAAATGTAAATCACTGTTAGGTGTTGGACGTATCTGGAGAAGTCAGAGCCAGCACCCCAAAGCAGGGCTGTTTAACACTGGAAACCATCAGGCTTTCTCGCAAGACTTGCCTTTGACAAGACTTGGCTTTGACATTGTTGAGTAATGTGGTCATTTCTAACTAATGGCAGTAAAACTTTAGGGAACACCTGCTGTTTGGATATTGAACATATGTGTGCGTGCTCATGTAAAATCACAAATGCATGCAGGTCTAGAGAATACAATTTATATTTGGCATCTTTCCTACAAATTGTATTTCAGAACACCTTAAAGTCTTCCTGTAAATAAAATCATTTCAGAATTGAGCTCATTAATGGAGAGAAGGAGATGAGGTAAGGGCACGAAGACAAAGGAGGAAAAAGGTGGATTTTGTTTTGTTTTGTGGGCTTTTTAAAGGCAAAGCATTCATTTGATGTATTCCATCATTTGCTGAATGTACTCAGTGATTTCTCAGGAGGACATATGGACAATCTCAGGAGATTGCCTGCATGATAGGAGCTGCATGGAGCCAAAAGCAAAAATGATAGGCTGATCGCTTAAAAAGTATAAGTGGAGGGAATATCTGAGGATCTCTGGCTGTTTTGCTTATCAGGCAGTGCTGGATTATCCCCTATAATCAGTTCTTTCGCCAGCCCAGTTTCAAATAAATTAAATGTAAATATCTCATTGCTTTCTTTGGATGATTATTCCAGACTGAAATGTATACAGCTGCTAAGAGGTATTTGACTTCAGCATTTCCTTTCTTAATTTAATCTCCTTGTTCTGAGTTTCTGAGTGACACTTCATATATGTGTCCATGCATATGTCCTCGTACCATATGGATGCATTCCACATCTCCACATACGGAGTGTGAGGAGGTTGAAATTCCCCAGTACAGAGCTGTAATAAAAGGACTGACAGACTGGGTCTGTAATATGCCTGACCTGACAATTAAGCAAACTTATTACCATGTCAGCCTGCCAGATGGATCATCTACTCATGATGTAACGTGTGCTGCTTCTTGAATGTATTGGAGTGCAGTTTCCTATTTTATGTTTGTTGAGCTGAGAAAGGGAGAGGGAAGAGACAGTTTTATTTGAACTAAACCCACTCGTTTCAAGTGTGTTTAATGATAGCAATATGTGACAGATAAAATAAAATCCTAGGCCCTGGTCCATGTTTATTTTAATTTCAAGCAATGGGGAGAGATGGAAGAGATAAAATTATAGGCTAAAAATGTCTCTTGATGTAAAATAGCAGCTTGAGTCCTGAAGGGGCTTTCCTTGCTGCACCCTGCAGGGTTCTCAGATACATTTGTCAGAGCTTTGCCAGGTAGGAATTTGGGGCTTTGGCTCTGAGAAAGGTCAGGATGGAGTGATTGGCATCAGCCTTATAATTGTTTCTTCTTAACTTACTAAAGATAGTAGGACTGTACTGAAAGAGTGGGGAGGAAAGAAGTACTCAGTCTGAAGCATCTATCACTAACCAGGACTTTCTTTAAACCAAGTCCCACCCTGAACCTGAAAAGGAGGTAAATTGTTCTCAGACCTGTGTTGTAGATGTGTCCCTGAGACTGCCAGACCTCTACCTGCTGTTGTGTAGCCTTGGCTGGGCTATCTTGTGCCTCTGGGCTGCACATCTGTCAAATAGGGAAGAACCCCACTTCTTTGCCCACCTGCTCAGTGTGCAGTGTTTGGGTGAATGTCCAGTACCTGGGGCAGTGAGGATGCCTGGGTGATGTGCTGTTTGTGACCTACAGCATTTGCATCCGGACCTCTGGGGTTTTATTCTCTCCACTCTTCTGTGACAGCAGCAGGGGTGGATTGGGATAAAGTGTCTCTCTCCAAGGCTTATGTTGAGCACAGCCTTGCAAGTTTGTACAGCTGTTTCACTTTTCTGTGTGGCTAAGCTGGCAGAGCCAACACCAAAGCAGGTATCTGTTTGTCTTTGAAATAATTACCAAGGTGCTGTTCTCCATTTTTAAGCTGTTCTCTGCTTGAACAGCTTAAGAACTCCCTATACATCCAAACCAGGTCCCTCAATCCTCTGAGGAGCTGTAAGCTAATGACTCAAGGAAACGTGAAGGTGATCCTCTTTCTCTGCAGAGGTGCTTTAACTGGCTTTGCAAGTGGAATGTTGTGCCCAACAGCTGGGAATTTTTCCTGCACACAAGTGCGGTATGGTGGAAGGGAGGCAGTAAAGATTAGTGCCTGTGCCCACACTGGAGATGCATTGTGTGGGGATATACCAGTGCGCCCACTGGCTCCATCACATGCTGTTGACTGGCCCTCTGTTAATTGGATTTCTCGTATGCAAAAGACACTGCAGTTTCACTGCTGGAATTCCCTGGGGAATTTTTAGTATCTTATTTACTTGTCAAGTTTTCTTGAGCATCTCAAATGCTGGCTGTTGTGAAGGCTCATCTTCATCTCAGCTTGGCTCATGTGATGAAAGCATTTTGGTATCCTGTTTCCTGGACTCAGATAAACGCTCTTGTCTTGTAGGGTTTGTAGTCTGCGACTGAGCTTGGAGGGAAGTCAGATTTGGAGTGTATTCACTCAAGCGCGTTTTGTCCTGACTCGTGTCATTATAGTGTTGGTCAACTGCTGGTGCTTTTTTGAAGACAGAAGTAGCACAAGTCTGGTTTCTAGAAAAAGAACCTGCCAGCATTAGAAACTGGAATTAAAACCGTGGCTTTCCAGTATCTTTCTGTCATATGTCAGTGTATATAGACCTGAAATTAAGAACTTGGCCTTGTCCATCCTGTGTCAGATCAATGGTCACTCCAGCTCAGTGTTCTTTCCTGTAAATACCAAAGAAAGAAGACAAGAGTGGTGCAAATTCATAGCAACACTGCCCCAGAATATTTCCCTTTATCTAAGAATTTGCTGTTCACAGAGACTGGCTTGATAAAAATTATGTCTTTCTTAATATTCAGTCAGAGATTTTTCTTCCATCAGATCATCTAATTGCTTTATGTGCGCATGTAAATCTCTGGAATTTAAAGCATCCCATGGCAAAGGAGTCCAATGGAGGTGGGGCAGACCCACCTTGTTCTCAATATTTTTCCTTTGCCTCGCACTAGGGTGGTTTCCTGTTGCTTCTTTCTAGCACTGGAAGAGACAGAACAATCATTCCTCCTGTTTGTACCATTCGGAGTCTTAGCTGTCTTTTTTCAAGGCTCAAGGCTCCTGGGATACCTGGTTATTTCAGAGGAATGTGAAAAATTTAGGTGCAGTATCCATTTGTTGCTGATCAGGTGTTGCTATCTAGCTGCAAACTGGTGAGCTTCTAAGTAGAAAAATGGAAGTGGCTACTGGACCTGTACTAGTCTATTTTTTATTTGCTATTGACTTACTCTGAAGCAATGGCTTAATTGTGGATTTTATTTATTAGAGGTGTAGCCTGTGATTCAGCTATTGGACTTTCAGAGTAACTTCCATAGTGTCCTGCTTTTTTCTGGTTTGTTTTGGTGGTTTTGGTTGTTTGGGGTTTTTTTCCAGTCATTGCAGGATTAAATGATTTGGCTAGATTCTGACCTCTTTGCCAAACTTCTTGTGTGATGGTTTCCAAAGAGTGTATCCATGGGCACTTTGATGCTTGCAAATACAAAGTGATAGGAGAGATACAAGATGACTGATTTGGGAGAGGTCTGATGCAGCCAGAGTACTTTGGAACCAGATGGGATGTGCTGTTTTCCCTTTTCTCACAGATTTCTGGCATGCCCCTTTATTTTCAGTAAGATTTTTAATTTTTCTAGCATTAAGTTTTCCATCTGTAAAACAGAGGTGGTAATAATAACACATCCCACCTGGCTGTCTGACTTCAAAAAGGATTTTCAAATCTCCAGCTGAAAATTCTTCTACAATCACAAAAATATGACAGTTTTGCCAGCTTATGTAAAAAATTGTTTCTTGCAGTGAAAAATCAATATATCAAATACTTTTATTTTCTATAAGGGAATTCAGCATCAGACTCATCCAAATGTGTTAGCTAATGTTTTGCATTATAGATTGTGTGCTATTAATTTAATTTCAAGTTCTATGCAGAGAAGAAACTGTTTAGTGTACTTTAGTGATTTATACTATGATTTGATCAGTGTGTTAGTAGTCTGGCAGATCTCAACTTCCAGAAACATCTAAGAGCTCAATACATTAGAGATGAATAATCTATGTACATGAACATGTGTGTTTTTATTGCTAAAGCTAAATTAAAACATGAGCCCTTTAGGGCTGAATTAGCCAGCACTTCTCCAGCTCTTTTTCTATCTTTCAAAACTCCTCTGTGCAATCAGTATGAATCTAATGTGCTCTGCATTATTTTTCTTCTTTAGCATGAAGACCTGGAGAGACAGTGAAAGCTCTGTATAGAAAGTATTGTAAAGTGAGGGAGGGAGCCCAACAAAGCTAATTATACAGACACTCCCACTCTATTACCCTTTAGAGAAATTGAGCCCAACATTCTGCTCTCAAGCTTGTTAAACTATTCTTTTTGGGTGCAAGGAGCTTATTGAGGGAATGAAATAGCTACACTGTGTAATCAGAATGGGAATTGGAGCAGATCATTATATTTACTCATTTGATTAGCCATAAAATAGCTACTGAAGTCCCCATTTTAAATCTGCTTAGCAATTGTGCAGCAGGGCAAACAGGGTCTTTTAATTAGAAAAGAAAAGAGATTGCAGTATTTTTTTATAAGTAATAAATATATAAACATACACGCATTGTGATCCTGTTTATGTAAATAACCTCTTCCCTGTGGGTGTTCTTGCCTCCTAATTGTTCAGGGTCTGTCTGCTTCCAGCTGCAAAGAAAAAGGGAATGACACGTCTACACTAGAAAGCACAATGTCTGGGACTTAAAATCCAGCCAGAGATTTAGATTAGTCATTAGGTTGAAACTACAATAGGAGGGATAGGTAACCCCAGAAAAAGGTGGCGTGGCAAAACGGTGGGTCCTTGGTTACTGGAGGGTCTTTAGGTCAGGCTGTGCAAGGGTCTTTCAGGAGCAGTTTAGACAGGGTCAGTCGTGCGTTAAGGGAGAGACTGGGCTGAGCAGTCTCCTGAGGTCCCTTTCAACCCGTAAGATTTACTTAAGACAGGTGAGGCTGTAAGACATCATCAGGGGGTTGCCTTTACCAGCTCCCATTCCTGAGGGAGCTGGAGTCTGAGGGGCTCAGGCAGGGGCAGTGTGTGGTCTCCCCGACACGTCTGAGACCAGCAAGTCCTGAGCTGCCTTGCAGGCACTGCCTGCCTTTGTGCACAGCCAGGGGTGCCCTGCTTTCTCTCTAAGAAAATTCAGTGCCCGGCCACTGTCCATAAAGGCTTGGAAATGAGCCATTACTGAAGGTTTCATTTCCTGGCTTCCTTTGCTATCTGAGGAACTTGGAAATCAGAGAAGATGTTCCAAAGGCAGCGAGCTCTGTAGCCACTGGTTTCTCTGTTCAGAAGAACACTGTCTTAACATTTCTGAAGTATAAAATATGCTTTTAGGAAGTAAAAAGCTGTGAAAATATTTCAGCTTTTTGTTTATTTAGTTTGGTTTTAAGACAACCTGAAGCAGTGAAATAAGCCTGGTTACAGAGAGCAGACTTGTTTTAAAAAGGCATTAGACTATGTGCGGAGGGCTGAGCATTGGTAAGCGTGCATTGTGGTGCTCTACCTTTATGGGTCACTGAAAAAGTCATGTTATTAATGACAATAACAAAATCATTCATTTGATGTTGCCTGTGGATGACAAGACCTTTGGGCAGCAGGAAGGGGCACAGTAGAGCTTTGCCATTACACTTGTAAGGGATGAAAGAAGTAGTTGGCCTAGTGACTCATTTTTTCATGGACATATTCTCCAGTATTTCCTTTTTCATAATTGATTTAACTGGTGCCATGGGTTAGATAGAACCCACTTGCAAATGCCCAGAAGTCCTACTGTGTTGAGAAGTCATCTCCAGGGAGGCTCAGAGCAATCCCTTCCAGATGAGCTGTGGGGACCTAAAAGGACACACCTCAGGGAGAGAAATGCCAGCACTGAATGTTCTGCATCTGCCGAGGGAGACACTGGTGCCTGGGGATTGTGGCTCTGGCATTGTTCCACAGCACTAAATTATATAAGCAGTACATTGGGCAAGCCAAAAAAAAAAAAAAAAAAGGCATTATTAGGCCCAACATACCATTAGTTGTAGCTTCATGGCCAAGAGAACAAGCACCTAACTATAAAGAGGTTAGAAGTGTACTGTAAATTTTAGTGAACACCTAATTCTCTTTTTAGTGTGGCTGGAACACCTGCAGTGAGCTGGGGCTGTTCTGCATTGCCCTGCATTGCTGTAAGCACCTCAGGGCCCACCTGGCCATCAGGAGGAGCAAGGGAAAAGGGGAAAAAGGAGACTGCATGGTTCAGTTTTCACTTGATTGTGGCAGCAAAGCTATTTAAGTGCTTTCTCTGAAGTTCTGCACACCTGTAGCTCCCACTGAAATTAGTGGAACACTTGACATTGATGCAAATTCCTCTCCTTTTTTGTCCATCCACCAGCCTGCTCATATCCTTTCTGTACCACAAGGGTGGAAAGAGCCCTAGTCTAGTCTCACCAGCACAGTGTATGCAGAGCAACTGGCCAAGTGAGGATCCTGCAAGAACATTTTTTAACTTACATCTCCCTTTGGATACGTGCCTTTCCCAACTGAACGGCTGCTTTGCACCCGGGGAAGCAGGGTTTGTGTTTAGAGCACGTCTGCGAATTGCAATTGTTGACTGGATCAAGCTGTCACTGTGTCACTTAAATGTTACAATCTCTCAAGCTGTCACGATGACTTTTAAATTGAAGCAAAGGTGATGGCTTCCTTCGCACGTCGACAGCCGCGCCATTTCCAGAGCTGTGCGTTCTGGCGCTCTGCAGGCTGCCTTCTGCTTTGAGAAGTTTTATCCCCCCAGCCTCTTTCCTGGGGCTATTTGCATCTCACCTGCCTGGCTGCCGTGAGGGCACAGTTAGATCAGGACACACAGCTCCATGCTTTCAGTAAGCCAGGTGTTTCCAGCCAAGAACATAACTTTCCATAGTAATTTGGTGTTATTTGCATAGGATTCTCTTCCTCCCAGGGAAAAGTGTACTCCTGTAATCTGATCTAAGAGGGCTTCTAAAGGAATTATTTAACTATTTCTCTAGAAGTATGTAATAAATTTCCCGGTAGGGCTGGCGCTCTTCTGCGTGGTGGAGGAGTGAGAAAGTATTTAGTGAGATTTCCCAAGAGACGCGCCTGAATGCGTCTTTTCTGTAGACATATCTGCTATTGTTGCTCATTGCAGGGACATGCTGCAGTTCACAGAAGCAGCTTTGACTTTACTGGGGTTCTGCCACTTCAGAAAGGGTTTTCTCTTCTGGAAGAGCTGATCTCGCTAATGCTTGTTTTGAGTCCAAGCATATGGGTACCTCTGCTCCGTGAAGAAGTGCTGGGTTGGGCTGCTGAGATGGTCTCACATAGGTGGAATGAGCTGCCCTCATGCAATCCCCCCACCAGCACACACAGAGATTTTAATCTGTGCAGTGAAGACAAGGGCATAGTTATTTCTGTACATGTCCAGTTGTAAATGTTGGTAAGTCTGTGTGGGTTTTTTCCAAGGGCTGTGTGAGCTGTGTTTTGGCATTTACAAAGCAATGAGTCTGAAGCATGTGTTCACATGACAGGCAATGGAGAATTCATTGCACTTTTGGTGAATCCATCGAAAGTTGTTGGTTTCATGCTAATCCCTTAAGATCCTGCCTGGACTGGAGCAATACCCAGCAGGAGCCTGATGGACCTGCGGTTACAGTGTGCACTCCTGCTCTGGTTGTAGTGCTCGGTGTTTTCAGATGAAGCATTGGTAGGTGAGGAGGTGGTAACTTCAGTAAGTGCAGGTGAAATGCCTGTGCTGCTGTGGCAGCTGAGCACTTCAGTGCTGGTGATTTTGCTCATAGTTGCTGAGATCTTGGGTAGGAGGAGAGGAAAATCAAATCTTGATCGCTATGGAAAATTTGGTCTTTGGCATCTGAGTAGGAAAATGTGTGGCATTCAGCATCCACAGGGAACTTGGTGCTCAATCTGGCACAGATCTAGAGGAGCTGAAGAATATGACCTTCTGTCCATTTTAAGGCATGGTCACTGCCTTTTAGCCCATTGAGGCTAGCATTTTCCAAGCACTGACCTTTCCCAGGCTCAGCTGGGAGGTGAGTAGGCTGCTGGTTTTGGGGAGCTGGATGAATGCAGAAACCCCAGAGCCCCATTTCAGCCCACTTTGCAAAGGACCAGGTCACCTCCACTTCTGTGCTGGCGGCGTTGTGGTTGATTGTCTCCCTGGCCTTTGGAATGCCCAGTCTCCGGTCACCTCCAGCTTTGGAAGAGCAGGAGAAGGTGTGGAACTGCTCCCTCCTGGCAGGGGTGGGCAGTGATGAGACTCACCATTGCAGTCAGCTCTTGGTCCAAGCACTCCATTGATTTAATTAATACTGCATAGGAGGGAGCAGGCACTGCTCTGAAGCCCTTTGCAGGATCTTTGGAATCTGCCCGTGCAGTGTTTCTGTCTGCGTGTCCCTCTGCCTTTCAGGGTTGGTGGAATGACTGAGTAGTGCTGACGACATTAGTTGTTGGCCTGTATTAATTATTTCCGCGGGTTCCATTTACTTGCGTGTTCCCTATGGGAATGTTGTGCATACAGATCACAGCAGCACTTAATTTTATTGCAGTGAGTGGCTGAGGTTGGGGAAGGGGAGGGGGGAGAGGAGAGAAAGGGTCGTGTATGCGTCAGCCCTGTCAGGCTTTTCCTTCTGTTTCATTTGTGCTGAGGTTTTTATTATCATTAAGCCGATTGTATCTGTGGCACAAAGGGCTGAGTTACCTCGGTAACCACACTAGCTGGGATGGTAATCCATTTATAGCATCACTGCTCAGGTCTGATTAAATTAGCATGCTGATGACGTAAATGCTTGGCTGGGTGATGCTGATGAGGCTGCTCCTAATAGGAACTCTCGCCCTTACATTTATTCTCATTTATTTCATGAGACCCCTGCAGGAAATGTACAGAAATAAGGCTACAGATGATTGACTCTTGTTTTCAGAACAACTTGTGCTGCTAGCAACAGACAGCGCTTGATCTGAATGCAGACGGCAGCCCGCACATTTCGCCTTGTTTCTTCCCGCTGCAGAATTCCCCACACAGCCCTGCTGAGGCAGAGCCCTGCTCTCGAGCCCTGCTTGCCATCTGCCACAGCAGCAGCGGGAGCAGCTCCTCTGGCTGATGGGCTATTTCCAGACACCACTACAAAAGAAATAAAAAAGGTAATAATAAAAGAAAAGGAACACCCTGGTTCTTTACTCCCTCCAGTGAGATTCCTGCAAACACAGACATCCTTTTACTCCCTCGAAACAAGCCAGTTATTTATGTCTGAATCTTCAGCATTGAACAATACCGTTCAGTGCTCACATGTGGATCAAATGCTTTCAGCATCTTCTGTCCAGCCCCTTGAGGGAAAACACTGACAACTGTATGATCACATCACTGTGCCTGTTATTTGATGAAGTGGTGAGAACAAGAGGACTGAGAGTTGCTGAAACTCCTGGTTTCCCTTCCCAGCCCTCTCTCTGATTTACTGGATATGGAGTCTTTGGGGCAGGCAGCTTCCTAGCAGGCTATTTGGGGCTCCCAGGACTTCAGTTTTTCATCTGTATAAAGAGAATTAAAAAGGATGCTTTTACTTTTTTTTTCCTTTGTGCAAGAAGCATGGGAGTGTTTAAATGTGTTTAAGTTCCAAAAGTATTTGGAGATCCTTAGGTGGAAACTCTGAGGTTCTGAACAATTTACCATTTTAATTGTCAGATCTGATTTATCCAGTCAGCATAGAAGGATTTAAAAGGAATTTTTGAACAAAAGCAGTTTTGGGATGGAGGACTAAAAATGCAATAAATTTTAAGTAGCAATAAATAGTTTGGCACTTGCCCTGGAGTATGAGCAGATGTGGTTGCACAGAAACCACTGGAGCTACACCTGCTTTGAGTCGGATTTGTACATGGAAATCTGTTATTTGTGAAATAACAAGCCTGCTTTTGAGAC
The DNA here is from genome assembly GCA_013400975.1 of Atrichornis clamosus. Classification (NCBI taxonomy): domain Eukaryota; kingdom Metazoa; phylum Chordata; class Aves; order Passeriformes; family Menuridae; genus Atrichornis; species Atrichornis clamosus. The sequence goes on along the minus strand of WBMZ01007968.1, from coordinate 176,040 downwards.
ACAAATACTCAGTGTCAGTACTGTCATTTTCTGGGCCTGCAAATTCTTATCTAGAGCTCATAGGGCTTTTCCTTGGGAACACTGGGGTAAAGGGATGGTCTTTGGGTACATGGGAGCCCTCTGCCTGTGCTTTTCCCAGCTCTGGTTGCTCTCTTTGAGAAGTATCCAGTGCCTGAAAGACCAACATTTGAAGCTGTATAAAGATGAGGGGCATTAAATTTGTCAGTGGCAGTGCTTCACCCGCCTGGCAGCCAGCTGGGCCGGAGCATCCCGAGGCTGCTCCCCTTGCTCAGTGCTCCCTGTGCAGTGATAGGGAGCAGCTGAACTGGGGATGCTCCTGCTCATTCCCTGGACTGCGTGGGACACGTGTGCTCCAGCCGCAGCCGTGCCAGCACCATGCTGAGAGGTCGGCTCTGCTCCCCAGCCTCCTGCCAGAGCAGGTGCGCTTCATTAATGAAGGTATTTTGAAGAGTTTGATTCTACCTCTGGCTCAGTTCAAAGCATCCTGCTGTCAAGAAGCCCTGCACCCATGCCTGGGATGCCTTACTCTGGGGCTTTCTTTTAAATTTAGACTTTAATGTGTAATTCCATGAATTTACTATTTTCAGTGTAAGAAATGTAAAAGCTGGCAGCAGCAGCAGCGTGTTCAGGAGGGACTGTGGTACTCCTTGGCTGGACTCTGCTTCCTCCAGAAGTGACAAGCATGAGCAGCATTTTCCTGATTTATTTCCTGGATAACTTTAACCTCCTGGTAGAATGAGCTGCTCCAAGGGACACAGACTCATCATGGTGACCCAGCCAGCACATGAGGTGATGGAGGCTCCCCAGCACTCAGCAAGGGGTGCTCCAGATTGTACTGAGGCGTGGGAAGTCATCCCTTTCCTCCTCAGGTCCACAGCATCTCTGCTCAATAAGTAAATAATCATCCCTCTCTTAATTACCACCCTTTGGTTAATTAGCCTGTGTGCTGGGGCTGACAAGAGCGTATGGAGAGGAGATGGCTGTCTCCATTCCAGCAGCATTCACAAGCTGTCTGGCAATATTTTTGGCATCAAGACCATTCCTGTTCATTTCAAGGGCATCACAAGAGCCTAGCTGAGGTCTGAGTCCCTCTTTTTTCAGCTTTTTTTTTTTCCAAAGATTTATCTAAAATAAGAGTCATATTTTGATCTGAAGGGTCTGCCCCTGACTTGGTTTGCTGAAGGAGAAGTTATTCTGGCACTAACGAGCTCAAGTCAGACAAGGACCGCAGAGCAGGAGGGGAAGTCCCACTGAAATTCCCCTCCCTTCCCCACGGGTTTCTGTGATTTTTGGCATGAGTGCGTTGCCTTAAAAGTGCCTGGAAATTTTCTTTATAGGTGAGCAAAATTTCAACTCATTTGTCTACCAAATTAGAGCAAGGCAGGAGATGAACAGTAATAAAATTCCTGTTTGTTGAAACAGACCCATTCTTGCTCATTTGGAGAAAAAGAAAAGCCTCTTGCGTTTGCATGTGTTTGGATTTTGATGTTGCTTGAGCCTGGTCCCTCTCTTTTTTGAAGTCCTTGGGATATTTGTGTCTTATTCCAGTGGGAGAGGAATCCGTTGGCAGAATTTGGTTTAACACTATAGGGGTTATTATTTTTTTTTTTTTTAAATGGGGGGAAGCAAGGATTGGGTTTTTTTAACTATTTTTGTTCTTCTAAAGGAAGGTTTGCTCCTTATTATCTCACAAGTTTTTATCTGGTGCTGAGTCATGGAAGTGAGAGAATGTGTAGGCGTCTTAGCATAAGAGAGAGTAATTCTGTCATTTACATTTACAGACAGTTATGCTTTCCAGAAAACTTTTTTTTTGTGGGTTGCAAAAGTGATTAATCTGCTGTTGAAGCTGTCAAAGGAGGTTTTCTGTTTAAGAATTTTTTGAAAGAGAGAAAAATCTGTTTCTACTTATAGGAAATAATAAGGTAGAAACTGGAATTAAAAAAAAAAAAGCATACTGAAAGAACAGACAAGAAAATGTTCCCTTTCCTAATTATATTTTTCCTTTTTCTTTTTATGTATCTATCCATCTGTCTAGCAGCCTATATATCTATTTGTCTGTCTCATGGAAAAGTTGTGTGGACTTTGATACAAAGCTAAATATGGTAGAATTATGGCCAAATTCAGTATTATCAATTCCAGCTGTTAAAAATATCAAGGAATCAGTTTAAAATAATTTTTGTTTTCTCTTTAAAGAAAACTTATTTCAGTTTCTTTTTATTTTTCCATCACACTGTTTAGTTCTTATGTTTTAAGCTTTTTCCGCACTCTTGAAAACTGCATTTCTTTTTAATGAAGTCCAGAGTCCTCAATTAAATACTTCTCTGCAGTAGTAGTAGGATAAACTATTTCTTTTCTTTTCCTTCATCCCTTTTTCTATTTTTTTTCCTTTTCCATATTTTTTTTAAAATTGCTATTAGGTTTTTCTTTTCTTATTAAAAAAGGAATTAATTACAGCTGAGACAAATCCTTTCCTCCTTAGGACATATTCTCAGTGGCAAGAACTGTAGTGCTGTTGGAAAGCTAAAAGAGAGCTTACCAGTTTCAATCAAATTTGTAGAGACCACTGCTATCAACGGCATGATCAACTGTGATTCTTGTTTGTTGTACACATTCCTAAGGACAAACTGGATGCTATTTAGCGTGGAAATTGAGGGTTTTCTTCTTATCCAAGTAGGCAGTGATGTTTTCAAGTGATCTTCTGTCAGAGTAGAGGCGGGAGTATGAAAACGTGATGTACTTTCGGCATCGTTTATCCCGTTATGAAAAGTGTGATATGCCCAGCAAAAACTCTCTTTTGGGGGTTCCAGTGGAGCTGACACTGTGTGATGGAGGCAAGGCAGCTAAAGCAGGCTGCTGTGCTAGAAGCTGTAGCTGTCACAGGTAGCCTTGGACAGAGAGAATGGGCACTCATCATCTTGCCTGAGGACAGCCTGCAGGGCAGAAATATGTCCCTCCATGTCCCACCTAGCTGAAGCCCTCAGCCCAAGCCCAAACGGACTTTTGACAAGGGCATGTAGTGGCAGGATGAGGGGGAATGGCTTTAAACTGAAAGAGGGCAGGTTTAGATTGATGGAGAAATGCTTCCCTGAGGGTGGTGAGGCACTGGCACAGATTGCACAGAGAAGCTGTGGCTGCCTCAGCCCCGGACTGTTTAGGGCCAAGTTGGATGGGGCTTTGAGCATCCTGGTGTAGTGGAAGATACAAGATACCCTGTCCATGGGAGGGGCTTGGAACTGGGTGAATATTAAGGTCCTGTCCAATCCAGACCCATCTATGATCATATGATCAATGCCACATCTGCTCACTTGCTTTGGTTAGAAGTGGTGTTTTTAGCATCTCCCTTATCCCTGCTCTGGTTAAAGTGTCTGCTCTCCTCATGCCCCATTTCTCACAGCTGCCCTTTCTCCCTCCCCAACCATAGTAGCTTCAACCATGATCCTTTAACCTTCAGCAGAAAATTATTTGTGCCATGTAAGAGGAATATTGATTTTTACATCACATGGCCCATGAGGCATCAGAAATCACATTTTTTCCTGTAAGTGTGGCTTATCTCTAGCTTTTAGGAAAAAATTAGCTTTGGGCCCTGTGAGATTTCCTGTTCGGGGTGAGTGGGTTCTGCATTTAGATCTTTTCACTGGAAAGCCACGTGCTGCAGCTGGACTTCTAAATTAAAGGGGGAAGGGAATTAACCTGGCTTAACCTAAGTTTTGACAATTCCATTGAGAGGCCAGTGACTCATTTAGAGAATTCATCGAGTCCACAAGGGTTAGAATGATACTTCTGAAAGCTTATAGAATGTCATTGCTTTGTGTTTCAACAATTGGGTCCTGCAGTGAATTCTTGTGGGTTGTTATGGAAAAAAGATTTATTGATGACTTGTGATGCCAGGATGCCTCCTGCGTGCATAATTTTTTTCTCTTAAAATACAAATACACCATAAACCGCAAAAGAAAAAAAAAAGGATGCATTATAAACTAGAAGTGAAATACGGTTTAACCCCATGGTAAATTCAGACCTGAATTCTCCCTATTCCCCTCGAGTTCGGGTCTGGAGCTTAATTTGACCTGTGACAAACAAGAACAAAAGCCACAAAACTCCATTTTGGATCCAAAATTCCTTGCAGTTTTTGGGCATCCGCTGCTGAGTTTTGGAGAGCATTGAGTCCTTGTTAGAAACATTGTTGAAGCCAAGCTCTCAGAATTAAAATTAATACTCCCCAGTCCCAAAGTTTTTTAGCATTTAGCACTCCTGCCCCAGGGCTAGAAAGTCACTGTTTCAAATTCTAAAGTTAAAAATGTCAAAATCAGTTAGACTATAAGTCCCAGTAGCCATCAGTATGCATTTATACATCCACCACAAGGAAAGAAGTGAGCAGAGAGGGAGGATATGTCTATTTGTTTTGAATTAGCACACTTGGGTTTAATTCCTAATGCAAAAGGGTTCATGGCTGGGTGCACAGGTCAGGGGGCACAGCTGGCCTGGCAGTGATGCTGCTGCTGGTTTAGTCCAGTGCAGGCTGTGTTTAACCTTGATTAGAAATTTCCTTTGCTTCCATTCAGGTTGCAGCAGGATGAATTTCCAAGATCTCCAGCATGTTGAGGTTTGAGCAAAGCTGGACGATTAGTACCTGGTTGAGGTCAGATTTGTAGGATTCGTTACTGTTTGCACAGAAACTTCAGCTGCGTTCCCAAGGGGGAGAAAAACCCTCTGAATTGAGAGGCAGGAGTAGCCCAAATTCAGACCTGCAACAGCCAGTGTGTTTGGAGTAAATCTGCTGGAGGCAATAGACACACTTGAGCTGGCACCAACTGTCACTGAGATCAGAATCTGGCTTGATAGAAAGCACTTTTAAAAAATGTAATTTAGGCAGCAAGAGGTATTGAAGAGTATTTTAGTGCTAAGCTGTGACTGTGATAACCCAATCAGCAAGCCATGGAGCAAATGTTTTGGGATGTTATTTTGGTCTAAGAGCAGTGTAAGCGGGGAAAATTACAAATCATAACTTAATAGGGCTCACTAGGTCGTTGGTGATGAAGTTTAGGAATTTTTTTCTTTTCTTTCTAAAACTCACTGAGCTGAAAAAAGTGTGGCATAGAAGAAAGGCTGGTATTAAACCAGGATGTAGGACTTAACTGTATCAAAAAAGTTTGACATTTTTGGACTAAATCTATATCCTAGTCAGCAACATCAGTCATTGAAAACACAACTCTTGCATTCCAGTTAAGAATGAAGAGAAGGGTTTTGTTTGTTCTTTGATTTTTTTGGTGGAATTTTTATATTAAAACTTACAATGGCTATTTGTGGTCTTGTTTCCTCAAGGCATATTTAGGAAAACTGGATTAATTTATAATGCCATTTGCAACAGAACGAAGCCTGGTGAGGCAATGGATTTAACATTGCTTTACACAGGCTTTTTAGAATGATACTGTTATGATTCTAAATTTTTATCAATGTGTCATTTGAGTAAACACTTTATTTACCATATATTTAATATAATTATATGTTCTCTATGAAAAGAGGAAAGTAGTGCAGAAACAGTGATTATTCTGAGTTAATACTTGAATTTAAAAATAATCTTAACTTTCTGTATTGTTTTATACTCAAGTATTTCTGTGGTACAGATGGCTTTTTTGCTTATGCTATAAATTAATGCTCTCTCTTTCGCTTTTTCTGCCTGGTTATAGTCCTGCCCCAGTGTTTTGACTAGAAGTGTTGCAGGGGGTTTCTATGTATCTTGGTGTGTGTATTTATTACCTGGAGACTAATTTTAAAAGCTACAGCAAGTGAAAGAAAACCTTTCCAATCAGATTTCTCAGCATCGTGCTTGGAGTCTGTGATACTGTGGAAAGATTAAGGTATTTCGGGCAGCGGTGATAACCCAGGCAGACGGATAAATGAGGGAACGTTCCACTCCACTTCCCAGAAGGAGCCATCTGGGAAAACGGTTAAATTTGACCTGTTGTTGGAGCTCATCCGCCTTTTGGAAAGGTGTACATTGAACCTAATAGGAAAATAACCTCTCTGTCACATCTGCCTGTCTTTTATGGGGTTTTTTTTGGTTAGGCTCTTGTTTTTTTGGTGAGGCTGTATAGCTTCTCTCTGCTGCTAACCACTCATTATTAACTTGAACCATTTTGTAGCCCACTAAAAATACTGGCGGATGACAGTGGGTTCTGGACCTCAAGTGAACCATAAGAAAGCAGATGTTGTATGAACACAGAATTGTTCACTGATGCTTCTGCTCTTCTGTACCGCTATTTGCCCAGGCTTTAAAATGTGGGGAAAAGAAGAATAAAAACACATGGTTTTCACAGGAAATAGAGACAATACTAACATTCGAAAATGTTTATGCCCTCTGGTAGGATAATGTTTTAAATCTGGTTTAATTGAGTTGGGGAATTTGGAAAGATAAATAGGTTGTAAATGCATGCAATGCAGCAAATAAATGTAATCGTAAACAAATAACAAGTAACACAAAGTAAACCAAATAGTGTCTGGGTGCATATGTATTTCCTATTATTTTATGTGTGCATATGCACACTCTTTTAGTGTTCTCTAGAATTAATAAAGGAAGAAAGCTTGTATACGCTATAAACACTCTAAAACTCCTTTGCAATTTAGTAGGAAATAAGAAGCTTTTATAGAGGTTTTGGACTGTTCTTCAAATCTGTTGTTCAATACACAATAGAAAATGATAACTTTTCCATATAAATTATAGAAGACTTCTCCAGAAGACTTCATGTATGCATAATTTTGTCCTGTCACTCACGGTTGCAGACCTCTGTCCCTCACTCGTGCATGTTCCATTGCACCTTCTCAAGCCATTTTTTGTAATCATGATGCACATCCATGGATAGTGGCATAACCTCTATAACCCTCAAACCTGCCCATATTTGTCATGCTCAGGAACTTCTTTTCCATTACAAATAGCAAGTTATAAAAGGAAGAAAAAAACGTTTAAAAGTCTGTGATAGGTGTAATTATGATACTTTAGGTTTCACTAGCTTAGTAATAGCAAAAGTCACAAAAATACTTTGCTTACCCAAAGTTCTTATTTATAGGCAGGCGGGGGCTTCCCCATTGTCAGGCACAGCAATATTTTGCCTAAATTAAGCAAGGGAATTTGTTCAGGCCGTTAGAAGGGCCTGTTTTGGTGAATGGACATGCTTTGGACATTCCTGTGTTGCTAAGCCTTAGAAAAGGTGCGCCTTAAGGAGCTTGGTTTCACTGCTCCATGCACATGGTGACTTGTCTTCACACGGTGCCGTGCTGTTCTTTTTGTGGTTTTTGGTTCTGGGATTGTACTCGGTAGTTCTGCATTTCAGGGTGACCAGAGGGCTGTGGTGCACAGCTCTTTGTGTAATTTACTGCTGAGTCCATGTGCCACTGATTAAGCCTGTGCAGGGGGCTGCCATTGCACAGTCCTGAGGTGCAGATGGGTGCAAATATGCCATTTAAGTGATGAGAGTGGGAAATTACAGAACTATCCCAAGATGAATTCAGAAAACCTTTAACTTCTTGTGACTGGCATCTTCTGCAGCTTTTTGACATTTATTTCTCATGCTGATATCTGATATTCTTGTAGATGAAGTTGCTGCTGTATTTCAAGTGGTCAAGTGGAATTGCTTAAATGGATGAGTTTTAATCATAACTAACCCTTTCAAAGAACTATGCTAAAATTATGGCCCTTGACTGTCCACCAGCATTAAAAGTATTTAGGTCAATTGTTTGCACATCTTTTAAAACTGGTCTCTCACAGAGTCCTTCTCATAAACACCAGATGATCAGTCATCAGAAAAGGAAAAGCAAATAAAAAAGCTCATAGTAGTCATCGTAGCGATAGTATTAGGTAAACAAATAAAAAAGTAAATATGAAACTGAGAAGGAAATTCTTCCCTGGCATAACACTGTTGTGTTTTGGAGACCAAACTTTTCAGATGTGTTCAGACTCTTTGGAATTAATGGAGTGTTGCAAAGTGGAAACCCAGATTGCCTAAAACACTTGACACCCGTACTGAAAGCTGAACCAAGGTGTGTGTCTATAACTGCACGCGTCAGTTGTGGAAGGCTGTTTTCCGTGATAAAATGTTGGAGGTCAACTCTTAGCACCTTTTCTTTTGTGCATCTCCTGTGGTTTCAAGCTGGGCCATGACAAGGAGTACAAAAAGGTTATGAACAGAAATATTGACAACTGTGTTGACTCCTTTTCCACTCATGGTAGCAGCTGAAAAACAGATCAAAGCTCAGAAGCAGTTGTGTTCTTGTAATGCTTTATGGCATTCGTAAGGTATTCTCTTCATTTGAGAAGCAGAAATGAACACTTTATTAGATTTCTCCTCTTCTTCTTTTGGTATAATGCCTGGGAGCAATCTGTTTGAGTACCTTGATAGCTTCTGGTGATCAAGCCAACAAACTGAATCCCACATCTGCAAAGTCTGAATGTGGCTGCTGATCTATGCACAGCCCATACATCCGTGACACTCGCTTGTCAGCTGTAAACTGGAAATGAGAGAAGGATGAAAGTGTAAAGAAAAACTTCATCTGATTATAAACGTGTTTTGGCTGAGGAGTTTAAGGTTTGGACCAGACTTCAAAACTTTGGACTGTGTTCTAAGGACATTTTGACACTTAAAAGAAATCTGTGCTAGCAACTGAGTTGTGTGCATGGCATAGCAGCAGTGCAGAGCTGTAAAGGGGTGTCCTCAGTGTGCTTGGACTGTCTGGACATTGTAAAGAAAGCCAGGGAATGCTGTATATTGAAAATGCATCAGGTGTGCTAAATAGGAGCAGTCCGTCTGCCCAAGATCTCTGGACATGAAGCAGCGCAGCTGAAGCTCTCAGGACTCCAGGCATCTGCAAGTCCCAAATGAAAGGCCAGATTTCTCGTTTTCACCCAGATGTTATTTCAGACAGACAAAGGTTCAGACAGGTTCAGGGGAACCTTGCCATACGTTATCACTAGCAAGGCAGCTTGTTCAAATACAGAATTTGAAGTCAGCAGGAGTTAGAGGTGTCTGCACATCAGGAAACCCCCTAAAATGCCTGTTCACATTTTCAGGTACCTAAAGGCCCAGGTTTCAAATCAGAGTATTTGATTTTTCTCTGGGGTTATCCTTCGCAAATTGAGGGGGAGCTGAGATTTGCTACCTCGGGCAGGAAGAAGGCTCAGCTCAGATGCTCCTTCTGGAAAAGCAGCAGCTCCAGTTCCAGCAGGATCCACTGTTCATCACAGAGACGGAAAAAGAGGTGGGAAAGGGCATCCCACTCATGTCATCCCCGCTTCATACACTGGAAATACACTTGCAGCACAGCCTCTCAGTCATGCCTTGACTACAGGGCGTGGCAGGATCCTGGTAGATCTTCCGAGCTGCTGGCACTCAGAAATCCCTTTGGTGTGCTGCTGTAGCAGAGCTTGAGTGGCAGGGCACTTAATGCAGGGAAAAGGGATCTGTGCTTCTTACAGTCACATCAAAATTACCTGCTTATTGTAGAATTTGTCTCCACTAACTTGTGCTGTCTAAATATTCAGTGACTTGTCTTGCCTGCTTTTATGCTTCTTTTACTGTCAGTGGAGTGAAGTAGATTCCCCCAGTGGATGGGAGGCTTCAATATTAGAATGGGATAAATGACCCTGTGGAGATACATTTCAGAGAGAGAGCTTTAAGCACCTCCAGGGGTGAATGCCCATCACTGGTGTCAGGAGAAGCCAAGTTAACTTTCCACTGTTTGCTCCCCTTCCCACACAGGCCTCCAATGGCCACCAATGCTGAGTGATCCTTAAAAGATTTCAGCTGGCACATGGCTGAGCTGACCCCGTGTTTGAGCCTAGGCTGTGTTGGTGGACCATGCAGCAGAGGGGCTCAGTTAGGAGGAGAGATGCTGCACTGGCCCGCTGAACTGGCAGCCCCCTGAGAACGCTGCATCCTGGGTTCAGCCCACCGGTAGTTGCCAGGTTTCTGCCTTTCGAGGAAGAAGGGTTGTTTCATTCCTATCCTGGAGTAATTAGTGACTGAAATGCCCAAAAAAGGCAGCTCCAGCTAGAGCCATGGTTCTCAACCTCTGCTCTGCAAACCCTGGGGGTCCGTGGATCACTCCTAAGGTAACTAAGAAGAATTCAATGAAAGGTAACTGGAAAACCCATGTTAATTGTCAATAGATTAACTTTCTCCATAAAGGAGTTTGACTCTACTGAAAAACATTTGGGGGCTGCCGAGCATAAAGGTTGAAAACCACTGAGCTGGAGTAATGTATCTGTGTGTGTGATAATTTGACAGCTAAAGGGCTAAAGCTATTCAACTGTACCTTTATGAAAAATGCCTGGAAAATTGAATAGAATGTGATAAACTTTGTGTTGGCATTTTTTGATTCAGTCTGTGAAACTTGAGTAACTGAAGGGATTCTATAAAAATTACTCTTCAAATGCACAAAATAAAAGGAGAATGGAGTCCTTTTCATGAGGATTCCAGCTGATCATATAGAATCATGCTCCTGCTGTAGCCTATGATTATTCTGTACTCTTTTTAAGGTTTAACCCTGATAAATGGTAGAGAATTACAGGTTAATTTCTGTAGAACAACAGGTTTCATCTGAAGTACCTATGCAATGATGTTTTAGTTGTAGATGTACATTGAATTTAGTTTAAGATCTGTGTAAATAATTTTTACAGAACGAAGAATCAATAATACTCAGCATTTCAGGTTTCCCCACCAGGTAGCTTTGAATCCAGATACCCAGCTTTGACAGTCAGACCCCTTGGACAGCATGGGTTTATCATAATGCTTTTCATAATGTTTATCATAATGACTTCTCCTATGATGGTTGGTACAAGAAACTTCTGCAAATATTTATAAACTTTCTCTGCTTTTAAGAAGACAGGGCAGGAGTTGTCAGGCAAAATGATTCCCCTCATAGTTATACATGGTAAATTTTTTTAGGAGAAGTGTTTTGGGGCTTTTTTTCCTCCCACATTGATTGAGTTTTACTTGATTTTGTCAGTATTAGTTCACCTTTATTTGAACTGCTGGATAATTCATTTGTAGAAGAGGCAGTACATTTAGGTACTTCCATCTGTGTTTAAACAAGGCTCTTGTGCTTTCCCATTAAAAAAAAAAGATTTTGTATTATAATGCTTGTGGTAGATGAGGTTCTGAATTTAACTCCTTCCTACTCTGGTTTCTCTTAACAACTCTGTGTTATCAACACCTGGGGTTTCTGGTTTACTCTCTTTGCAAATATGAATTTGCAAGAAGGGGTTGATGGTAAGTAGCGTGGTTCTAATTTGCACTTGCGAAGTGTGTCAGACAGTTTCATCAGGGCATGGTGAGCAGAGGAAAGCCTGTCTTCCTCTGAAAACAGCCCTTAGAGGATGTCAGAGAGCGTGTTTGGCTGTGATAATCACTTGCAAATGCAGTGTGGTTTTGAAATGAGCTGTCCAGGAGCTGCTCGAGAAAGGGATGCCTGTACTCCTATGAATCCACTCTTTGTCTTTCTCCTTTTTCTTTCTCCTATTTCTACTTGTTTTCATGATTCTGGGCTGTCACTTCTATGTGATTTTGGATGAGTCTACTTCATTGTGCTGGTAGAAAGTCCGTGGATTCACTTGGATGAAACATTTGTGAGAGTCATCTGTTTTGCAAGGACTGTACCCAGTCATACAGATAGTCTTTTCAGCTTTCTGTTCCTTGCTCCATCTACCTGGCATCTTTATAGCCTTATACATTCCGCCTGTCCTCCCAGTGCCTTCCAGACAGCTGTTGAAATCTCTCTTCCTAGTGGTATTCTTTTCTCATCCTTTTGCACATTCCTGTACTTAGAGCAGGAATCTTGTCCATAGCTCATGTTCATTTATAAAGTTTTTTCTTAATCCATTAGTAATCTTGAGGTTTAACCCTGGGGTGATATTTGAGTGCATGGCTGGACTGTGGCCACCCTTCTCTCTCTCAAGCAAAAGGGCAGAGGATTTATGGTGATACCTCACCTGTGCCCTTGCTCAAGAGCTACAACCGATTTGTGTCCCCATAAATCATCAGTGCTCCAGTAGTGTTAAATTCCTTGTAGCCTGTCCCATTTCTCTACTACACCACAGCAGCTAGCCTTACACCTCCTCCCCTAAACCCCAGCTTTCATCACACACTTGCCCAGCGCCCTCAGAGGAATTCAGAATGAGTCACGCAGGGCGCCTCTGGGGACTCCTACTGATGCAAACTTCCTCCTCCTCAAGACAGCCTGTGGTTTGATGCCACAGTGCAGCCGGTACTTGTTAGCTCGAGCCTCCTCTGTGAGCTTGATAGCAAGGCTTGGCCTCTGCCCCAGGCTCCCCCAAATTACTGCCTTCCTTCACTGGGTCCTGGAGGGGACACTCCCAGCTCATCCTCTTTGTAGTGTCAAACACAAGAGCTGCTCAGTGCCCATCAATAGACTGTGAGGGTTTGGGATTTTTTTGGAGGAAGAGTTTATCATTCATTCTTAAGGTATATTCCAGTTGAGGCACGAGACTGGCATCAGCACATGGAGTGAAGTGTTATGTGAATGTTTACATGTAAGATTAAAGTCCCCCAATTCTTGGGATAGAATCACAAGAGCTTTAGTAGCATCTGTCATGATCTGCTTCCAGAGTCTGCATTCAGAAATAAGTAATGTGATGAATAGGGCTTACTTATGTTGTTTTGATTTGGTCTTTTCCCCTCCCCCAGATAGACCACTGTCTTTATAACATTATCTACCTTCTACCTCTTCACATGGAAAAGAAAAATGCTTTTCTGGTGGTAATTACACAGTGCCGCATTGTGGACCTTTCATCCCATTGCAGTAAGTGGACAAACTACTGTAATTTACAAGAACGAAATAGGTGAGGAAATGGGAAAGTTTCTGGCACTCCCAGGCATAAATGCCAACCTGACGTGGGAGAACAATTCTGACAGAAAACAAGTTTTCTTGCTAGTAATAAGTTGTGCTCTGATGCAGGGATGGAGGAATGCCTGCTCCTCTTCTGGTGTTTCAGAAATAGAAGTATGAGGCAGTATTAATGGAGGGCTACAGCCCCTTAACCTGTCTCTGCCCTTGCAGTTCAACTGAGACACGCTTCAGCTCTTCCTTGCTCTCAGTTTCAAAATCTCTTCAGTCTGTCTGTGTGCTGCCTTGTCATGGATCTCTGAGCAAGGTCAGGGTGTGAATACATTGAGATGTTTTTCCTCCAGCAGAAGTTTGCTGCCTTATTATTCCCCACCTCTGAATACACACCTTTTACATCTCTCAGAACAATTTGATGCTCATATTTGCCTGGGTCTTTTTATCTGATTTATAGTGTTTCCTCGTGGGAGGTTTGCCCTGAAGGTGTGATTGCAGGAGTAAGGTCTTTACCGGTGCATCAATGAAAAAATATTTGCACATCACTAGGGAAGAGCCACCAGTTGGGTGGTAGAGCTTCCCTGTCCCTTTGGTAGAATTGCTTGTGGGCTGTGCACGAGAAGTTGAGTGGCTTGCACTTACCTCCCTTTCCTTCATATGAGGTGGTTGCCTGATTTTGGTGGGCAGTTCCCTCCTTTCTCCCACCTTGTACAGAGGATGAGTTTGGAACTCTTGGAGGCTCAGGGTGATTGAAGTTCCCCTCCAGCCCCCTCTGGGTGGTTTGGCAGCAATTAATTGCCGCCACCTGCTGACCAGGCACAGGATTTCTCTGGCCCGGGTACAGCTTGTGCATGGTGTGGTCCGTGAGTCCCAAGGAGTCCCCACCATGCTCTCCCCAGCAAGAAGTTGATGGGGCAGTAGGTGGAGGTCAGGGTGCCTGCATAAAGCAGGAACACCTGGGGATAAATGTAAGATGGGTCATTTAAAGGTGGCGCATGCCTTAGAGAGCACATAACCATGAGTGAAGGCTGAGCTGATCTGACTTTGGGCTGCTGTGAACTTGAAGGTTATCAAGCAGATCATGGATGAGATCAAGCCTGGTGCAGGAAGTTTGGATGAGATATAACATCATATAACTACGGTGTTTAGTGCAGTCAAACTGCGTGTCTTCACTTTAATGCACTTCTCTATAGAAGGCATAAAATTCAGGTACTCTTCCAGAATAAAGGAAAATAGAGAAGCAAGAAATTTAACCTAATCCTTAACTCTAGAAATTCAAGTTTGCTCTTCCTTGATTTAGTGAAAAGACTTTAAGAGTATTCTTCCGTGTTCTTCAGAAACTATTCCACATTGCTCACTCCTAACAAAGATGTCTTTTCACACTGGTGTTCTTGAACATTTAAATGTGAGGTAAGCCAGACAAACAAGTCCATTAGACTGAAGGATGTACGATGCTCATTAGAACGGCGTCACTTCACTAAAGCTTCATTCCATGGCCAAGTTGCAGGAAGCAGCAGTACTTGCTGTGATCCTCTTCCCTGGCTGCCCCAGCATTGCTGTGCCTGGGGCACCGGGGCAGGGTTACATGGCTGCTGTGGTGGGAGCAGACTTCTGAAGCTGTTGGGAATCCTGCCCTGCTTTCTGCCCTTTAATGAAGCATGTGTAGCCTTAACTTCTCTGGGGTCACTCCAGGTTTTCAACCAGCAGAGCCCAGATAGGGACACCTCAGTGTCTTGCTTTGATCTGAGTTCATTTCTTACAGAATGGGATCTGTTTTTAGGCCATCCCATCCTGCTGCCTCCTGCACAGTTAAAGGAGCTCCTGTATTGGGGCAGAATCCTACAAGTGCTCTAGGGACCCAAGGAATTTCATGTCTCCATGGAGACTATAATCTCATCTTCTTTCTTTTTAAAAACGCTCTCATTGTCACAGGAATGCATGGGGATTCCCCTAATTATTCTCCAGTGCATCTCCCTTTTTTTTGCATGTATCACTTTTTAATTTGTTTGTTTGTTTGGAGGCAGAGGAGAAGCCTCCAAGGAGAGATGAAATGCCATGCACTGCAGTTCTGCTCAGCAGTGCCGTCCCTGTTCTGTCAGAGCAGGGGAAGGTTGCTATTACCATTTTATAACACATGGTCTTAGGTACATTCCTGCTTTCCTAAGCAGTTTGAGTTGCTGTGCAGACGTTACTGTAAAAACCCCACTTCCACCTAGCCCCTTGTTGCTCAACCCGGTGCCTGAGTGGCCCCTCCTGACCCTGCGTCCCTCTCCTTGCTTCCTAGGGCTCCGGAACCTTGAGCAGCTCTGCGGCCACCACCCCATCCGTGTCCACCCCGGTGACCGGCCACAAGCGGATGATCATCCCCAACCAGCCTCCCCTCACCGCCACCAAGAAGTCCACTGCCAAGGGCCCGGGGCAGCTGGCGCCCATCCCGGTCACTCCCGTCGGCACCCTGAAGCCGCAGCCGGTGCCAGCCTCCTACGCCACGGCCTCCACGCCGAGCCGCCCGGCCTTCAACGTGCAGGTGAGGACGGCGCAGCCCAGCCCGCACTACCAACCGCCCGGCCCGCAGCCCGCGCACTACGGCAGCCTGGGGCCCGGCCAGCCCTACGCCCCCGCGCCGGCCCGCCAGCCCGCTGCCCCTCAGTACGGAGCGCCACAGCCCCACGGGCCCGACTACGGCTATGCCCCTCCGGCCGGCCGGCCCGCCGAGCCCGCCTATGGATACGTGCCTCCGCAGGGCCGCTACCAGGACCCCTGCTACGGGGGGTCCGGCGGCAGGAATGGCTCCGAAGCGCCCTACATGCCGCAGAGCTCCTGGAAGGCTGAGCCGGCGTATCCTGCGAGTAATGCCATGGGCCAGGCTCCCTCTGGGCTCTACCAGCCACCAGGCACGAAGAAGACCTACATCACCGACCCGGTGCTGGCCCCGCAGCCGCCCGCCCTGCAGCAGAAGGTAGGAGACACGGGTGCTCACCAGCATCCCCAGGGGAGGTGCACGGCCTGAATGTGGCTTGGGACACTCCCTGAAAGGTGGCAGGGGGTTAATTGGTGCCATCAGGTCTCCCTCCACATGGCTTCTTAAAAGCTGGAAATAGAGAACTCCCATCTACTTTGAAAAGAGTCTCTGCAGGGGCTTAGAAGAACCATCAGCCTCAAAGGGTGAGATGGTGTCACATGTGGAGGCACAGTGTCAGCCCGCAGGAGGGAGGGACACTTTGTCCCTGTGATGTGCCATTGCCCAAGGAGCTCCCTGGCCATGCCTCCATATGGCATTGCTGCACTGGGGTCTTTTCTTCTGGGCCCTCCCAAGATGAAGTGAGAGGTTGGGTGTGAGCTGCTTCATGTGCTTGTGGACATCCCTGGTTCAACAGATAATCCTCCCTCTCCTCAGGCAGATGGGACATACACGAGAGGCTGGTTTTGATTGTGGTTCAGAGCAATTGCGGAGGTTGTCCTCTGGTATGTCGCTGTTCAAAGATCACTTATCACCAAAACCACATGGAAATGAGTTCCCACAGAGCTCAGCTCTGGTTTTCCTCTCTGGTGATGGTAGCCGGATGGCCCTCATCCGCTTCAGGCAGTGCCCGGACCTCATAAAGTCAATTTGAAATAGAAAGTTAAAGTGGGTCTGCCTGGTTTCTCTGCCCAAGCTGATCCTGGATAGCTTTTGTCACTTGTGCTGGTGACTGTCTCTAATGTGGCTCAGGGGGTACAGAGGTGTTTTAGCTTTGTGGGGACCTTGTGGTGTATGACAAGCTGGCGTTCCACCGAAGGGTGAGGCAGGGAGGCAATGACTCCATTGCCCAGGCCCACTCTGGCACATCTGAGCACACCCCTGCTCTTGAGCTTGTGAGTTTTCACAGGGAAAGAGGAAAAAGCTTCTGATACATAATGAAAAGCCTGTCCCTTTGTCATTTCCTTCTCTAACTGCACACAGATTGTCTTCCCTGAATTCCTGGTTTCCTGACAGTAGGAAGTTTTGAAGGCAAGTATGTTTCTTGAGGCACTTTAGACGGCAAGAAATTACAGAAGTCCTTGAAATATTACCTACTAGCAGCTAAGAAAGTGCATTTTCTCTTTTCTTGCCCTTCCTTGACAAGAAGCTTTGGAGCAGGGAGAGAAGCAATAAACTCTCAGCTCTGCAGGTTCTTGGTATAGAGCTTACTCTGGAAAGTAGTGAAAGACACAAAATTTGCACATAGCCTTAACTGGTGTAAATTGTTGTGGTTCCAGTGGAGTCACTGAGGAAATGCTGAGGTACAGCAGATCCATATTTAGACTTTTATTGATACAAGTAGGCTTATATATATAAAAAATTTAAAAACTGTAGTTCAGTCAGCATCTCTATGGAAACGCAAATCATCTCAAACCACAAACAGCACAAGCCTGTTAGTCTCATTTGCATTACAAAGCTGGAGGGACAATTTAATTTAGCTCAAGTTTGGGGTTTCATGTATGCCTATATATATTTATATATACATGTTTGTGTGTGTGTGTGCACGTGGCATTTGCAAGTACACAAGCAGAAGTACTTCATAAATATCCCTGTAAAAAATAATTTCAGTTCTTCTGCAGAACAGACTATCATCTGCTTGATGATAAATCCCTCCAGAAACTTTCTTTTCTCTTCCAACCTGCTAAATATCTGTTTTCTTACCTCTTTCACTTTTGAGCCTACAAATCTTCTGTAACATATTGGTGGCAGGCTTTGCCCTTAAAGCAGTGTTGTCCAGTCTTACCATGTGCTGTTCTCTTCCTTTGCAGAATAACTCATTCATATAATCAACTTTGGGAATTATTTTATTTAAAAGAAAAGAAAAAAAGGCTATGTTAGAGCCAGATATCTGTTAGGGAGGACTGTCACTGTAATTTGACTTGGCTGTCATGAATTTTAACGTATTTTCCTACACACATGCTTCTGCATTTGACTGTGTTTTACCTTTTCAAGGTTGGTTTGAGACCTTTCATTTAAGGAAATAGAAAGGTTAAGAAGCATTAAAACATATCACATAAAATGTGAGATGACCTTTAGGAATTTTTCTTTTTGCAAGGGAATGATTTTAAAATATCAAACAATTTCTAAATGTATTCCAAAAAGTGCTTTCTTAATCTTGAACACAGTTTGTGTGCAAATTATTAAGGGTGTTGTAGCAAATCCATCTCAGATTAAAAGTTCATGGTCCTTAATTCTAATATATACCATGATCCATCACTGTGAGAGGTTAAATTTTTCGTTAAATTTGTTTCATGATTTTAAAGGGTAAAAAATTTTTAAAAATGTTTATATTTGGTATTCTAGCTAGGAAGAGGTTCGTGACACTGTCGCTCTGTGTTTTTTGCTGTGTACTAATCATGCTGAAGTCGCTGCTGATCCAAAATAAATCTGGATCGGTATGGGAACAGCAAATAATCTGTACTGGTTCTTAAAGCCTACTGAAAACAATGAGTTTTACACACAATTCTACATTACATTCTGTCCTTGGGCCAGTTATGGAGTGAGAGTCATGCATGTGAAACCTCTGGGCATTTTAGCCTTTTGCAGCACCCTATCTAGCATTAATGCCCAAGTCCTAGTTAGGAAATGGTCTGGTGGAGTGCATGTCCTTATTTAAACCTTTATGTGCTTCAACGGCAAAAAAAACCTTTCTCCTCTGGGTCGTGGGTGGCGGGGATTTCTGTAGGAGCAGCAGCAGTTTTCTCATGAGACCGTCACAGAAACATGTGACACAACTGGCTACTCTTGTGCTTGTGCCGTGCCCACTCAGACCAAGTCAAAATCTGAAGCCTCTCTCTTAACTTCTGCTCTCCCAAAGGGCAGAGAGCACAAGGCCAGCATGGCTCATTAGGTACACTGACTTCTGGCACCAAGATGTCCACAGTAGACAAATGACAAAGCCAGTTTCTGACATGGAGAATCCCTGGAACTTTGCCCTGTGGCCGAAGCAGGGTTGATAAGCTCCCACCACTGACCAGCTCAGCTCTCATCAAATGTTTCTATGCTGAGCTGGTTAAGACACCAAATACCCATCTTGTGCTCTCATATCTCCAAATGGATCTAGGTCCTTTCACTGATTTTGGTCATGTTAGGGTGTTTTTGAGACGCTATCATCTCCCCAGTGGACCTTTCAGGGACCTCATGTATCTCCTGGTGTTTTTGAGAGGTTACCACTGGGAGGCCTCTTCTTCCTAGATCTCAAATCCCAGCTATTCTCGTTCTTCTACTCATAGATTTGGGAACCATATTCTTTCATAAAGGAACCTGCACATTTTCAACAGCCGGACTGGTACCACTGAAGTAATTTGAGACAGCTTTGTGGCTTTGGTTCAAAATGGTGGCAATCTTAATGAAAACATTGATCTCTTAAGAGTGATTTACCAATTTGGTGAGGACAGAAGTGTCTTATAGCTCTGATTTACTACAGCATCCAAATCCACGCTCCTTTGCTGCAGATTTGCTGGAAGGACAAAGGGAGCAGTGTCCCTTTGGTAGCTGTGCCTGTTCTCCCAGACACGGCACAAGTGCTCGAGTTCCTTTACCTGGTCAGCCCACAGCAGCCAGGGGTTGCATTGTCCCCATTCACACATGGAGAGGCATCAGTGTGTGCGGAGCTTGGCCTCCTCTTCAGACAGCCCTTCAGGTTTGTGCACCTTTCCAGGTGAGCATCATGAAAAGTAGAGAGACAGCTGAAAATCAGGAGGATTTATGGAGGCAGCTGATGCTTGTGGCATGGTTGAGGTGGTGGTGGCCGCTTGTGACTTGCAGACCTCAGCCACTGCATCATTTCCACACTGCTGGAGGTGGTTTCTCTGCTGCCTGCTGCACCCATCCCCGACACGGTCTCTTGAAGCTTGCAGTGCCCAAAAGGGACTGTGACAACTCACTGTTTTCTCATTTTACACAGCTCTTGTCAGTTTTTCCACTGATTTAATACCTGTGATGGAGACATTTGCTTGGAAGTTTCATCTTTGCCTCAGAAACATGCTCACCAGTGTCCTTTGCTATGACTGATGCACTTCTCTTGTACTGGTTTAATAATTTTTACAGTCTGCCATCACTCACATAAAGTAGATACCTCCGGCACTTGCGTTTGAACTGAGACTAATTCTCTTGCTGTTTGCTGTTAATTTAGCGACTAGAAATTTTTTGTTCTCTGCAGATGAATAAAAGCAGTGTGCCAGATTCCCTCCTGCTGTCACACAGATATATTCCTTCCTAGTGTTGCTTTTGACTTGTGGAGAAAGGCAGGCAGCTTGCTGTACACTGCTTGCCTCCCCTAAAGTGTCTTCTCACCCAAAATTTTATGTCTTCACCCAAGTGTCTTCTTCACAAAAGTCACGTAGCGAAAATTTCCAATGGATGGAATTTGGAGATGGTGTAAAATGATGGTTGAAGTTGGTTTTCTGTCAGTGTGGGACAGTGGCTTCCCATAGTAAAGCAAAACAAAGTCAAATTTAAAAAGCTTATTTAAAATATTCTACTTTGGCATTTAATGAATTAAAAAAGACTGAAAGCTAATGTAAAATGAAATAGAAGGTGAAATTCTGAAATTTGGAGTTGAATTTGCGAGTTCAGTGTGACATTTCAAAATTTCCAGATGAATATGCAGTTCCTTTCTACCCTGAGAATAGCAACAAATGTCAAAATGTTGACATTCTTCACAAAACAGTAATTCAAAGTTCTAACCAGCACTAGCGGTATATCAGCTGCTGACTCTGTCATTGCTTCTGGGTGGATTAAATTAAAAGCTTTTGCTTCTGTTAAAATGAGGAGGAGGGGAAGAAGGCAGTGGTGTCTAACAATAAGATGAGAAGCTCAGAGTTAGGGCTTGTAGTACTCTGTGGCATTGAGAATGATGGTTTCCTCTTCAAGTTATTATAAATCTCTGCATGAAAATCTTTGTGGGTTTTTTCAGGTGAATAGGTGCTGGCAAGAAATGCGAAGAAGTGTTTTCAGAATGGTGTCCTTATTCTGACTGCAGGAATCTTAACACAGTCTGGTTTATACCCTAAGCTTTCGAAAGAGCCCAATTCTTGGCTTGAAATGTGTTTAACATTTTCATTTGAGAACTTTACTCTTTCTTTGTTCTTTGTATTATATTTGTATTATTTAAGCACTCCATATACTAGCAGGAACCAGCTGATGACAGGGCCATTAATCAGATTTTTCTCTCAGGAATCATATATTTGAATTGTTTTCCTGAAATAGTGAAACAAAGAGTTGCCAAACAATTACCTTGAAGTTTAAAGATAACAGGGAGCCTGCAGTTACAGGAGTAAGTCAGGTCAGCATATACTGAAAAACCAACTTAAATTTACAGCTTCAGGATGCAGCTTTTGCAGCTTTAGCCTTTAGTCAGCCACAATGGGTTAGGAATATAAGAGGAATAATTGAGAAAGAGGCTTTTGGCATAATACCTGGATGTTCTTTCTTGCTCCTTCTTAAAATAAGCTGAGGACAATGCCTCCACACATGATAAGGCATGGGGCAACCTTGAAGTTAATCAAGGACTCTGTTTCTGTCCTGGTTAACTCTTGATAACCAAGTATCTACTGTGAAAGATACTGCCAGACCATGCTGCTACTGGTTTGCAGCTTTCCGTACAGAAAGCAGCACCCATAAAAGTGAGTGCCACTTAATTAATTCGCAGGCAGACTCTGGCTGTTGTGTGTGATGGTGCTGCTGATTACTGGAGGAGCTGATTCCTTCCACTTTAAAATACACTCGAGTCCAAACACATTGTCAGTCTTTCAAAGCCAAAGCACCAGAGCGTGTGGGGAAGCTTTTCTTCTGTCAGATAACCTCTGTGCCATTGTCAAGTTTATTGCAGTGAAGCCAGGACATGAATGGGTAGAGAAACTTGTCCAAACTTGGGCATCAATTAGTTAGGAGAGTTGGGCAGAACAAGGAGATGTGGAGCATCCTGGTGTCATTGGGTGGCTCTTCTGTTTGAGGTGAGAAGCTCTCTGGCTGCCCTGCTGGCGTGCAGCTCTTTGTGCTTATGACCCACTGGTAATGCCAGTGTTAAGTCACTGTGCTGACAACACAGTGACAACATAGATGGTGCTTTAGGTGATGTCATATTTTGGCCATGTCCTTTGGAGTGGATCTTCCTATGTTTGGGTGCTTTTCCCACTGACCTCTGTGGCCTTAATCCAGTTCTTCAAGGCACATATACACATATAATAGTAATGAATGGTTCACTACTGCAGCACCACTTTGTGCAGGTGGCTGTGCCAGTTTAAAAGATTATTCATTTTTCCATGGATAGGCATGGTATGCACAGATAGGCTCTTGAGCCTAGTACTTGTTTGAGCAGACAAGCTAGAAAACGGTCATGGTGCATAGTGAGCAGTGCCAGCCATGTAGGATCCCACCAAAATAGATATTCAGTTATAAAGATTACAAAGTAGTCTGTAATGACTGCTGATATAATATTTGTTTCATCCAAGAGTAATGGTATGAAACAGTTGCTAATATACGGTTACATTTACTGATCATAAATGTTCTGGTATTAAACTAACTTTGGCCTCCACATAATGGGCTTCCTGTTAAGATTTACCTCTGAATAACTATAAAGAAACCTAATATAGTAAATTTAATAGCAGCCTTTAGAGAGAAAGAAAAAGTTAAAAAAAAAAAGAAGAGATTTCCTATCACAAGCTGAAAGAACTCCTGCAAGGCAAACAGAATCTGCAATTACACTGACAGTTTTGTTCTTAAATGAAAATAATAGTGAATTATAAAGCTGTAAAATTGTTTTCACAACAATATTTTGTTTTTATAACTCATACTATTTCACTTAGTAGCTGCCTGGCTCCAGAGCAAGTTACATAACATGATATTATGAGTATGATGCCTCAACTTTTTGTCTAGGGAATTAATTTAAGGGCTCTAAACTTTCCAGTCACATTTTCTTCTTTGTTCCAGACGCAGTGTATTCTCTCTGCTGGAAAAAAATATCAGACGAACTACGTCTTGCTTGTAGCAGAGTAATATTCATATGCCTCTTTATCCACACTAATAGGGCAGTGACTTAGTTTCACATGGATCCTTAAAATAGTCCAGATTGAAACGGGGCATCTAAAGTCAGCTACACAAAACAAATTAAAAGACTGGAGCTGCTGTGTGTTAACTGATCAGTGTAGCATTAGCAAAGATTTTCCACAGTGTGGTTTAGCACCAGCACAGACAGATGAATTATTCTTACTGCCAGTATCACTCATCCTCCCAATTAAATATTTTTCTAAACAAACAAACAAAATTTCCTCAAATGAATTGGCTGTAACTTAACCTGACTTACTAGGATTATTTTAGTTATCAGTAAAATGGAACCACACCTGAGCTATAATACACCAGATTAGCTACCATAATTTTCATCCCATTATTGACTACTTAGACTTTACCAACACCTGAAGGATATTTTTTTCAGGGGTTTCCTCCAGTTTTGTGAGGGCTGGTTGTTCATTAAATAAATCACCTTCATTTCTGTTGTTCCTGTGATAGAGCTTAAAGTGAAAACTAATGCCTTTTTTGGGGAGAAAAATTGCCTAAGTGGACAAGGAAGCTCATGCTGTGTAGATGCCACTGGTGGTGGATTCCTTCTAGGCTGTCACCAGGAAGCCTGGTGGGTTTTCTTTTGCAGTTCAAGTCAGCCAACAGAAGAAATCTCTGTGAGGAAGTGTCCTGCAACATTTGTATTCTTGTAAACCTCTGTTTCATGTGTATCTTGCAGACTTAAAGTTCCAGGTGACAACTGTTTTTCTGATCTGATGATCAGCGTCAGAAAGGTGCCCGACATCTCCTTCTCCAGCTTGTGTTAGAAGGCAGCTTTTCTGTTCCTTGCTGCATCTAAATCTTTTCCCCCTCCTATAAAGCAGCACTTACTTGTGACCTCTCTTCCCACAGGCTGCATCCCAAAAACGTGCTTTAGAAACACATCAATTCTTGCACGACCTCATTTGAATACTTCAGTTAAAACTTTCTCCTGAGCCCATTTTCTCAACTGCATTTCCCGTCATCTAGATTTTTCACAACTTCTGTGTGTTTCTACATCATTTTCCCTGAGGGTTCTTGTCCTTCAAGGCTTAAGCTTAAAATCGGGCCTTTTGCTGCTGTTGAATTTCCGGATCACTGAGCAAATGGTGGATGAGTCTTTCTAGTAGATTTTTCAGTACAGAGAAACAATGCAGTTGTACTGCAGGCAAACATGGCCCTGTAGGTAACGGGGGGTGTTGGAAGTGCATGTGCTTGCATTTGATTCCCCGTGAGGTTGCTCACCGATAAATATGGCCCAATATAGTTTTCAAATCTGAATTCAGCTTCCCACCCACCTTTCTGTACCATTTCACCATCAGGTCACCTTCTACTGAATAAATACAGCACAGCAATTAAAACCATATGTGTAATTAAAAGAAATTCAGCATAAATTTAAACAGCACGAAGATAAGAAAGGTAAAAGGATAAAGACAACTGGAAGCTCAGTTCTGTGTGACCTGCTTTTGAATAAACAACATTATATTCCACAGTCAATTATCCAAAAAGTACAATGTGTTCTGTTGCCAAAAAAAGGTTGTCAGATAGAAGTGGTTAGTCAAAAGGACACATGCACTGGAGTGAACATTAGTCTGTTGTACTCAGTATAATATTATACAAACAGAGCTGGCTTGTTACTGCCTTTTTTCTTTTTTTTTTTAATTTTTGACCACAGATGTGATTATGCAGCTTTTTAATATTATTTCATGAGCATCTAATTGCAGGCTTCAGCAAGAGGTGCAGACATTGCTAGGGAAATCAAATAAGGTATGCTCTGTGCAGCCCAATAATAAGGCTTCCAATACAAAAGTGGAAAAACAAGTCATTAGTTACAACCATCGAACGGAAGAGGTCTAATGGGAGCCACAGGATAAACATTCCATTTTATTATGTCTTCGTTATATGTTTTGCAAGAATCCGTGGTTATAAATTAAAATTGCTTTTTGCAGCAGAGGCTGTAAAAAATTCAAAATCTGTGAATGTACCTATTATTTTTATTTATATCACAGCAGGCTGCTAGCAAAATTAACTTTTTCCCCCCCTCCTGTTTGTTAGTTAAAAGATGGAAAATGCATACAAATGCATATCTTCAGGCAGCACTCAAAAATTCCCCCCTCTTTCTTTTTTTTTAAATCAAGATGGCATCAGTTTAAAGGGGGAGACAAAAGAGGGGAGGAAACCCAAACATCTCAGATAAAATTAACTTCTTTGCCATTGCACAAGTTGGTAGGGTCTGGTGTTTATTTAGAAATTTAAATTAATGCTAGTGAAAGCATCCAGACTGTACTTGGACAGATGAGACGGGGCTTTACTTGAGACCATGTCGCTGACAAAGCAGAAGACTTTCCAGGGCTCTTCTCCAATCGAACTGGCAGTCTCGGAGACCCTGATTACCAGCAAAAAAAGCAATATTAGAACAGGATTTTCCCATGCTGCCTTCTGCCTTCTGAGCTGCTGTGTGAGGGATTGCGTTCAGCCTCTGACGCTGCTCCAGACTCTCTTCTGAACCTTCCAGCAAAACAATTAATTTGTTTGTTTTTTAATTCAACTTTTGGAAGTTGCTGCCCTAAGGTAACAGCCAGAGCAAGAGATTTGTGGAATGAAAGTTTGTTGTGGTTGGAAACATCTGTGTCTCCTTTTAAAAAGGATACAAAGACATGCAGTCCTAAACCTTCATCACCCTCATCAACCCTTCTGCTTCCATTTAGGAGTTAATTATTAACTGAGGGACCATAGGCAGCTTCTCCTCTCTAGGACAGACTATCCCAGACAGGAGATCTGTGCCTTTCACCTTGCAAATCCCAAGTGTCAGCAAATCACTTCTGAGCTGTACTTCCCCTCGTCTATGAAAGCCTGTTGGCAGAAGCTTAAATTCATTATGTGGGGGCCTGCACATCCAAGAGAGAAAAAAAAAAATGTATACAAATTTAAAAAGTCAAAACCCCAGTGCCCTAGAGACTTCCATGCTCTTTCACCCATGGGCCATTGAGGAAGCAAGCCAAGGTGGTCTCACTTGGGTTGGGAATTCCTGCTCTAGGCAGGGTTGAGGGTCATAGGCATCTCTTTCCAAAGAGTGGTCAGAAAGAGTCTCCAGGTAGGGACCATAGCACATCTCTAGGATGAATCAGATTAAAAAATGATACATGTTTCTGATGTCTCAATGCTGCTGTTGCTGCTCTCTGGTTATCATTATAATTCGGCTAGTGTTGCTTAATAATTGTTCTAAATACTGGATAATGCCAAGAATTCAATACCATGGAACCTAATTGTTTTTCTATCATTGGAAAATTAAAAAAACTCACGTTTAGTGATGAGGAACCTGTTTTAAAGTAGAAACCTGAATTTTTCAACACAAGCTGAATTCCTGCAAGCTTTGCCTCCCACTGTGCAGCCAGTTGCTGAGAAATTATTTTATTTCCCAATTTAGATGTTGGACAGTGACTCAATATGCCCTGGAAATACTATCATTCTAGCAATTTTCTCATGTGGTAGCTCAGCTTAATGTCAGAGAAATGGGTAGTTATGAGTCCAGACACTATAGTGTTGGATTTGGGTTCTAAAAATAAGTGTTTGGTTAACTTTTAGTCGTCAACAATTTTCTACTGCCACACATGTTAGAAAATGGAATAAGTGGCCTCATGCAATTCCAGGCACACTCTGTGGTCAACAGAAGTATCTGCAGAAGATGAAATATGGTGGTAAGACAGATAAATGCTGTGGCCACTCTCGCCATATGGTGTGTGCACCCTGCTGTATAGAACTCTGGAAGCAGAAGAGTTAACTGTTTAGTAAGAAGAACAAGTAAGCAAGTGTGGGTCTAGCTAGACCTTGCTAGCATGCCTGATTTCTCAAATGTCTCCTTTCTGGCTTAAACTTGGACTTTTAACCTTTTTCCTTCTTAGTTTCCTCTGTAAAACAGGTATAATTCTTACCTCCTGTATCACAGTGGGGGTTTCAAGACTTGATTGTCTGCAAATTAGTTTTAAAGTCTATAAATGCAAAGTAGTCTTCCTATTTTCTGTGTGAAAGGCAATGGAAATAATGTGCAGAGCCTCTCACAGCAGGCACAGTGGTTATTTGAAATGAAGGATAGTTCTGCACCTTTGTATGGAAATGAAGGAAAGACCTCTCTTAAATCTGTGGCTATTAAAAACAGTTAACCTTTAGCATTTATGTAGTGTTTTATATTGTCAGAGCTCTCTTACGAATCTCAAATAAATTCTTCAGAAAGCCTCTGAAAAGCTTATGGCAATATCCTGCTATTACAGTCATTTCCCCAGACTCACAGAGGGAGAAAGTAACTCAGCCAGGCTCACATGGGTAGCAGCCCCATGGCTTTCTCCTCCATCAGTGACAGACAGAAAGCAAGGACCTCTGCCAGGCATTTAAAAAGGTTGCCTCAGAGGTGGAGGATGAACTAATTAATCAAGTCATCATTAGGACAGCAAGGTATATACATGCTAACCTTGAGGAACAATGCAGAGTTCTGAGCTCGTCTGGATCTAAGGGCTTTGATGGGGTTTAGGATGAATGTGGCCCACTGTCCCATGTGCTGAGTGTGTGCTTGGCGTGGGAATATGCAGTGCCTCACCATGGAATAAGTCCCTGTTTTATTTGGTTGCCAAGCATGGGGAAATGCCAGTGAGATCAGGCATGACTACTGGCATCCTGGGTTTCTCTGTTACTGAAGCATGTGCATGTTTTATGGGGAACCAGATGCAAAGAATATGGGAAATGAGGAACATGATAAATGTTGTTGCCCTGTTGTTCAGGATTGTTTGACCAGTTTCCTTTGGTGTTCAGTCTGGGATGGTTCATCAGACATTTGGTGGCCACGTTATGCCCCATTTGGTTTTAGAAGGCTTTAAAACGCACTCATTTATGAAAGCAGCTGGAGTCAGGCTATCTCTGTACAGTAATTCCAGCTGTTGCTAGAATGAGATGAGAAACCAGGAACGGAAACAAGCAAACATCTACAAAACCTGCAGCAGATACGATACCACATATATGAAGCCCATACATGAATTTGTATTGAATAATATTTTAGCAGTGAGTTTGATCTATCCTATGAAGGCTCTTGAGTTGTAATGTATAGGTTATCATTTTATGATATGTATATTGGACCAGAGTGATGTCAGTGCAGCACTGTTGATTTTGGAGCAACTCTGTTGATTTAGGAACAGCTGGGAGTGTGGATCAGAGGCTAACATAGTAT
This sequence comes from Atrichornis clamosus, assembly GCA_013400975.1. Taxonomy (NCBI): domain Eukaryota; kingdom Metazoa; phylum Chordata; class Aves; order Passeriformes; family Menuridae; genus Atrichornis; species Atrichornis clamosus. The sequence continues at coordinate 147,919 of WBMZ01007968.1, read as the reverse complement.
TTGTCATCTGAGGTTCTCAAGCAACAACTAAGAGACTGAGTAAATCATAGAGTAGCCTCTTCTATTCTCTTCCTGCCTGCCTGCCAAAAACAATTACACGTTGAACCTGTTTCTGATACTGCTGTGACTTTATGGTTAGTTCTAGGGGAATTGACACCTTATCCCTGCTGGTATGTAGGAGAGCTTGAACTGCTGTTTCCTAGCCTTAACAGTTTTTTATCCTTTCTTTCATAAGACATTGATTCTGAGTAAACACAGATTTTACTTCCCATTTAACAAGATAGCCATGTGTGAGTTCTTGCAAAGAAGAAGGAAGAGGAATGCTGTAACAGAACAGCTCAGGTAAATGACACCCTGCAGTGGATACCCTGGGGAGGTTTACTGTAGCTTTCAGAGTGGGCTGGGAGTGATTGGGGTTGTTTCTTAACAGACACCACCAGTAATGTGAGACTCATCAGAGGCGTTGTTGGCAATATAGGCAGAGAGCAAATGTAGGTATCAGGATGAGTTGGTTGTGAACATGCATCCTCACAGATACAAAGCAGAAATAATGTTGAAAAATTTGGGCCATTTTTGCAGATATATGTTTCCTCCTAAGATTTCTTTCCAAAGTTTCCTACTCCTGATTTTTCCCAGAAGTATTTCTCTGAATCTCACATCCTATTTTTCTTGGAGAGAGGTCTTTTCCTGCTTCTCTTATGCTCTGCACAAGAGGCAGCTGTTCACTCCTCCTCATTGATGAATATATACATGGTTCAGTATACAGGGTCCAAAGCATTGTGATGACAGTGAGCAAGGCAGCTACACTGAGCTTTTGCTGATGAGAGTCTATTACTCATGGTTTCGTATCAGCTCATATCTTCCTCAGCTGTTCTGCAGATGTCTTTCTTCCTTAACACTGATTTTTCACTTGAATTGCAGGAGACTGCAATTCCTCGGCAAAGGTGTGTAGCTTTGCCTCAGACATGTGGGATTGCCACTGGGTAGATTTAGATTGGCAGAAGCTCAAGAGATTTGAGTGCTGGGAGAACCATAAAGACTCATAAATCATGGGACTACAAGAATGAGTACAAAAACCTACCTGACAAAAAGAAGGAACTTGGCTATTGCTGACATACGTTTGATCTGAGGTTTGCAGTGGGTTATTAACATGCAGATGCGTGCACATGTATATAGAGAAATATCAGTGGGATGATAGCACTTCTAGAGCTCTACCCATGTTCCCAGTGTTGGCCTATCGTCCATGATTCTGCTCTTTTGTGCCTCCTATCTATGAAGTTTTAAAGTACTAACACTGAGGACTGCAACTTATGGCCTTCAGCTGAACAAGCACAATGAGTTGTTTTCAACCAAAACATGATATTTGAGTGGCCTAATGTCAGCCCTTAGAACACCTGATCAAAGAATTTGCCAGTTTGGTTTGACAGCTTGGACCCTGTATTACCTTCCTTTCCCCTGTGGGTTGCTGTGGATGAGCTGTTCCACACTGATTTCCCCCACCAACCTGCTTGGCACAGGCATGAGCAATTCAGGTGGCTCATTCTCCTTTCACAGGAACTCTGGTGGGATCACTGAATCTGCCCCTCAGAGAAGAAGCCTGTAGACTACTGTGTGCAAGCATTCAAGGACCATAAGAATGCCCCTGAATAGGCAACACTCATCATGCAGATGTGAAAGCCAAACCTTGTTTGGGTTAATTAACATGCCCAAGTCCAAAGAGAAAGTGGTGTTGAAGTAGGGAAGTGAACCCACAGGTTTTGACACGCAGTGGTCTGTGCTTCCCCTGAAAAGGGGAAGTTGTAATGGCACCTGTAAGGTTTGAGGGGTTTTGTGTGAGGCCATCCAAACCGCCAGATCCGAGTTTCAGTGAGTCTCTCAGTTTTCCTTTGTTCCTGCTTCACTGGGTTGTCAGAAGCTCTGAGGGCCATGTCTGGGTGTCCTCCTGGGAGTTTCTGGACACCACCAGTAAGCCTAGGCAAGGAACTGAAGTCCGGATGTCTTTCAAGTGGTGCTTCGGAGTGACATTGCCCCGCTGTGCACAGGCACAGGGCAGTGAGCAGCGCAAACAGGGGTGGGTTTGAGTGTGTGTGTATTTGCTCATCAGAGCGCAGCTGCCTTGTCTGCTTGTTTCAGAGCACAAGGGAAAGGGGACAGCCAGCGGTCACCAGCCGCCTTTGGTAAAACATTATCTCAATTAATCCTTTGGTTGTGTTGTTTATTAAGGGACAGCACTGCCCACGCAGCATCTAAGTTTATTCCCTACCTTGTCTCAGTCAAAAGGCTAGGGCAGTCTGACAATGCAGCAAGCCCGAAATTCCTCCTGTGGATGACACTGAGAGAGCAAACCTCAAGAAAAGCTTTCAGTGTAGCCCAAGGCATAGTCAGTCCTGCTTGTTTGATCTCTCCCTGCTTTCACTTCTCTTGCCACCACAACACACATTAGTACTTGCTGATTCATGGATGCACATATTCCCTCTCACTCTACATCTCTCTCTTGCATTGTCTAACAAACGAGGAGTTTATACAACTGCCTGGCTTTTGTTGAAAGCACTGAGCACCTTGCAGAGCTGACCTTCAACATTTCCCTCCTTGTTCCAACATGAACAGGTTTTAATGTAAAGGCGGCAGGTCAAGACCAGGGCCAAGCTTCCATCGTGTTTGATGCTCAGTATTTGTCTTAGTTATTTTAGTAGTGAGTTCCAGAAGTTCATTGCTGTTTCTTTTCCTGTGTCTTCAGCACCCTGATCAGTAATACCAGTAATCCTTCCTCCTTTTATTTTTTCCTCAGACCAAGAGACTGTTAGACTCACCAGTTTCTTCAGTCTTGTGTTGTGGAAGGCCATTGCGTATATCCATTGCTCTCTCTATCTGGGTCATTTGCAAATCTGCTCAAATTTGGTGCCTTTTACATAGATCAGCCTCTCAAGAGGCCTGCTAGTTTTCCCACCAGTGCATGAGCTGTTTTGGTTCCAGTCTTTTCTTTAGAGAGCTTTCTGTTATCATTCAGTGTCTAGGGAGCTGCTGGCTTTCTTGAGGTCCTTTGTTGGCTTGTGCTGGGACACTGGCACTTGTTCAGCTGGGGCTGTTGGTCCGTGTATATTTGACATATCGTTTGCTCTTGTCACGCCATGTGTGCTCTAATTACACTGTCCTGGATGGGTGCCAGCAGGGAAAGGACAAGACATAGAGCACAGTATGAGATGGCACAGAGAGGTTTTACTGGTGTGTGAGGAAAGATTACGTCCTGCCCTTTTAGCAAATGTTTGATATTCGCAGGAATGTCCAAAGTGCTCTCCTTGTTCTCAGGAGCTGGGACCCAGCTCCAAGCAGTTGCAAACAGCCCTTGCACAAGGCTGTGATGTGAACACATGGCTGTTTTCACATAAGTCCTGTCTCCAAAGGAGTGGTGTCCTTGATGCCAGATCACTTTTGAGCCACAAAGCATTTATTAATCCCACCGAAAGCTCTATGACCGACTGAGACAAATTCACCTTTGAAAATTGAACTAATGCAATATGATGACTCAGAAACATCAAGGGATTTTTTTGTTTGTTTTGAACCACAAATGGTTCTGCTTGAGGTTTACCTAGGGTCAAGCTACAAACTAGAGAGCCAAATTTTGACTGTGCTGATGTTTGGAGCTTAGCCCATTATAGGGAAGCCAGTTCTTAACTGGGATACATAATCAGATTTGAATTTCACCTCGGAGCCAAGATCTGATCTCTTAACTTCTACACTTCTGCATTTTCTGTAAAGTACGTATTTACAGTCAATGTGACACTGCCACATGACTGGTAAATAAGCAAGTCCCAAAAGTAAACACTGTAAAATAGGAAAGCTATGGACAGCATTTACATCATCAAAGTTTCCCTAAATATTTTCAACTATTATCATTTATCTAATGTTGTCATCATTTTGTTTGTTTGTTTGTTTTTTGTTTTTCTTAACTGACTTTGTACAGATTTCTTTGAATGTGAACTACACACCATGTTGTACTGGTATTATGCCAGGGAGAAATGTTCACCTTATTTGGTGGGCTATCCTGTTCAGGCATGAAGATAAAACATGATTTGTGTAGTAGGTGCAAATTATGTGTGTTTTCATCCTTTGTCTCAGTATGAATGTAGCATTTAGGTTGGGAGAATTGATGCTCATTTCTAGTGCAAAACCCGTTGTTGATCCTCCTAAAGTGGATGAAAGTAGCTGACAACCCCAGGGAAAAGTAAAGAAGAATTTTTTGGGGCATGTTCTGTCTCAGGCTGGGGAATGTAACTTTTGGTTTTTGTATCTTCACGTGTGATCTCGCCAAAATTTCTAGCATACTCACAGTGCTCTGACTTCATTGCTGCTTTGCTTTTTTTGACTTGTGATCATCTCAGCTTCATTAATAAAAACTAACCCCTTTCATCACTCTCCCTCTCTGTTTATTTAGAGATTGACCTTTTGAGTGTTTGCACTAACAGTTTCTCTTTGTGAATTGTTCAACCGCCGAAAATAAGTTCCAAGGAAGGGAATGTTATTTTTCTCTTGCATACTTGCAGCATTCAGAAGTTGTGCCTGTGCACCTGCTTTTCAAAAGAAGCAGACCCAGTTCCTCTTGCCTGTTATGGGATGCCCAGAACTTAGGAAATAGTGCCCTGTAATGAGAGTTAACAATTGTGATTTGGCCTGGAGGGTGGCACTAGGATGTATTGGCAGCAGTGATCACTACAGGGTCAAGCCCTTTGTTTTGCATCCCCTTTGAAAAGTGTCCTCTCAGGGATGCGTTACTGAACACAGTTTCTCCAGAGCTACATGAACAGCATTTGCTACCACTTGCAGGGCTGGCTAAGAGAGATCCTCCAGAACCTGCAGCATTTAGAAGAACAAGGGAAATACTGTCTCTTTATTACCTTACAGCACCTAAGATGCAAATAAAAGGCAGAGAAATCTTGCATATGGTAGAGCCTGCACATTTCCAGTTTTCTGTAATCCTTGGCTACAGACAGAAGCAAAGTGTACATGTGTTAACAGGACAGTGGGGTCTTGGTCTGGCAATCATTCTAGAGGTGAATATGTTGTCCTCTGAACCATTGATAAAATTTCCTGTATGAAGAAGTGAAGGCAGAAAGTTTCAGCAGGAAAAAGCAGAAACTCTGACCAAAGCACTGAAAAGCACAAAAGCCCTTGTTTGTTCCAGAGCAAAGCAAAGCCGAGGAATGGAAGACCCAGAGAAAGCAGGACACTAAGGATTGATGTCTACCACAAACAAAAGAAGCTTTGGAATGATTATTGCATAGAATAGCACTTAGGAGCCCCAGTGCTCAGAATTAGGCTAGAGTGACTCTGAGGGCTTTTGACAGAGCTCTAGGATGCATCTCCTCTGCTAAGTGTGAGAGAAACAAGAAACCACAGGGAAACGACTGCAAACCCCCTTGTCAAATGCTTTGAGAAATCTTCCTGACTTTTACTTTTCCAAACTTGACACTGTTATTCCTAAATCTGTTATACTACAAAACACAGCACATGTGCAAGCTGCTGAGCTGCTGCTTAATGAAGCATAGTTTCCTATTGCCTGTGAGACAGTTTTTACAGACATGAGGTTTGCACTTCGGTTTGGCTACTAAAGCCGAGCCCTGAGCTCGAGAGACTGCAGTGGTCTCAAGCGAGGGTCAATCATTCTGTTATTTCTGCACCTCATTTAGCAACCCTGTTGAATTATCTAAGACTGACCAGATGAAAGCCATGATCAGATTCCACCTCTTCAGCCCCAAGAAGAGCTATGAGAAGTTAGTCTTTGTGGTATGTGGTGTCACCATTCAGCTGCACTGTCACCCGCACTGTGTTGTAACCACACGGCGCAGGAAACAGCAATGCATTAAAAAGAGAAAATATTCTGCTCCCGTCAGAGTCATTTCGGGCCCAAAGCCTGGTCTCATCATGTCCTCTGGTGCATAAGAACTTTCACTGGCTGCGGGCTCTGGCATGTGCCTTGCACACAGGTTTCTCAACATTCAATCTGTTGGTTAAGAGCCATATTTTGTTTAAATCTTATAGGATTTGCAGCTGGCTGCATTGCTGATGCTGAAATATGTGAGTTCTGTGTTTTGCAGGACTCTGTGATCCATCTGCAAGAGCGAGCAACCTCCTGGGTCTCTTTTGCCCAATCCCTGAGCTTCGACATGGCCAGGCTGTTCTTCAGCTGGTAACTCATGCTGGTGCTGGTGCCAATTTCTCAGTATCTTTCGGTTAGCCTGTAAGGTGGTTGTTCATTTTATTCCTTTCCCTTAATTCATTAACTCTGAAACTGTCCAAATGTCATGGATTAAGCCAAAACCAACACACCAAAGCATATTGTCTTTGGTCTTGATTACAGTAGGTTTGGCTTTGCTCACTGCATGTATACAGACTTTTCCTTCTGGGTTATCTGGCTGTAGTTTGCACACCCAGGATACATTATTATTCACTTGTCTGCAGCTTCATTTGCTTCTTTGCTCTTGTTCTAACCCTTCTCCTTTTTATCACCGCCTCTGTTCAGATGTCTGAGTGGACTGTCATGACTGGGGCCAGGGATGCCACTGGTCAGCCCCAGGTGTTTATCTTCAGCCTCACACATCCATGGTTTGCTTTTGCCCATGGTGAGGATCCGTCACTCCCTCCACATCACTGCTGTTCTGCACTGACAGCCATGCTGAGAGAGTTGGGTGCAAATCTGAGCAATGGATTTCTTTGGGTTTCAGGTCATGTTAGGGGGACAGACTGAAGCATTTAGCAGCCAACATGCCACTTGTGTGCTGGAAGTGAAGTTTTAACAGTGTGATCACCACCCTGACTCTGCTCCATCACGGGACAGCAGCTCTGTAATGCAGTGTCCAAGCCGGGCAGCCTCTGTCCTGCTTGCTCATTTTGGTGGCATCACAAAAAGGGTGCCTTGGAGATGGCAGTTGTGCTAGACCAGTTCTTTGCAACTGTGACCTTTGTTGTGGGCAGGGTATCCTTTCCTAATTGTTGTTTTCTGCAGCAATGGGGAGCGTGGAACAACTGGGATGATGCTGACCAACAGTTTTAGGGAATGTGGTGGATACTCAGTGACTGTGTGGAAAGAGGCAGGGAGAGGGAATAGGGAGACTCCCTGTTGAGAGTGTAATATAAGTGATAGGTCACTGCAGCTGTCTCCTCTTTCTGGCTACACTTTACCTCTTGATTTCCAGCATGGAGAAGAGCAGGGGATGCTAAAAGTCTTTCCTGCTGGCAGAGAGGAGCAGTTTGGATGTCTCTCTGCCAAAAATGTACATTCTTGAGGGAACAGCCAGGTGCCTTGATGTCACCCATGATGTCTGAGCTCATTAAATCTTAGAAATGTAAAGTCTTTGAGGGATGGAGACTATCTCATTTCCATCAGAAAAGCAGGACTGAGTATATCTCAGGGAGCAGCTCCCAGACACTTCTGGCAAAGGCCATTTCTAGCTGGGAATCCCAGTGTTACTGTCAAATCCTTGCTGGACTCCTGACCTGAATTCCTGCTGCTCTGGTACCACGAGGGTGCCCAGGCTTAGCCAGCCCTGACAAGATGCTTCCTCCATGCCAAGTTTGGTATGAACAGAGATGTCGGCATGGCACGGGAGTGGTGAGCTGCCAGGCTTCTGGGAGTAGATTTGGGAGGGTTTGAGACCTGAGTTGCCTTGTCTTCTCTGCCCCCAAAACAAGGAAATCATCAGTTTTGTTGCCAAATTGTGACTTTTTTCCTCTTCAATATAAAATCAAGGTGTCAAGCCCAAGTGTAGCAAACAAAAGTTAGCAGCTCATCTTTCTCATTAGAAATAACTGTGCAGTGAGAGTATGATACTGCAGCTATAACACATCATAATGTCTCTTTTTCTTTCCTTTGAGGCCAGTTTTTTCTCTCTGGCACCCAGCATTAGAAATATGCATCTGTATTTGGCTGCTAAAGAAGCAGCCCGAGGTATGACTTTTCCATAGCACGATGCATTTGACTTTAGTAGGGGCTGAAGGGATGTAGCAGTTCAGGAAGGGTGACCTCTTATTTAGTGTTTACAGATGCATTTCAAAGCTTGACTTCAGGCACCTGAGTTTGAAAACGTTTGACCTAAAGTCCTTTCTGGGTTTTGGTTTACTGCCAGCTCTTATCTGGTCGTTACTGTAGCAGGTCACCACATTATCCCTTAGTAGCAGCTATCAGTAAGTGTCAATTCCCAGCAAATGAATTCAGCGACTTGACAATATTTTTTTTTTATGATGTCTATTTAAAGATGACAAAAATCATAAATCTTGCAGGCTTGTCACTGAGAGTTTTTATTGAGTTTGTTGATGAAACAACTTCATGGCTCAGCTGAAGAGGAACTGCAGGGTTTGAAGAAGCAAAAGGCTTTTGACAGTGTGCAGTAGTCCAAGAAATTGAAGACAGAAACCAACTTGCTGGCATTCTCTCCATATTCCTTCTTCCTAGTCAGAGCACGAGCTTCTCTTCACACCCCTGAGTGAGGTTGAGCATTTTCCAGTCCCTCTGGAAAAGAGGCCAATCACCACATGAAGCAGGGGGATGTTTTTAACCACAGGAGTTAGAGAAGGGGAATTAAGACCTGGAGGGCGGCAGTCGGGGCAAGCGTGACCTCCCTGAGTGCAGCAGTGTTTCCTTCTCTCCTTCACATCCTGCAGTGGAAAGTTCCATTGCAATACTGTTGTTTTACAATTACAAATTTTATTTGCTGAGGAAAGGTTGAGTCTTGTGGACATTTTGATAACAGCTAATAAACTCTCCTTCATAAATCTGTTTGGTGAATTCCCTGGTTGCCATTTGCACTCTCATCCTCTGTGCAGGCCAGTGGCTCTCATTGACACTTTATTTTGCAGTCAGCGAAGTGACTGGCAGAGTTTGTGGAGTAATTGCACCATTATGCAACAAGTGGGAAGGTTTATAGTTTTTTGTAGAAGGAAGATATAATTGTAACAACTAATACAGCTGCTTTAGCAGCCACCCTGACACCAGGTTGGTCCATAAAATTCCAAATGGGATTGAAAATAGTATTTAAAAAGTGTGACTCAGGAATAAACCTCTATTTAACAGATAGGAATGGATTTTAGCTGGATTTAGCTGTTGAAGTTATTTTAGGTTTCATTCTCTATTTCTTGAAAAGCAGGGATTTGCTCGTCCTCCAAACTTCAGCAGACTGCTGTTTCTTTAAAGCGTGGCACAGTGGTTCTGCAGTTGTATGTTTATCAAAGTTAGTTTATTAAATATAGTATTAATATCTTCTGTTATAACAATAGTTATCTGGTGTATCTTGTTCCACTGTTCATTCAGTGGAACAGTCACTCTTGCATTACCCACCAAAAAAGCCCCATTCTGCAGAGATAAAATCACACTGTGAGGTAAATCCAGTACTAGGTTGTGCTGGTCTCTGAAGAGAAATTACAGTTTCAAAAGCTGGCCTTGGCTAAACTCCCACTGACTCTGGCTAAGCCAAAATTTCACCTATGATATAGTAAGCATCAATTTTTTTTCCCTTAAGTGAAATTGAGTCATATCAGAGGTCCTTTAAGTGTCCTTGTATTTTTCAATCTCCCTGCAGATTCTGTAATGGACCAGTGCTCCCATAAAACATCCATGCACTTAGTCAAAAAACTAGCAGCACTGAATTGCCTTGTGTCTTGGTGCAGAGTGCACAGCTATCCTTTCCTTTTTGCCATGCTGTGTCAGGATCACAGCTCCAGTGGCTGAATGCTCTTGACCTCTGAGATGAGTTTAGAAATGCAGGTCCAAGGTGAAATTTCCTCTTAGGCACAAAGACAAGTGACTCCATCTTCTAAATGCTGTTGTTGTGGCACTTCCAGCTTGCTTCATTGAGCTGCCCAGATTCATGATCTAGATGCTTTATAGGTGGCTGTGTGTTTGTGTAGTGGTACTGTTGATGTGTATATTGTGTGTATTACCTATATGTATACTATATACCTGGGATTATAGTTTTGAAAAATCTTGATCTTGTTCTCCCACTGACTCTTTTCTGCTGGTAGCCAAAACAGAGCCTGGAAATGATATGTTAAAAAGACTGAGACTGAAGGAGTGGAAATGGGATGTTGCAAGCATGCCCAAGGGAAAGATGTAAAAGTAATGGAAGTTTAGTGCAAAGAGTTTCAGAATGTTGACCTCTGGTACATCAGGCCTAAAGCGCTTACTACATTTGTAAGCGCTTTTGGTATTGCCAGTTCCTCAGTTGGATTATTTTAAACTACCAAGCAAAACTGCAAAGCCTTTTCTGTGAAATTGCTAGAGGGTCTCGGAAAACTAATTTCCACAGCAGAGAGCACTGAACTCTGACCCTTGGCCTGGGAGCTGCAGTAGGTTGCGGTGTCCTGTATGCGGCACAGCACAGAGCAGCACATGTAGGCTGCTCCCCTGTGCTGGCTATCAGGCACACCAACAACGTGTTCTGCAAATCTCTCTCTAGTCATGCATATTTTAAAATGCCATTTTAACAACTGAAGGCTTAATGCTAAACTTCCTAACTTTTAAAGTTGTTTCCACGACATACAAATCAGACCTATTTTGAGAAGCCCTGAACCTCTGTCAGGTGCCATTATGTTGTTTTGTAACAGCACTGGACTTTCAGGAATTGCAGTAAATAAATGAATGAAATTAAAAGCCCTGTGGTGAACTTCAACCAGGGCAGTGGATCCACTGCAGGCTGTCTGCCTGCTGCAGAACACCACTTCATCTTCTCTGATGAATCACCAAGTTGTGCACAGCATTAGTAAACATGTGCCAGAGAGAAGAAAGGGTGTTATCTAGATCTAATGAACTCCTGAACTGACTGGAGAATGTGGCATGCTGACAAGTCATTGACTACGAAGCAAGACAGGCCCCCTCACCTCTGAAGCCCAGTGATAGGTATCACAAAGCCACTGTTATCTGAACCATTATCTGTGGAACCAGCCCTGTGTGGTTGCCCCATTAACATTTCATGTGCAAAGATATGAAGCTGCAAATGCTTAAAAGTCTCCCAGTGGCTAAACGGCAAAGCTTTTATATTTTCTTTATTTGAAGACTTAGCACACGGGCGTCTGCGTGCACATAATCTTCAGCCTGGAGACTTCAAGCTGTTAGGTAAATGAAATGTTTCAATGACAACTTTTTTGGGTTTTGTCACTAGATACTGTTAGCCTTTAGTAAATTAGGAATAAATACTCGCAAAGAGAGTTTCATTTTTCTTTAGTGCTATTTTCTGGTGGCAGCGGGACAGATAATGCAGCCACGAAGTGAAACTTCTTTATAAAGAAGTGCAAGTATAAGCTCTTCTGAGGCTTGCAGGCAAACCCCTGCAGCTTCATAGCAGTAGTCAGCAATATTTCAAACAGTGAGAAGATAATGGTCACTTTGAAATGTAAGAAATGGATTTGGATGGTGAATTTCAAAACCAAGCACTGATCCAACAATTGTGACCACATCTGATTGTAGCAGTCATGCTGAAGAGAGGCCTGAGTCATAGTCACACTTGAAGCCTTTGTGCATCACTCTGGTTGTAAAAAATGGTTTTATAAAGTGAGGGTTAGCTAATCTGCACCTGCCCGCTGCAGGAATCACTAAAAGAAGGTGTAGGGTGAATGTGAACCAGGCACCTTGTGAACAGGAGATTGATTCTTTCAGTTTATGAGCACTTACAGAACTTTCCCCTCTTGAAGTTAAGTGAATGTGGTTGTCTCTAGTATTCTTCTGCCCACCTTGAAAAGAGTGGACTGCTCAGATTGTCTAAGGGTGTTCAGCAGTTTTTTAAAGGCCTTGTTCCTTTGAGATGTCAGGCAGTGAGATGTGTCAGTATCTTCAACAAATGCTGGTTTAGATTTTTGAATGTGATTTAAGGGATTGTGAGCTGCTGATTAACTTATTTTTTAGTCTGTCCTGCCCTCTTGTGAACCCAAACATTCTGCTCAAACCCAAAGAAGGGGGAAGTGAACCTGACCAGTGTGTCTGTAGCTGAGAGATTTGAAAAAAAGGTAATACAAACTGCAAAAATTAAGAGAAGTCGGAGAAGTCAGATGTGTCTTTGGTCTTTCTCATGCATGCTTTCAGCATGGACAAATCTCTAAAAGCATGTCTTTTCTAAAATGCCCTGTTTCCCTTTCACCCCCTCTGTAGTGGTACGTGCTACCTGCTTCTGTCCACCCAGCATAAGTTGAGCTGTGGAGTTCAACTGCTTTGTGAATTAATTACAGGGACAAAACCTGCTAAAGGAAGAGGGATGAGAGGATGCAGCCGGAGGAGCCCTGTGGTTCACATGTCACCGCTGCTGCCACAGCTCTTTCAGCATTGGACAGAGCTCTGCAGGGCTGCCACGGCAGAGCAAACGCCCCAGCTGCCCTCAGCAGCAGCAGGGCATCCAGAGAGGCTCCCAAAGGTGTGCAGCCTCAGGCCCTCCTTCCTGAACTCGGAAGGTTTTGCCCCAGTTACTAGCAACATCAGCAAAAGGCTGAAGCTCAGTACCTTCTTTGGGTAGAAGCTGTCATGGAATTTGGTTTTGGCTGGTTGGGGATTGTGTGTGCTTCTTTGATGGTATTTCAGATAACCTAGTGGAAACTTAAATATTCATTTATAAACCAGTATAAAAATAATCCTGCCCATCTGTTTAACTAGTCTTGGTCTGTCTTGTAGCAGTTCACTGACCATCTGTTACTGTGGCGTAGAGATAGACATTGTGAATCCACTTGACTGTGTGGATTTCAGACTTCAGTTTATTTTTGATTGCTGGTACATATGGACCATGTTCTGTTACTCTCCATGTGTTTGTTCACAAGGACTTCTTAGCACAAATTTCCCTGGGAGGGGTGTTTCAGAATGGGGAAAGAAGGAGAAGAAAAGCAATTCATTTTCTACTTCAACAATCATAAATAATTTCTAATTTGGATCCCATCTCACTCGCTTTTCCCCCAGCAAGCTGTGTGGATGGATGGAAGCAGCCAGAGGAGGGTGGCAACCCAGATGTGAGCTATCTGATTAATGAAGTCACAGTAAGGCATGCATAGTAAAACTCGGACAAAGTGAATCACTTCAAAGTTCTCTTATCAGTGTTTCTGCACTCTCTCCTCTTTCACATGGTTAAAGGTTGGGCAGGGTGTCCAGGCACACGTGCCCTGCCTCAGTGCTCCTTAGTCTCCATATCCAGCAGGCACCTGATAAATTAGAATTGCACTTAGCTGGCTGGATGCATCTGCAGGGCCTGCTTGTGAGACACACCCTTGGATTTATTAGTGATGCTTTTAGTAGCCCAAGTCAGCGCAGTCTCTGCACCAGGCAAAGATCAGGGAGAAGTGTCTCCTTTCCAGGAGCAGGCGATGTTATGAAAGGAACTGATGTTAGGTTGGCCTTGTTCATGCTGTAGGTCACTACTTGTTGCCACATCTGTGGTGCATGGCTGTTTTATTGACCCTTACAGAGTTCTGTCTTGGTGAAAAGCACTGGAAGAAAATTTTTCCTAAAATCGTAATGTTGTTCCCTGTGGACAGCTTCCCGGCAGGGGCTTCATGGTTCACCAGAGCTGGAAGGGGTGCTGGCTTTTCTTCCTGCTTCTATTTTACAGTAGAGTGAAAATTCATGTCTGTAGTACTCCTGCCTTAGGGTGGCATGAGGTGGAAGTGAAACTTCCTCAGCCTAACCAGGTATGAGCCAGGCAGCTGCTAGGCAATTAAGCTAAATGTTGACACAGTCTCCATTCCTTTGATGGAAGAGTTTTAGAATGGCTGTGCAGGTGACGCAGGAACATTCCAGGAGTTGGTCTGTACTTGTTTCTATTGCTCATGAAAGGCTTTGTGCTTTCCCTCTAAGTTAGCCTACTTAGACAAGCAGCAGCATTCATTCAGGCATCACCTGGCACTCCAAAAGAATCAAGTTCAGCTCTAGATCAGCTATAAGCCATCACAACTCCTCTTGTCAGGAAATCCTTCTAGCACACACAAGTGCTGTGGGGAAAAATACAGCCACGATAAAGGTTGCGCTGAGAGACGCAACATGAACGTGGAGGTGGAGCAGGGTCCTAACAAACTGCAGTTTCCAGACTGGGGAAGCACTTCAAAATCCCACCAGCACCCACAGTGTCACTGACTGGTGAGCAAAAGAAGTGGGCTCCTATGCAGTGAGGAGAAGCAACCAAATCCCTCTGGTTGGGAACCAACAGCACTTGTGTGTGTGTAACTATGGCAGACATGTAGGCGAAACAGGATTATAGTTCCGCATTAGTTATCAGCTAATTAGCCCCTTGTTGTTAGACAAGGCCAACTTTATAAAAATCAGGTGGAAGGATTTCTTGCATCTATTGCTTACCAAATCTTTGTTAACACCTCACCACCTTTAATCTCTCACCGTTCTTATATGGATTTAGTAATCTATCTGAGTTAGAAGTGGTGGTGTGACCCATTCTCTGCTGAGGCCAGACTGCCAGCTTATAGAAATTACTGAAACGAGGCGCCAAAGTAATGTAAGGACAAATGTCTCCCTGTACAGATTGGCATGAGCACTGGAGGCAGCATTTGAGCGTAATATTGACTAATTATTTAACCATGAATGGCAGCTTTGAACATTGTGTTCTTTTTGCTTCGCTTCCCGCATTTACTGTGAATCCTAATTACGGAGGGAACAAGTATTTCTTCTCAGGTCGCTGAAAACACAGCAGCCAGCTTTGGGAAAGTGCATGGGATGCAAAGTGGAGGCAGCCGTGAACTGTGCATCAGCTAGTTCTCGTGCTGGAGCTAGTAGTACGTGCTAGCACTAGTACTCACTGAGCAGAGAGAGCAGGTGTTGGCAGGGATCTGGTCTGAAAATTCAAAAGCTGCTGATGAGAGAAAAAGTAGATCATGGACTAAAAATGCATAATTTGAAATGAGCCGTTTAGATTATTAGCAACATTTTTTTTTTTCCCTCCCTTTCCAGAAGACTTGGCTTGTTAATGATGATTCTTTCTGTGATGTTAACAAGAAGTGTCCTCAGTTGGATGCTTTTCAGTAGGGGTCATGTGTATCAAGAGATTTGACCCCTAAAAAAGGAATGTAAGCTTCTGGCATTCACTTTGTGTGCACAATATCTCTGCCACAGATGAAAACTTATATTTAAAGGAATATATATGTACAGCAAACAGCTGGATCCCTTGAATGAGAGGAGACAACAGTCAGTTGCTTGAGGAGGCAGAAGGTCATCTTATTCTTTCCCTTTCCACTGTCTTTTGGTCTCCTAACCCGTGAGGTGAAAAATAAGACTTCAGCTCCCAAAGAGCTGAACCAATAAACACGTCAGTAAGGTGGGAGTTAATGTTTAGGTGCTGCACTGAAATTTGTGACACCCTGAACAATTAGACATATACCTAATAAGAAAATTGAGTCGGATCCTATTTATACTGGACACCCTAGAGAAAATGACTGTCTCTTCAAGTGTGTTTATGTACAGTCAAGTCAGACTCATGATGTGGACTTCAGTGGAGATTGTGTCCCGTTGTTGGTCCGGGGGGACTAAGCTCTCTAAGTGCTGAGTTAGGCTTGATGTCTCAGGGTGAAAAATAAAAGTGTGCCATTGACGTGGCCTCATGCCTTGCCTCTGTCCCTTGGAGAAAGTTGTCTTCACTGTAGGATTTCTTGGGTTCAGAGAACATGATTTCAGCTCAGCCCAGAGGTCAGCTCTGAATCTTGAGTCTGTGTGTCCTCTCTGGCCATGTGCACGTTGCTGGGCTGTCCAAGGACACCCGTCTGCCGCAGCTCATTGTGCAGCTGCCAGCTCGGCCTCTCTATGGCTTGTTGGCTTTCTCTTCCATAAGCAAAAACTCACCTGGAAGACTTTGCTTGGCCCTCAGGCTCATTCAGAGTTGTGGGAGGCAGCTGGAAGACAGCGAGTGCCTCTCTGGTGGAACAAAGCATGCTGGATTGGTGTCCATGCTCCAGCTCCCCTCAGCAAGCCTGCCTGCACACACCTATGCTTCTGTGGCAGATTGGCACAGTGGTTGTGGCAGGCTAAGGTCACTGTTGGCTAAAAGATCACGTTGCTGCTGCCTTGAGGTGCATTCCTGGAGGCTGGAGTCATGTGCAGTGTAAATATATCCTCTTACTCTTTCATCTGGGGTCAGATGATGCCAGGCTATTATATAAAATGCTGTGTTGCAGTATGTACTCTATGGATGACTTTGTGAATGATACTTTTTTCCACAATAAATTAGTTGGAAATCCCTTACCTCTAGACCAGGGTGTTAATACCTGTCACAGTCCTTGCTTTCCATTAAGCTTGATTAAGTTAGCTATAGTTTCTACTTGCTGATTTTCCTCTGTGAGAAACCTACTGGCTGTCTTTCCTGGAAGTGCCCAATGGATGATTTTAACTACAGAGGTTATTGAGATATGCCAAGAGCAAGATGTCAAGGTTGGCCTTGAGCATTTGTCTCTGTGTTACTGGAAAATTTATTTGTGATGTAAAAAGGTTGCCAAAAGCCCATTAGATAACTTGATGTCCTCTGTTCTTTCCTATTTCCAAAGTCTGCTGCAGGGCTCTGCTTCCAAAATGCACTTTTAATAAACTTGCAATTGCCCTGTTTGTTTTAATTTAAAGTATCATTTCTGCAAACACAGAGTTGTACCACTTTCTTTTTGCACTTGATACTGAGTTGGTTGTGCATATTAATTAAGGACCATTAGCAGAGCAAGTGCAGAGCAGTGCAAAATGTGACTGAGCACATGTGCTGTGCTGCAGTCTGCAGTGTTCTGTGTTGTACCATTTTTTGATGAGATTTGAAAAATTACAAGTGAAAACATACTCTTCCTTTATTAGCCACTATTATTAGAACCATACGGCTTGAACTGAGGAATAAAGTGTGCCTGACATGTATCAACCTAGCATGTCTGCAGGTGAATATAATTTTTGAAATGCAGATTACAGGGGAAGTGAAGGTGGGCTAGTAGTGTTCACACAATTGCTCTACGAGATGCTGGCACTATTTCTCATTTTTGAGGTCATGCTACAGGGTCTCTGGAGGATGACACAGTGGTGCAAGGCCATTTCTTTATAGGAATACTGATATACTGGCATGCATTTGCATTTCACTTTTTGTGTTCCCTCATAAAATGAGAATCAGCCTTGTTTGTGTAGAGGTTAACACGTGACACATAACATGAGTCCATGGAAGGTATTTGTATATTGGTGTGCAGCTGCTGTGCTGCTGAGCGAAGTTCAAGATGAGACCTTGACCATCCTTGCCTGGCTTGTCATGAGATAAGAAAGCATGCTGTCACGCTGCCTGAGAGGCTCTGGTTTTAGGAAGAAACATAAATCCTCCTATCTCCAAGCAGTCTAATTACAAATTACCTGGAGTGAAGAAGAAATTAGTCTTTTAACATAATATTTAGTATTTTACTGTTTTACACTTCTTGAATTTTTTTACCCCTTCATCATCAGGTGATGATCCTTCTTGAAGATAGGACCCTGCAGTGGGTAGAAACTACAGATCTGGTCTGCCCTGGGGATTACCTGAGTTTCCCCTTGTCCAAAGAGTGTTGTGAGTACAAGCAGTGTGGACACCCAAGATCTGTGGTGTGCTATTACCAGGAAAATGAAATGCCCTATGTCTCCAGAATTAACATGTCTAATAGGTCCTCAAACATGTACTTTATTTGATTCCTTCTTGGGATGAGGAGGTGTATTAAGCAATCTCTCAAAATCACTTCCAAATCTCTTCTCTCTTGTTATTCTGAGTTATACAGGCTTGTTAGGTGTCTCCTCTCTGTTGCTTTTAGGGTTTAATTAAGTCCCTGTTGCTACTGGAGGACATTTGACCAGGCCTGCAGCCTGAGGATCTGGTGAACCAGCCACTTCTCTCCTCTGGCACTGTCTCCTCATGCAGACAGGGATTCCAGCAATAGGCAGCATCCTGGGGTGAATGGGATCCCACTTCCTATTAGCTTATCTCATCCAGCTGCCATCACAGGAGAGCCTCATCGATCCAACAGCAGCCACCATCAGCCTAGCATCATCTAGTAGCTAAAAATAATGCAGGGTGGAAAAAACCACCTAACATCTAAATATAAATCTCTAATGCCTCAGTAGGGAGCATTGCATTTCCTAATCATTCAGTCAAATTGTTCAAAGAGTGATTAACACTGGAAAGCCTTACGTTTCCACCTTGGTCACTGATCTCTCCTTACCCTAGCTCTTTCTTAAGAAGGCAGAAGTTTCTTTTTCCTTCCCTCCCAATTCTCCAGTAGCCCTTGCTTTGCTCGTGTGCCCTTTTTCATAAGCCCTGCTGGCTGCTGGAGCAGTGGGAGCACCAGGCAGTGCCCAGCCACCTCCGCAGAGCTGTGCTGGCTCCTGCAAGCACCTCCCAAAGAGCAGCATGATAGGGCAAGTGAGGGGGTCCAGAGGACACAGTGTGACACTCAGTGTGCCTTGCCGTATGGGAGCTGGCACGGCTCGCACAAAGCCAGCCTGTTGAGTTGTACCACCTGGGCTTGCCACCCACCCTTAGCCGTAGCACAGGTGGAATGAAATAACACACAGACACAGAGAAAATGGTGAGAGTGGATTTTTTTCCCCCAACCCATCAGCTGGCTTCCTTTGAGAATCAAAGGCTAGAGAGATTTCTTTCCTTGGGAACACACGCCAAGCAATCGTGCTCCATTGTTGCTGGCAGATTTGTTGTTGCACACTTCAGACAGGAAGAACGGCGCTCTCGGGGCGAAGACGCTGGCACAGCGCGAGCGAGGTGGGAAGAGGGGAAAGAGCCAGCGAGCGACGGGGAAATCTGCAGCGGCTTTGCAACGTTCCCTAGCAACCCGCGCCCCCAGAGCCGCTTCCAGTGGCTCCTCTTCATCAGCACAGCTGCATGGGATGTGTGAGCCTCGCCGTGGCCTGGCTCGCGCTATTCTGGGTTTAAAAAACGAAGCGTGTGATTGCAGTGCTGTCATGGGCATAAGGGCTTTGGATTGCTCTCTTGCACAGATGGGAGCAATTCACGAGGAGTGTTGGGAAAGTGACTTGCTGTTCTTGCTTGAATGTTGTCTGGTACCAGCTAGTAAATACCGTCTTGTGGCATAAAGACTTCGCGATGAGTAGATTAGATAGCTCCCCTCCCATTTGTTTTCCCAGAAGGTGGTATTGCAGGGAGAGCTTGCATCGATGTTTCTGGAGTAACTTCTTTCCTTCAATGCACTGCAGACACACATGGATCTTTGCAACAGACACGTGGAGCATTTTGCTGTCTGGGGCACCTATGATGATTTTCTGAATGCTTTTTTGCCTGCCATTTCCATGCTCCTGGCCAGACTCTCTGCATCCTGTCTAGCTTCTGGGAGGTTTTAATAGAGATTCAGCCCTGAGTGCCAGATGGTCATTCCTGAGGACCAGGACAAAAGAAGCTGGCTGTTTGTCTAACACAAATCTGCTCTGAATGTGCTTCCTCTTGCACCTGGAATCAAAGCTGGAGATCCAGCATCTTGGGAATGGTAAAAGCAGGGTAGGGCCTGCTTAGGACCCAGCTTCTTTGTCTTACCATCTCTGAACAAACTTTCCTTGATTTAGCACCTGGAACAAAACCATCAAGTAACTTAACACTGCATGTGAGCTTCCTTTCCTGTAAGCAGCTTCAGCCCTGAAGATGATCCATAGGGCTTTCAGCTGGCTTTGCTCAACTCCGTTGCAGAATATGTCACAACTGCTATCACAATCACAGAAGCATAAACAGTAAAGCTGGAACAGACTTGAAGATCTCTCTGCTGCTCAGAGACAGGATCAACTCTGCCTAAGCTATTCTTCACAAATATTTGTTTGTTCCTACTCTGAAAAGCCTCAGTGATGGAAATCACAGACTCTTCCCAGGCAATCTCTTCCAGCACTTTGCTGGCCTCACTGTTTCTTGTTGTCCGCACTGCAAACCCTCTAAAGTGTGCAAGTGATTTTCAGATGAGAATCCTACACAGGGAGGGGGCCTGAGCCCCTTATTTAATAGCGTAAAATTAAAACAGAGAGGCAGAAAGGGAGCATGGAGAGCAGAATATATCATTTTGGGGGAAAGAAGAGGGAGCCTGTAAAGGGTTTGACATTAACTTTTTTCTAGACATGCTGTTGAAATTTGTGTGGCTCTTTGGAACAAGGATAGATGAGGAGGGAGGTGGAGGGAACATGTTTGCTCTGAAGGCCCTCTTCAAGAGTAAGCTCAAAAGGAGCAAGGAGAGAGGAGGCTCTGAAAAACACGTTAGCTTGAGCTGGGAGTTGGTAGCAGGAGGACATGAAAGCCAGACTGAGACACGCCCCACAGTGGGGAACAGGGACTTTTAACTAAGTAAGCCCTAGAGTATCACCTGCAGTGAAGCAGGTTTCAATCACCCATATCCCCAGAGAGTGGGGTCTTTGTCTGCGGTGTTCCCTCTTGGTCTGGCAGTCTGGGAGCCAGTTTTCTCCCTGTGTCATATGTTCCTGTGAAAGACAAATGCAGTTGAGGGCCCAGGGGACTGCAGTAAGTCTGGGCCAGGCTTGGACAGCCTTGTTGACTCAAATAGTGCCTCTCAACCAGCCAATGTACACCTGAGTACATTGCTCACTTTGGCATGTTGAGCTAGATTCTCCACTGCTGTGTAAATCAGCGAGTTCCCTGGAGCAACTCTGATTTGCACCATCTGAATGTCTAGCCCATCCTTTTCAAGTAAATTCTGCAGCAGAATTATATATATTTATATATATGTATCTTTGTTTTTCCCCTTCAGCCTTTGCTCAGTCAACCTGTGAGCTGCTTAATCATTAAAAAACAGGAGGCTGCTGCTGCTGCTGTTGTTGTGGCTGAACAGGACACGAAAACAGATCATGGGCAAAGTGATCTTTCCAGTACATCAAAATGGTCCAGGCACAATGTTATGTCCAGCCACAGTCCTCAGCCTCCTCAGCTGTAATTGCACATGCCACCACCTCTTCCACTTCGCTCTCTTCTCCACGAAGTCCTGCTCGACCAATTAGTGAGATCAGCTTGTCTCTAGCCCAGGATGTATGTGGACAGCCTTCTTAGCTACATCTCTGTACAGGGAGGAATGTTTTGACAACTAAACATGGATCTTGTTGAGCTGTCAGTTCTGCTAACTCTCCCGAGTGTCTCATTTATTGAGCCATCAGGCTCTTCCTGACCTCCTCAGAGTCAGTCCCAGTCTTACATAAAAGATGGCACAGAAAGACAGTTCGAGCATGCCCTTCTGAGCAGGGTGAGTTTCTTCAAGCATTTGATGCCTTGCACAGCGTAGATCATTAGGTCTGTATGTCAGAGCAGTGACTGTGCCCTCAGGATGGCAGCAGCCTTAGAGGCTGCAGCTGGGGAAGTTAGATTCCATTCCTTAGTGCACAGCCTGGTTTGGCTGCCAAGATCCTGGGGCTTTTTGAGAAGCTGATGGGAAAGCAGAGGATAAGGGAAAGCTGTAGAATAGCTCTGAATCCAGGGAATCCCATATTGACTTCTGGCTCCAGGGCCAAGCAGGGAATTTCTTCTCCTTGCTCTTTATCCCACAGGTACTTCTGTAGCACACAGCGCAATCCCTACCTCTGCACTTACCATCATCTTGAGCATCATGGCCACAAACGTAGTTTTCCATTTGGCTGGAAAGCATGCCTGTGATAAATGTGGGATCACACACTACATGTGTCAGGGGAAGTGGAAGGGAGGAGCATGTGGCATTGAGACCCCAAATACACCTTCCATGCGGGAATCAAGTGAGACTGAGGGTGTAGTTCTCTGCCCTGGGTGCCTACCCTTACTGATGTCCCATCAAGAACACACACACACGTGTGTGTGTGTCTGAAAGCATCTGACCAATCCCATAGACTGAAACTGCTGGTTTGGGTTAGCATTGGATAGTTCTTGTACAAGGGAAATTATTCAGTAAAATCAGCTGACGCTGATACCGCTCCTTTGCTCTTGCTTTCCTGCTGGCTCCCTGCTCTGAGGATGCTATTAGTCCATCCTTCCATTTCATGCAGTTCCTTTGCACATTAGGCTTCCCTAAGCCACTCTCTACGTGGTGGGTGCACACAGCCCTCTCTCCATGGACTCTTGCCAGCTCTGGAAGCTCCTAGACAGGCTGCACTTTCTTCTCCTTGCTCTCTGCCTCATCCCATCCTCTCCTTTGATGCTGGGCTCTGGCTCAAATTACTTTACTGCATTCTGCCTTCTGAGTGGTTTTCCCCTCTTTCTACAAACACTTCTACCTTGCCTTTGTAGTTCTGCCTTTTTTAATTGCTGTATTTGTGTTTGTAAATGCTAATTTGCTCTTTCCCCTGTTTCTCTCCCCATGTTGCCAGAGATGTTGCCTCATTCCAGATCTGTCCTTGACCTCTCTGCTCCTGTGGCTCTTCTCCTCCAAGGGCCATCTTCTGCCCTCTGCACAAGCAGGGTTCACAGCATTCGCAACAGGAATAGAACAGCCAACTCAAATCTTCACTCCTGTTCCAGCAGGTTGCAAGGAGAAGGTTGAGATCCTTTGAATGTTGAATAGCCATGGTGAAACTTCCTGCAGCATTTTTCAATAGCCCATAACCCCTGCTTCTTTGCCTCCCTGCCACAATTTGGCCACCAAATGGAATATGTTGGGTCTTCATCCTGTGGTTCTCTCTGAGGAAAAGTCATTTCTCATATCTTGCTGCACTTTTCTCTGCTCCTACCTCCCTTGTGATTGTGGGAAATTCCTGAGCAGGGACTGTGTTTCAAGGGAGACTTGGAGCTTTTATTTGAGTAATAGTTAACTGCCCTGGACTCTATTAGAGGAGAATTATTACTTTGTTGAGAAATTTCTACTGCTGTGAGCCAAATGAGAGATCATTTTTGTAAGTACATTGGGTGAAATAAATGATAATCTAGATGACGAGCATTTACCCTGGCCTTTTTCCCCCAAGTGCAGTATAGAATTTGGCACTGCTTTGTTCCGAAAATATTATTTCTGATTATTCTGAGGTAATTGATAGTGAAACATGTACAAGTCTCTTCTAAAGCAGCAGTGCTTAGGCTATCAAGATGACATTCACTGAGGGCTGCAGCCCTTCACTCTTTCCTCCTTCTTTTCTTGTATATTACTCCTTCTGCTCCTGATGGCATTATTTGATTTCACCACCTTTTTTCCTCACTGCCAGTGTGTCCTATCCTCTGCCTGATGTTGCTCAGCATCACAGTAGCACCTGCACGTGCAGGTAATGCCTTGTGGGTGTGGCTGCACCAGGAGCTGTCAAACGCTTTCCCAGACTCCCGTGTGAGCACGTAGCAGCAGCTCTGCGAGCAAACTGCCTGCTTCTGGTGGGGGCCTCCATATAACAGAAGGTGGTAGGGTTCTCTAAGTTTTTAATCACCAGTCATGGCCAACTCCAGCCTGGTAATTTTGTGAAGAGACCGTTGTCCTTGCTTGGGCTGGAGATAGAGAGGACAGGGCATGCTGGCAGCAGTGGCATGTGTGATCTGCTCAACACGGACGGTCCAGGCGACTGCTCCTCATGAATTAAATAACACGTGTTTGCAAATGGTACTTGACATGATGTTGAGCTGAGATTCAGGCGACCTACAGATACCTGCAGAGGGCTCTTCATGAGGAGAATTAATTGTTTTAAATGCAGTAAAGCTTCAGTCTCTTAAAGGTGAATAAAGCAATTCAGCAACAAAACCATCCATAGAGGTGGTATAAAATATAGAGATGCTCTAATTGAGGTAGAGATGAGATGAACTCTGATCTTTACTGCTTACATATTGTCTTGAGCTGTGTCAGTACCCCCCCCCACAAGACCTGGAGGTGCAAGCAAATGAGGTCTCCCTCTGACTTTGAGGAGTAGCAATCTTCTCATTAGTATTTGCAAGTTCTCTTTTCTCTTGCATCACTGGAAAAGGTGTCACTTTTAAAATTTTTTCTCACTCTTGAAGCACACCTCGGCTGAGAGGTGAGCACAGTAGATGGCCTGGGCAGAATCCAGATGTCTGGACTGTCTATTAAATTTCTGCCTCCCTTTTCCCTGACTCAGTCACCTGAGAATCTCAAAGTCAAATGAAGGATTGTACCCAGTGCATGCACTCTCTGATATGTTTGGATCTTTTTTTCCAAAGGAACGTGTGCCCATTTTGTTAAAAGGGGTTGGCACCCTCCAGTAACCACTTCAAGAAACATGGCATGTGCAAAATTAAAAGAAAAACAGGAAAGCTCTTTGAGTGAAAGTGGCTACACACAAGGAAAAGAGAACAGGTGTTTCTGGGATCAGAATATGAGTAAAATGGAGAAATCTTCCAATTGTGAAATAAGGAAGGAACTACTGAGTCTGGCAGGATTGTAATTTGCTTTTGCCAAACTGTTGTTTTCCCTAATATTATTCTTATCACTTTTATTTATACAAGACCACCGAGGGGCATTTTGGGAGACCAGTGTTTGTTTTGAAGATGTTATAATCTCAAAAGACTAAATGTAGGCACATGTGAGTGAAACGAGGCACAGTTTTGGCTACTAAAGGTAATTAATAATAGTCATGATTTGTACTCATTCAGCATCTTTCATTCAAGGATCTCAAAGCATTTTGTAATGAAGAGTTCATTGAGACTCTCAAACTCTCTTGAGACAGCCAAGCATTATGAACACCATTTATAACAGCAGGGTGCAGGATCAGACTGGTTAAGAATATTGCTGAGGATAAAGCTCAGGAATCCTGCCTTTCAACGCTATGGGTGTTGAACCAAGCACCCTCTCCAGTCTGAGAAGCTTTTTTTATTTTTTTTTTACTGTAATTTATATATATAATCTTTTAATGTTAAGCAAAATATGTAGTCTTCATTTAAGTCATTGATGTCCTGGGAAGTGTAATGGCCCATGTCAGAGTTGACTAAAAGTGAGACTACAAATAGTGGGTTAAACACATTTGGTTAACCATTTGTTTGCTGTTACAGCTTTCACATGAAAAAACCTTATATTAAAACCTGGCTTGGTGATGGAAAGTGATGTGATTTTAGATTTCTTTGTATATTAAAACAGAAACACAATTTGCATATTTCAAGTATCTTTTCTGGCATATTCAGGCATCTGGCAAGAAAGCTATATTTAAACTGTTAATACAGTATGAATGCAAGTTTCACATGCAAAATTAGTACCATTAAAATGGTGACATCTATTTTTCTTTTGAAACAAGTGATGCCCCGCACTTCTGTTTTTGTTACCTGCTAAGGCGCCGCAGCTGGGGCCGCTTGTTTTTTCACTGGGCGCCGAAGCTGAACCACAGGGCAGGTGGTGCTGGGGGCAGAGGCGCCGGGTCCAAGCCCAGCTCTGGGGGTGAATGGCGGTGAGGGAGTGGTGGTGAGGTCGGTGGGGAGGGAGTGGTGGTGAGCTCCCCGGGCGCTGCGGTCGCCGCACCGGACACGTGTGTGAGCCCGTCACGCCGTGTCGCTCCTCATTGTCTGTGGAAATGGTTGAGCTCTGCCTTTCTGAAGTGCCTTGCAAATGGAGAACTTAAGAAAGGGCAAAGCTCAATTATTTCTTTGGGTTTTAAGGATGCTTTGGGAAGGGTAGGCGTTGGAAGGAAGGTACTTTCAATCGTTTCGTTGTAGCAAATCATCTGGGCTAGTTGTGTACTATGTCAGCAAACACATCTCTTTTCATCAATGTGAATATTGGAGCATTCCTGTTTTTATAGGTTTGCCTCTGTGCTTGTC
This sequence comes from Atrichornis clamosus, assembly GCA_013400975.1. Lineage (NCBI taxonomy): Eukaryota > Metazoa > Chordata > Aves > Passeriformes > Menuridae > Atrichornis > Atrichornis clamosus. The sequence goes on along the minus strand of WBMZ01007968.1, from coordinate 122,264 downwards.
CTATTAGATGGGAATATGGCTTGGTTGGTGGGGAGACCGTGAGTCCCACCTTGGAGTGCCAGTCACTGCAACCAGGGTCCCCCACAGCTTGATGTCTTTCAGTAGTGCCACCTTGGATTTGCACAGGGAGCTCTGTACAGGTCTTGAGGCTCATCACCTGTCCAGGAAAGAAGCCCTGGATGGCACTGTGCACCCCAGGAGCTATAGCCAAGAGGGCAAGAAGCTAATTCAAACTCTTGTACCACACTTTGCAGTGCAGCTTTGGGACCAAGGCTTTGAGACTGTTATCTCCTATGGATGCTTATGTCTCCTACTCTGAAATGCAGATTTTGACCTGTTGATAGCAGTAAATATAATGCTTAATTAATTAATTAATGCTTTGAAGGCCATCCTGGAAGCCCACAGTACTATGATGGGAAGAGAAGGGGAGTCTATAAGCAGCCTATAGGGTCTTTACTGCTGGTGGTGTTCCATGGGAGTAAGAGAGTGCTTGACTCTGAGCCCAGAGGGATGTGGCAAGGCAAGCAGATTAGAGCAGAATAACGTCTTTGATCTTGAAACAAATAGACAAGTAAGCATAGGACCTCCTGATGCAATTTTATGGAGCAGACTAAGCTCTTCCAGCCAAAAACACAGGGCTAAAGTGATGCAATCTTTTTATTTGCATATGGGTATAATGGTGGTGCCTCATTCTCCCTCTCATTAGTACCATCCAGCTGTGCCTTGAGTTCCTGCCTTTTTTTTTTAAAGTGCCTAAAATGTCTGTTTCCAAAATAAGTGGGGTTAATGGAAAAACACAAAACAAAACAGCCTGCTCCCCTTTTCATGTGAGATAAGCCTTGACAAGTAAAGCATATTTGTGTAATGATAGGGCCAAGAGGCCCCAGGCAAGATCAGGCACTGCTGCATTTGTTTCTGTATATACATTTAAGCACCAATGGGACATTAAAATGTAGTATTTTACACATGTTCTTACGTGAAATATGGCTTAAATCTGCTGTTTCCTGAGATAACATGTAAAAAATTTATTACTTGGAAAACCAGACACTGTTTTACTTTTTCTAATGAGAAATGGTCAATGTTGCTCCATAAAAATCTGGCTCATCTGCTGTTAACCCTGAATATATAAACAGTCTACAATGTCCAGCAGAAACAAGGACTTGCCATAATAGCAGTGGAAGGTGTCATTTCACACAGTCATGCTCAGTGCAGAAGAAGCAGATGGTGCGGTTTACAGACTATCCAGTTTTTATAATACCTAGCAAAAACAACCAGCCCTTCCAGATTCAAAACATTCGTGAGAATATGAAGAATAGCAAGAAAAGCTACTTAGCCTGTTTGCATAAAATAGCATAAAACAAGCCAAGGACAAATCAGTCGTGTTCATTTGTTGCCATGCTTGATAATTAATTAAATGCTCTGTCTCTGTGTAGTCACTTACATCGCAGAAGCTTGGACAGCTCTGCAGGCACTGATTAATAAAGAGAGAAATATTGCTAGACCCATTTTACAGAGTAATTAGGGTGCATGTATGGTGATCCTGTTGAATTCAGTATCAGTACACAAAGACCAAGACTTTGGTTTCATGACTGCAAGCTAAAAGCTGTGCTTTGATGAGTCAAAATAGACATCTGTATGAGCAGCCTGATTTTCGGAAGTCCAGGAAACTTCTCAACTCTTTAGTGATTTTGCATTCTGACTCTATTTTTAAAACTATCAACAAGATACGTCCCCTTCCTACCTGTCTGCATCCCAGTTTCACAGTGTAAGGAAAAAGAGACAATTGTGCAAAATTGCAGGCTGTGAAGTTAAAACAGAGAAAAATACTTTTATTGTTATTATTACTCAAATTCTGTGTAACTTAATGCCACAAGAGATCACTGAAACTAAAAGCTTAGCAGGATTAGGACAGGCAGTGTGCATGGATAGCTAAGTGGGGATACAGTTGCAATAATGAAGTTTAAAAATAAAGAAAAATATCCTCTAGAGCTTTGAAGCAGTTACAAAACCGTCCTATTTCAAAACCAGGCAGTGTTAAACAAACCAGGGCTCTGCTGCCAGAACTGCTCATTCTGGGTTGCTGGTTTGCTGTGGGAAGCAATGGCAGGGCAGGTAGGCAGCGAGGGAACCGGCGGCTTGTCCCACTCTGATGTATCCCGAAGGAGCCCTCTCTCCTGCCAGCCCAAGGCCTGTGATTTTGGGCTGCTGCTATGGGCTGGAGGGCACTGGCTGTCGGTTCGTATCTCCTCATGCAGGGCAGCTTCTTCAAAGGATCCTGATGAGTTGTCCTCTGACCAGGAGTAAACCCAGGAACGTGCATGTTCCAGGCAGAATCGTCTTTTCAGGAATCTGTATGTACTCTGGCAGCTGTAACCTTTCACTGGGAAAATAAATCAAGAATTAAAATTACTTTTTTTCTAGTGCATCTTCTCTGTAAGAGTTGGCCTTAATTATAAACAATTACAGCTGCAGGCAATCTTGATATTTCCTTGGGAGCACGACTCATGGGAGATGTGGCACCATGCTGGATTTCTTGCTCTGAAAGTTTGCGATTGTTTTGGACAGTCAATAACTTAAACGAAAAAGTGTGGTCTTTGTCAAACCATTGAATGAAAAGTATGCTGCAATACTATTTAACTATTCATTTAACTGATGATCAGTTTTGGTGAGTGAATTGAAAGGAAAGGACTAACTTTATGCAGATGAAAAAGGAGATAAAAAATGAAGGAAAACTAACTATCAGTGAAAGATGTTTCTGGCTGCCTTTCAATTCCAAATTGGACTAATTCTACCTTCTGAAAAGAAGATAATTTTCACGTTTTTGTAACTGGGAACACATAATTGAAGTTATTTTCCTTCAGAGACAAGAAACTTCTTCTACAATATTTGCAAATGGACAAGAAAAATGACCACATAGAGTGTGTTCTGAATGATGGTGCATTCATCACAGCATCATCTTCAGACGTCTTTGCAGATTTTGCACTGTGGTTTTTGCCCATTTGGGTAAATATTCCTATGTGGATGGGGAAGGTTCTTGTTGGCGAATGCACCACCCTGACTGCAGAGTTCCCTTTTCTGGGCAGCCCTTACATCAGAGACAGCTGATTACCAGTGAGGTCTGGAGTAGAAAACACGTGCCAGGGAAGCACTGAAACAAGTATCAGCTTTGTGTACCAAAATAATTATGCAGTGATTCCACACGACTGCTTCTTTTGACCTGGCTTTTCAGGAACTGAACTTTAATAAGGAAGATGAGCCAGATGTTGTTGCAGGGTTTTGATAGTGGCACAAGCAATTAGCTCACTTCCTTTGTAGCATGAAGATATTTTCTGCTACAGGGCTTAACCCTGGGAGTGCTGGTGTTTTCCTTAGCATCCCATTAACTAAGCATACAGGGCAGTGTTTATTCAGGAATGTTTTTGCAACTGCATCTTCTCTTCCTGAGGTTGCTCAGTATTTGATGACAGTAGCAGAGGATGGAGTCAAGTGCTTGTGCTTCCAAAGCACAGTCCCTCCTGCCAGCTTTTTGCTGAGCTCTTTTCCATTTTCATGGGTCAGTTTATCATCCCGGATGTTACTGTGGTTACCCAGACACAGTGCTCAGGGTCTGCAAGTCAGTGCAGACCCCGTCTTTGAGCTGTGTCTAGCTAAGGAAGTGGATATTTGTGTGCATTTAGCATGCACATGAAGATCACTGTGGTAGATCAGACAGCGAATTGAATTTCTAGACAGCCTTGATCATTGTACAGATCAGGAGAAAATAGAGGAAGTTTAATATAAACAACACCACAACTCTGTTTGGTAAGGAAAGCCAGAGTTATATTTTTACCCTGACCTAACAAAGGAGGAGGAAGGAAACTGTTTTGCTGAAACAAGCATTTTAGATTGGACTAAGGATACACTTTTCTCTCTATGTTTGTGTGTGTGCATGTTCCAGCAAACTCCACAGCACATTCATATGCATGAAATGCATTTTCCTGGAGGCACGTAGTCAGCAAGTGCCATGGGAGGAGGAAAAAGATGTGCTTAACACTACGTAAAGACTGGTCAAAAAGGCATAGCATTTTAGTCAAAATAAGTTAAAGTGTCTCATAACATTGTGGTTGGTATTTGTTATTTTTGCTGACATTGGGTACTGGATAAGCAATCTGCCTGGTTTGGAAAAGTGCAATGTAGATAAAATACGAGAGCAGCCTATTTACTGTGTATGAGGCAGTGCGGCCTCCAAAACCAGAGAGAGTCAGACAAAACTGAAAATCTGCAGATTTTGATCTTCCATTTTAAATGGCCTACTCCAAGCCCTTACTGAACTAGGCATAGAGGGGCTCCCCAACTGGGAGGTGTGAGAAGGCAGCATGGAAAAGAGGGAGAGGCTTGACACACCTCCTTCTGGGCTGTCCTGCCAAAGCCTGGCTGGTGGTGGCCTGCAGGTGCCGTGGCTTTGGGTTGGAGAGTGTTCAGTGTAGGTCTGCAACTCCAGGTCCGGCCCCGATGGGCTGTGTGCCAGGCTGGAAGGTGTGGGGCTCCCAGCAGGATTTGAGCCTGTGTGTGGTCATGGGCAAATTGCTTCAGCTCCATGTATCTCACTGCCCTTTTCTGTGAACAGACTGTGTCTCGTGCCTTCAGTTTTGGTCATTTCTATTGTAAGGCCCAAGGGTAAAAGCAGTGTTTCAGATGATGTGTGGACAGAGCCCAGCAGAAGAGGCTGGTGATGTCTAACAGGGGAAATACACATATGGGGCCGTCATCAGATTCTGGCCATGCTGTCTGCTCCGTGCAAAGTCTAGGAAAGGAGTCTCTGTTGATGGGGTGACAATTGTCATTCTTTGCTGCATGGAAACTGAAATAGGTATAATACCTGGAATAATACTTCGAGAAGCTTAGTTGCCAGATTGATTTCTCAAGCTAATAAATCCGTGCCTGCTCTTGCTGTGTTAAAATATATGTTCAGGCAAGATTCGTGATCAGCTCTTAGGAACAAGAGAGCAAAGGGTAAAAATAGGTTGTTTCAAGATTAAATGTTTTACATTTGATAACCTTAATTGACTTTTTAATAAACCTTTTTTTTTTTTATAAGAACTATGCTATATAGTATTTCTAATGATGTAGTTGTAGACTAGCCTTCTACAAACAGCCACAAAGCACTGGCCAAGGGAGTCTGGGTGCTCTGGGTCAAATACCTGGCTCTGAAACTTCTAGTTCTATGAATGGCCTTATCCCCACCAGAATTATGTGTCCCACAGAGATGGCACTTACATGACTTAGAAGGCAAATCCAAGTGCACCATACTGCCTGCCTCCCCGTATCAAAAAGTAAGTTGTGACAACCCAACACATCAGCATGGTTGCATTTGTACAAAAAAGTTTACTGCTCCGTGTGTGGACATTCAGAATTTCCAGATGTTTAACAGCTTCCTCAAAACAACTGCTAGGCAACTAGAATTCCTGGAGAAAAGCACAAAATCCTTACATATTGTTCAGAAAAAATTCATAAGCAAAAAAAAGAAAACATCTCTGGGAAAACCTGAATGTATGTTAGGTGCAATCTATACTTTCAGTCAGGGAGGCTGAATATATGGCAAACAGACCTTGCACCGCCCTTCAGGGAAATTCACCCAGCCTGGGGCTTATTCCAGGTACACTTTTTTCCTGGGGGACTGTGCCACTCCTCTCCCTTATGTGTTGTTACTACTCTGCTACAGGGCAGTTGCTGGGCAGGCAGTGGGTGCCGCTGCTGCATCGTGTGTGTGCACGGCCAGTCCAGCCCTTCCAGGGAGCGCAGGCACCTGCTGAGGCAGATCAGGCCAACAAGTGAGGAGGGTGATGGTACAGCTTAGTGTGGACCCTAGAAAAATAAGTATGACAGGCTCAGGAACATGCAGGTATTTGGGTTTTGGGAGTGGATGATAGAAGTATTATTGCTAAGCGCCATTCTGAGATCATTTGTTACATTGATTGATGTCTCAGTTGAAATCTCCTTCTTGCCTGAAAGGAAAAGGCATGGAAGCATATAGTTAATTCTCTTGAAATGCAGTGTTTTAAAGCTGCTGTTCTCTGTTGAACATCACTGGCTCAATAAAGTTTCTTCATGTTAGATGTAGTCTCTATAAACCAGATAGAAGTGGTCAGTGTATTGTTTCTCCAGTGATTTTACAATTTCTTGCCATTTAAGTAGGTATGAAGCATGGAAAAATGCTTCCTTGTTTCATATCAAAAGTCCAATCCTTGATGTAGGCAGCAGTTAATCAATGAAATCACTTGCTTTACCGAAATGAAGTGTTTCATAAATAAGTTAGTTTTCATATGCAAGTCTTTCAAGCAAGCAGTGCTCACAAGGAGAGCTGGTGTCAGCATTTTTTAATCCTGAAATGACCGAGTTTCTCATTATGGACACCAAACTGAGCTTCTTCTAAGAAACTTCTAGGCATAAGACTATTTCTGTGCTTCTCAAAATATGCCCATACTTCTGGTGTTTTCCAGGGAGAAGACTCTCTGAGGCAGACCACAAATGCTTTGTGCAGCTGTTAGCATAGGAAGGCCAAGAGATGTCAATTTCTACACACATATTATTCGTACCCCTAGTGCTAAAAATCTGTGGACCAGCTCCTGATCTCACTAATGTTAACAGCAGGATTTGTGTCAAAACAAACAAGAAGAGAACATAACTAGCAGCTTGGGATTATCTGTCTTTGTCTATATACTCTACCACTGTAGGAATGTCTTTTATGTTGTGTTGTTAAGTGATGGAAGCTTTTACCAAGTCCAAACTTAAATGCTTCCAAAGCCTTTTTCAGTGTTGGAAAATATTTGTATCAAGTTATTCTTGGAATAATTTTCTCCTTTATTTATTATTATGTGCTACCCAGTAGACATCTAATTATGAAGCACAGCATACTTCTCGTTCTAGAAGGATATATTGGACTTCCCTGGAAGATTTTCAGAGTCCATTTTCATTACATTAAGTGAGGTGTTTACTTGCTTGAATCACTTGAGTCTTAAAAAAACCAAAAATAAGATAAGGAATGAAGTTTGACACTGAACAGCCAATACTGTGTGTGAATGCTGTATGTGAATGCTTTTATATCACATCACAGACTGTCCTTTTTTTCAGAGTGGGTATCCAAGCTCTGGACCTGCATCAAGCACTCCTGCCTTCAGGCCTGAGGATGAGCTGGAACATCTGACCAAGAAAATGCTGTATGACATGGAGAATCCACCCTCTGATTACTACTTTGGTGAGCCATGTCACAAGTGTCTGTACCCTCTTCTGAATTTACCAGGTTTAGTAAGGGAAGGCCTGACAGCTGCACTGTAACGTAGTGACACTCGTATTGATGGATGTGCTTTCCATGCTTGGGCTGGAAGTGTAATCATCCATAGGAATTCCTCTGTAATTTCAGCATAAATCTCATGCTCACTCACTGTATGTTTATCGTCTTTCTGGATATAAAGTTGAATTTTTCAGTGTCTGGTTCATTTTCACACCATCTGTCCCCAGCTTCCAGGCTACCGTCTGAATTCAGGTGTGGCTGCTGTCGTGCCTGCCTGCCCCATCCCTTCTCATTGCAGCTGCGGAAAAACCTGGCAGTGTAAATGTGTTCTGCTTCCAAGGCATGGATTTTCATTTTCCATATGCTGTCATAGATTAAAAGGAAATCCAGTTTGAGCCTATCAGGTTGGTTATACGTGGGGACCCGCTAGCCCAGAACTGGGTCCAACAAGTACAAGTAAGACAAATCTGAACTGATTGGCTCATAACTGTGTCATCTTCCTTGCCTGGAAGAAGATAAGCAGCTAATTTCCTTCTTAAGTGGTATAGAATGCAATTAACTTAGGCATCTATAGGTATAGAATTATATCTTGCCTTTACATGAAACATAGGAGATAAGGCCTCTGAACTCTGCATTGAAGTCAAGTCTTGGGCATATTTGATGCATCTGCCTGTGTGCTTAGTTTCTTACAGGCTTGGGTAATAATGTTACTGTGAAACAAACTGCTGTAGTTTGTAAAGACCAGGACAGGCCATTCATTTTGTGTTCTTTATCTTCCTTTTTCTCATAATTTCTTAAAAACTTCATTTAGATTGCTCCCTACGTCTAATTGCTATATGGTTTGGTTGTACCAAAATACTTCCAGCTTAAAGAAACTTTAGTGGTCTGATTTAATCGAAAAGCAGGTGGGACCAAGGTTTCACTAACAAACAAGGACTTTCCAGTGGCAAGGATCTGATAATATGAGAAGGTTAAGATGTTTTCATCAAACAAACATTGCTCTTGTAGATGGGGTTAATATCAGTCCCCATTCTCCATCAGTACCTGCTACCTTCTATGGGCTTCTCCCTCACAACCAAAACGTCTTCTCTGTAAACACTGATAGTCATCCGAGTTTATGACTATCTCAGATCTGAGGTGTGAGAGGAATGACTAATTGAATAGAAAATAGCCAGAGAACATTTTCTGTATTGCTGCATTTGACTTCATGTCGGCCCATAGCCATTTGGGTTCACTCTGTGATATTTTAAACACAAAGCAGCAACCAAATAAACATAACATGTATTTAGCCATTAGCTGGGCAGGCAAGAGGGAGAAACTGTTTTCCTGCTTCCTTCAGACACATGGCTGAAGCCCTGAAGCATGAGATCTAATTGCAGCAATTTTCTGTATCCACAACCATGTGGCAGGAGTTGGTTGATGGACCAGAGCCCATCCAGTTTTTCTTTTAGCCCAAGAAGGTAGGCAGATGAACAAAGAACTTGGAGATTCACAGGCTCCAAGGTCAGAAAGGACCTTGCCATTTTACTGCCTAATGTCCTACTCTTAGTTTCTCCTAGAAACATGATTGAATCATGACTTTAAAAAAAAAACAAATCTAATCTTATCTTAAAAACTTCGAGCAATGGTGAGTCAACCAGCTACCCTGATAAGCTGTTCTAGTGATTAATTTTCCTCACAGCTCGGAAATTGCTTCCTGAAATGAAGCTTTAGTTTTGTTTACCACTTGTATTCATGAAGCTGAAAAGCTCGAATTTTGCAGACTAATATTGAATGACTAAGATGGCTCTGCTCTGCTTGAGAGGGTGGTACATCAAAGTTTCTTCATCCAAAAGGGATACATAGCTCAAAGGGTTGGAACATAAGGTCTCTCAGTGTTAGGTCATCAATTTGGCTATCAGATGGGAGGTCAGACCAATGCCGTGCCAAGAGCTCTTAATTCAACAGGAGATGAGAAAATGGAAAGGAGGTTTCAGAGCCCTCAGAAGTTTTGCCGGTGTTATTTATATAAATGGTAGCATGGTCAAAGATGGAATAATCATGCATGATGCAAGGTGAAAGATGAAAATCAAACAACAACCTTAGTCCTACCCTGGGCAGGTGATGTATAATTACAGACTGCGCCTGATTGATCTTCTAATTGCACTGAGTGTGTGCCACTGAAGTTGGTCTCTGAGGCAGTGTCCAGCCTTGGCATTCCTGATGTGCAAAAGAACCGTGTGGTGGGCTGAACATCTCCTCAGCTCTCTGAGCATGCTGTGCCCCTTACGGTCTTTTGGGAGCATTACCTATCTAACAAAATACAGACTGCTGGAGCACAACTGCATGTTATGGTCGGATACAATCAAAGAGGTAGGCTGCCCTCATCCTCCTGGGTTTGTTCCAGCCCAAGCTCCTCCCTGGGGGAAGATGGTCTCTGGAGTCACAGTGGGTGAAGTTTTCTGATATGGCAGTGCAGGCCGGGAGTTTTGTACTAATTCTGGCTATGTCAGAACTAAATACCCATCTCTACTTGAGCTGTCAGCCAGTGCCTTTCAGTAACTTCATGCTCATGTGGAAAGAACAAATTAAGTGTGGGAGGAAAAAAAAGTGTCTTTCAACTTTGGTTAACTGTCTCAACCAATACTCTGCCCTTGTTCTTTACTTGTTTAGCATGGGAGTGTGGACTGTACAGGATTCATATGGCACATTGATCAAATAATCAGAAAAAGGACAAATGGGCAGAGACATTGACTCTGTTTTGCATTAAATATCTTATGCCTGAGGTCTAAATGCCATGGTAATTGTAGCATACCAGATAGCTGTCAGCTAATCACTTTTATTAGTTTGAATTTAGAAAACTGGATTTCAGCATATTAAAAGTTGGTTAAGAGCAGATAGGTTTTGAATTGAGGAATCTAATTAACCTTGCTAGAAAGCTGCAAGGCGTTATATTAAGTCATGAAAATAATTTGTTGGAATAATTATATTTGAACTGTCAGACTGGAGAAAGGTCATTTTACTTGGTCTGCCAGCGCTCTGGGATCTTTGCAGTAACCACCTTCCTTCTGCAAGTTCACTTGCCATATCTCTGGGTTTTAATCGAGCTGTCTTGATTCTGGAGTCAGCAGAATCTGCCCAGCAGTGGGCAGAGTGAAGGCTTTTTGGGAAGAAAGAGGACTAGGAGTCACTAAAGTTGTCTCTTTGCTCTGGAAATACTGTCTGGTGCTGCTGGCAGACGCCATGAGCTGAGCTCAGGAGCAGGACAGCCAGCACCTCCATCCAGTCTGTGCTCACTGCACCTCTCTGCAGGTTCCCTGGGTGGAAGTCACTGAAGGTGGTTCCAGAGTTGGGGGAACTGTTCTGGGCAGTGGTTGCTCACACAAGCACACACAGCCGGCAGCATGGCATGGATCACACTGCCCTCCTGGGGAGCCTGGGCACGTAGTAGGAGCCAGGATCAGCATGTTGGAGACACACTTTGGAGCAGCAAGATCACAGCTGGCACCTATGTGTTGCCTAGACTTATCACAGCAGCATGATCCAGTCACTGGAAAATCCTCTAGCTGCCATTGGCAAGGCAGTGCTTAAGCGTGGAAAGAGCATCACTAAGCATAACGATTTTTAAAAAAATTCCTGAATTTTCAGGAGTTAAACATGCATGTTGGGTATTCTGCCTAACTTAACTTTGTTAAGACCACACTGCTATAATATAGTCTAAGCACTCCAATCTTTGGTGTATGTCCCCTCCTACCTTCCTGTAGGTTCTGGAGTGACTTGTGGAGTGACTTCTCCTGGGAAGTCCTTGGCAGATCAGCAAATTGAAGTCTTTTAAGCCTAAGCTGTTCTTCCTTCTTTACTGATGATTCAGTTGCTGATCTGTGGTAGTTGGCTGTCTTTAATCAAATCCCTTTTTATTAGAAAGGATTCCCAAACGTGTTATGCTCTGTGCAGTAGGGATAGTTTCTCTCTATCACAGCCCTCCCTGTTGATAAATGTGCTATTGTAGCCAGGCATGTCTGATTTGTTTGGAAAAAATAATACTTAGTAGAGTGGAAATTGGGTAAGGTTAAGGGAGGAGAAATGGATACTTATAGGAGATTAAAATGAAACTATCAAAATCGTTTGTTGGCCGCCATGGGAAATTACAGCCCTTGATTTTGCATTTTTAAAAACCCAACAAAATACACACACAAAGATCACAACTGTTCTGGACCACTGTTTCAAGTCTCATAGAAAGAAATGACTTCTGGCAGCTTATCAGTCTCTATCACCATGCAGACAGTGCTGATTAAGACTGGAAAAGTGCCATCAGGGCCCCTCATCTCCTGTTGCCTTCTGGACTATGTCCCAGCTGAGTCACTCCCCACAGCAGTTTCCCTGACTGGTGGGAAGAAACTCTCACTGGTATTTCACCATAAGTGCTCAGAGCTACCAAAGGAACCACCAGTTTTATGTATTGGATAATGTAGCAGTCTCCTTTTGTAGTTCCAGCGTGCTGTAGGGATGCACATGGGGAGAAGAGAGATGCTAAAATGGTCCTGTGGGAAATACTTCGTTTGTGCAGTAAAGAAAACTTGATTTAACTCTGAGCTGATCATCCAGGATATGTAGGTTTTCTATGTGTATTTTCTGTGTGCCCTGACTTTGACAATGGGAGAGGTGGTGTAGAGTTGGGCTGAGGAGCAAGGCTGAGAAGCAGGATGCTCGACTTCCTTTTCTACTTCTCATCTTGACCTCTTGTGAGAACTGTGGCAGACCATTTGACCTTCCCAAACTTAATTTTTTCCTTTTTCACCATATTTGCAGAAGATGATTAACAGCAGCAGTGGTATGAGTGTCCCCCATGGAGAAGCCTTCATCTCCAATGGTTCTTTGAGATGCCTTGTCACAGTTAAGATTAAAGAGTGATAAATGGCGCCAGTATTGAATCTGTCAAGGCTCTGTCAACCTTTCCCATCACTGGCTTTGCGTCTCCATTTGGCTTCCATTCTTAAGCTAAAAGTCCTTCACTAGGACCAGTGTGTCCAAACACTGTTGAATGTGTTCCCTAATTTTACTTTTTGAGAGGCAGGTCATGAGTTTGCAGGTAGCAGTTCAAGTAAGATATGGGAGAGAGTGTGGTAGTCATAGGAGCTTCAGCTGAGGAGGCACACAGATTGTCCAGGTATGACTTCCTTCGGTTCATGGTGTCTTTGTCTCCTTTGACATGGCTCTGTGTGCTGAGCAGTTCTGGGATCTCTAGACTGAACATGGTCTGCATTGCATTTCAGTCTTGGTCAGGCACATCTGTAGCCCCTAAGAGGCACAAGTAGCCACTTGGTTTCATCTGAATTACCACCAGAAAAAGAAACTGAAAGTTGTCATATCTTGCCTGTACTTTTAGATATGTTCTGAAAAGGTTATCATTAAAAGAAGCATATTATTATTACAAGAGCATAATTACATTGTAATTTTGCCTTGTAGTGTGATGTGTCTTTTGTCTAAAGGCAGGAATTCTGGTGCAAGATGGTGTCTGTCCTCATTTGAACAACATCTGGGTCAGAAAATAGTAGGTTAGATTTTCAACAACTGATGAACCGACAGTCATTTTCTGTTATGTAACCGCTCACAAAAGCAGGAAGAACAGACATATAATGGGGACCTTTTTCTCTACTGTAGTTTGAGTCATTATTTTTTATGTTCAAGCCATATTCCAGTGTTTGCATGCAGGCTACAAAGGCTGGGAGCAACCTCTGCTCAGGGAGGTCATAGTGCAGCACCGTCAACATGCAGCGGCCCTGTTGTGGCCTGCCGCAAGGGGAGTCACCCTCCCTCTGCTCCCCAGGGGCTTTAATTATCTTAGTAAATGGTTTTCAGAGCCTGTTTCTTCAGTCTCACTTCTGTCAATACTTGCCACCCTCGTCTAGCTGCTTTTCAGAAAGCCCTGTGCCTGCTAGCGTCCTTGCACAGCAAGTGTTGGTAGAATTTGGAGATAATTTGTGAGGATAAACTCGGTGCAACCTAGAGAGTGAATTTTGGCCCACAGTTCCAAGCAAGAAGAGAAAAGGAAGAGGCCAGTGAGTGGTTGGAGAGCAAAATATACCATATCTATATGCATTTATTTCCAGCCATGAGAAAGGCAAGAGGCTGTGAGCTAGTCTCAGGTGCTTCTCAAGCATTTGAAAGACTGTAAGTGGATGCAAAAGTTTGATTCTTCCCACTCTTATCTATTCCACATCCTACTCTGTAGTAATTATGGGAAACACGTTTTGTGAAGCTAAGCACCTACACCTTTTTATGCAGGGATCTTAGTCTTATAGAGGCTTGAGTACACATCTCTTAATGAAGATCCAGCACATGCAGCAGTCGGGAAGGAGAGAAGATTGGCACTCCTGTAAGCCCTGAGCACCTGCTATCCACGTGTGCCAGGAGGCAGAAGACTCACCTTTCCTTTTTCTCCTTCTTATCCACACAAGTGTTGTCAAGACTTTGCATCATGAGTGTTTCTGAAGCACAGTCTCTTCAGAGACCAGCACTGCTTCACAGATGGGATCTAAGCCTTGCATCAAAACCAGAGTTACCCTTTGTTACTGTAGGTTATAAAATTCCAGCTGGAACAGGTAGCAAGCACCATGACTTCCTCTGTTTTAAATTCCCTGATTTAGCTTGAATTGCTGGCAGTCAACATAGACATATTATTACTTTTGAACAGAACTGATTTTTGATGCAGAAATTATTTAATGGAGAATAAGCTCAGAATACTAAGGTAGCATTTTATCAAAGGGATTTCCATGATCACCTGTATGCTGTGAAACAGGTGGGTTTCAGGCCGGGAGTGGAATTAGGTTTGTCCCAAAAGTCAGTAAATAAAAGCTGATAATTTCCTGCTGTCTTCTAAGAAGAGTGAAATGTGATAATGAAATTCAGGGATGTGTCTTTCTAAAGTACAACTGCATTGTACATGATTCTTCAGCATGTTTAAAAATTAACATAACCATGGAAAAAAAAAATCCATGAGGGCAGTAAATGTTTCTTTTGTTATGATGAGTCCCTCAGTGTGCTAGGAACTGTGGAAATGGATAGGAATGCTCAGCCTCTTTCAGAAAAACCTGTGAATGGTGATGAGGCTGCTAGCCCAGAAATTTAATAGTCCTACATGAAAACAAAACAAACCTTTCTACCTTAATTTGAGAAACAGTTCAAAGACAATCCAGCTTGGTCATGATAAACTTACAAAGTAAAGTAAACTCTCTGTGGACTGAAATGGCTGAAGTATTGATAATGAGCCACCAAATCTTCAGATGCAGGCCATTAGTCCACAGCTAATTCAGGTCATTAGGAAGTGAAAATGGGACCTGCCTGCTGGCTTCTTCCTGCTCCACATGAAATGAGCTGACTGGTTTCAGAAGGTTCTCTATAGAAATGTCATCACCAGACTAAAAACCATAAATTGTGGCACCTGGAGGACCCCTGGTTGGCAATCTCCTTGATGAGGCCAGGAGCTGAAGGCAGACTGTTAGTCTAGAACATGCAGGATGGAGAAGGTTTGTTCTCCTGTTAGATGTGTTCTATGGAGATGAATTAAACCAGAGTTTCCATCCAGGATATCATAAGCTCTAAATTCTCACGTTCAGGTATTTTAAGAGGGGATGTATGTGTGTGTGCGTGTCTATGAATGAGTGAGAATGTTTTTCTGGACTGTAGTATTATAGAAATAATTTTCACTTCAGATAGAGCTCTAGAGTGTTTTAAGCCTCAAGACATTCTTTTGTTGTCATGACTTGTAGCCAAGTTGTGAAGCAAGGTACAGGCATTCAGTTTTGGAGCTGGAATTAAAAACCCTTTCAGCCATGCAGTCTTTGTCCCAGTAACATGAAAAGAGTTTGCTTTCTTTGTTTTGAGTTAGTTGTGTACACGGCCTGGCAGAAATGAGCCCTTTCTTTGTTTTTTAAAACTGAAAACAGCTCACCTACTCTTTGAAGCTGGATGCACTAAATTTGCGGTTTGCTCCCGTGTTCCATTATGGCTCATTGTGCTGCAGTAGCATTCAGGGCCTGACAGCAAGGCTGTGGTCACACTGTACTATGTGCAAATTAAACATGGAGTAGGAACACTATGCATCCCTCAGAGCTCCGAAACTGAAAATGTGCCAAGGACCAGGAAATTTTTGTCCCTAATTTACAAACGAGGGGCTGACTGGCAGAGTTTAGATGACTCACCCAGAGTCATGCCGAGATCCAGGAGCAAAGTGGGAATTGAGCCTAGAATTCCTTCAAGTTTCATGCCTTACCCAAAGCTGTGGCTACACTCTTTATTTTATATGAAAATCAACCCAAATGGAACCTTGTCTGATGAGAAATCACAACCAGTCTGAAGGCTCTTCCCAGCATGTTGAGCAGAAGCCCTGTTTTCCAGGGTTAGTAACAAGGCTATGAAACTAAGAAAGGGGGGAAAAGGTGCTCCAGGATCACACTTTATCATTTTAACTGCTGTTAATATCATGTACCCACTAATGTTAGCACACTTCAGCCTTTAGATAGTTCAAGGCTATTAGGAAAATTGATAATTCACCATAGTAATCTGTTACTTTCCACTCTAGCAATCACTGTTCCATGGAAGTGGGGCACAGTGTGGCATTTGTTATTTCTTCTTCTGGTGGCATTTGTCTCATGCTGTCTTTTTTGATAGGGTGGTTTGTCTTTCGCTAGTAGCTTTTGGGGGTATTTTAGTGTCATTAACTCAAAATGAGTTATTTTCAGTGGGGGGAAAGGAGAGATTTTATCTGAGAGTGAAATGTGGTAAAATGAAGAATTAAACAGGACTGTCTCATTTGCTGAGTGTTCTTCAGCCTCTCCTCTTCTGATGGAAATGCATCAAAACTGTTTGGCTTTTTCTTTTTTTATAAGGAACTGCTTTGACTCAGATTCTGTGAGATGAATCATAACCCACTTTCTCATCTGAGACGTGAAAAAAAAAAATTCCAGCTCTGCTGTCAAAGTCAGCATAATCAATACAGAGAGATTCTCAGTGGTGCAAAGAGGTAGCGGAGGATTAAAAGAATGAAAAGAATCAAAAGTAGCCAAACTTTCCTGCTGGTTTTAGTAAGCTGCAGTGTTTTCTTGTCTCCAAATGCACCTTGCTGTTCACCCATGTCATATCATGAACACATTTTCACGTCTCTGGCTACAACCCAAGGTCCTAACTGGTACTCAAAAGTCAGGAGACTGTCATCCCAAACTGGCAGTCAAATCCTGAGAAGCCAGCCCTGGCAGACATATAGGATGCTGAAAGCAGCCAAGAGTAAACCTGTTTTGATTTGTGAAACCTGCAGTTGAGATGTCCCCTGCCTGGACTGTGCCAGCTCAGATTGTGTCAGCTGAGCAGGAGAGAGAGGCAAAGCACCATGCCTGTCCCATGGCCCTGCCTGAGCCAGGCCCATGGAAGGAAGTGGAAAATGCCAATAGCAATAGGATCACTGTGGGTGCAAAGCAAACATGGGAGACCACTTCTGATACCTTGTCACCAGCTTTCATTTATGAACTTGCTCATTTGCTTTTTCTTCCTTGTGTTTCTGCCAAGACATGCACAGAGATTTAGAAATAATTACTTCTGGAAGTGTGAGCTAAGAGGCAAACCTCTGAAAAACTCTCTTTGCAACACCAGGGTCAAAAGGGGACAGCACAGGTAGGTTATATGAGTTTTGACAGTTGACAGAACTTATCTGGTTCAGTAAAACACCCTGGCAATAGTAGATCCCTTTGTAGAGAGTTTAGAGGTGTGAGTGCAACCATCTTCCACAGCCTAAGACACTGTCCAGTGCTAAAGCCAGACAGCTGGGTGTGGGATGTGGATTATTTTCTCTTACAGATCCTTCCAAATCACTGTCCCAGCCATGCTAAACTGTTTGTTTAAAGCTGTGAAGCAGGCAGTGTTCAGTTAGCAGCAGTGTTGAACTTTAATATGCAATTTCCTCAACAAATTCTGGTTCCAGACAATATCTTGAGAGGTTAATAACTTCCTATCTGCTGAGCACATGTTCTGATTCTGTCTGTGCTGTCAGGGGCAGACTGGGCAGATGATGTGCTACATTCTTTGTAAGCGCAGGTTGAAAGTAGGGATACTTTTTGTGGGGGTTTTGGTTGCTTTTGTTGTCATTTAAAATTACACTTGAAAATACCCAGCTTTTAAAAAGTCTCTATTTTCTTATTATGTATTTGCCCTGAAAGGCAAGTGAATTCAGCATCTGACTTTCAAAAAAAACTGCAGAAAGCCTGAAACCTTTTACCTTGAATTTTCACTTGTGTTGATGAATAGCTGGGACATGACAATACTGACTTTCCACTCTTTTTAGTGCAGAGTTTGTTTGTCATCACATGAGCTAAGGAATTGTGTCTGGCTGAGCTGGAGGGAGACATTTAAAAGGGAGTCTAATGTGGGTCCTTTGTGCTGTGCAGAAGACTGTCATATGAAGCCAGCTCTTCTGGACAGGAGAGTCCTAGCAATCATCACTGCCAACGTGGAGCTAATTCTGGTCATATGTTCTTGTTGTCAACTCCACAAGCTGGGCAGCTGTTTCCCATTTCTGTCCTGTGTCTGTGAAATTACTGAGAATCCTAAAATGCGTATATAAATGTGCACGTGTGTGTGTGTACATATATCTATAGTGCAGGATACTGCTTGGAGCCTGAATTCTAATGGCATTCCTTTCTTTTCCATTCTCCATCTCAACATCTCACATGAACTGATCCAGCTTTCAATGCCTGCATGGGTCTTGTGACGTGTGACTATCTCCAACATTGGCAAATCTGATGTGCTTTAGAGCAGGGAAGAAGGTGCGGTGGAAGGGCAGGATTGGGGAAGGTATGGCTACAATAACAGTGGGTGGGACATCTTTAAATATTCCATCATTTATCTCTGTATGCCTAAAACCATTGTCTTCTTCTAAAGATAAAATGGCAAAGCACAGGCTTCAGCATGCTGTGCTTGTGTAGTTCCTGCAGGCCACTACTGATGTTAAAACAACCACCTCTTATTCTGTGTATACTCAATTTCCATGCAAGGCAACAAGAAGGGGAGGGGAGTGAGAAATGGTGGTTGCTTATCGTCAGATTTATTTCTACTGTTTTTTCACAGACAGAATTCAAAAGGTGAAGAAAGTGGAGCATGTGCACAGCAGATGTGCACGGCTGGTGCATTGCCATCTCCATGGCATGCCTTCTTCAGAAGGGGGCTGAGGAAAGCCAGAAGGTCTGTTATATGGCCAGCTCCTAGTAAAAGCTTGTCATTTAACCTCTTTTGGTCTCTTGCTGCACTGCTGTCTCTGAATCAAGTGAGGAATGGAAACTGCTCTGTTCACTCACGCAATGAAGAGTCACTCTCAGGTCTTGAGGGCTTGGCAAAAAACCGCACCAACAATGCAAGTTTCAGGAGCCTCAGTCGGAGGGTCAGAGACAGGCATTGGGAAAGAGGACACCCCCAGACTTAGGGCAGAGGGACACTGCTGCTCTGGAGTTGGAGATCTGTGCCCTGAGCTAGCCCTGGTCATGCCTGGTCATGAGTAAAGGGCTTTGTTCATAAGGCCTATTGATCTAAGTGTGGCTTGGTCTTTTAAACAAAAACAATACTTCATAGAAAGCCAATTAGTCTTGGGATCTTGGTGAGTTTTTGTGTTATTTCTTTGCTCTGATTACAGCAGGGCATTGGGTGAGGAGCCATAGCTAAGCTGTTTCAAGTCTGCCAGACTCTGCTTCCTTTTGTTTTGTACAATTGCAAGGTGTTCACACACAGTCTTGCTGCCTATAGCCCTTTGCAGCACAACTTTATGGGAAGACAAGGTGGCTGACCTGTGGCCTTGAGTTCTTTGTAAGTGACCGAAGCCCTGGTACTATGAATAACAGCTGCTAGGCAGCAAGTAGGAATGGTGTGCAGCCAGCAAATGCCTGATTACAAGAACTGTTCTGGCCTAGGAAAATTGCAGCTATTCAGAAGAACAAATAACATTTCACAGGATGATGTTTTGGGGCATGGTCTAATTGTGACACATAGTGGGTCACATCTCAGTAGGTTGGTTAGAAGATGCTCCAATTGCCATCAGCTTGGCTGGAGGTCTGGCTAAGCAAATATTGCCTAAACTCTCAGGAGATCAGTGTGTGCAGTGGCTTCATGCTTTTGCTCTGGGGACAGGGAAGAACAGAACAATATGCAGCACAAATAACACTGTAAAATGAGATATTAATATTGTTTCCCATGGCAATTTACTAATTTTGTGTCACTCTTAGCTAGGAATATCCCATGGTGACCCTTAATACCTCAGACAGGGCTTATCTGCATGAAAAGAAGTTCATAAGTCTGTGATTTCCTAAATGCCAGTCTCTCTCTTTTTTATTATGGAGTGGTTGCTTTGACTTTCTCATTAAGCAGTACTGGAATTCAGACGTTTTTGCAGGTGTTCTAATGTTTGGACATTGTTCTGAAGCTTATCTCAAACACTTCTGGAGTTATCTGGTCTAGAACATAGTTGTAGATTCCCACAAGCTACATAATGCATTTTGATTTTTAGGTCCTCATCTGTGCAGAGACTGCAAAGGGAGTGCTTAGAACAATATAAAACAATGAAAGCAATTTCCAAAATGTTTGAAGTCTCAAGCAGTTACATTGAGTCTCACATTGCTGCAGTTTTGTTTTGAAGGCTTTTGTAAGTTGAAGCCTTTCAATGAGACAAAGTCTCCCACACTATTTCCTATGCTGGGGTGTGAATAATAGCTTCCCTGAGCTACCCATCACATCTTTGTCAACATAATAAAGCTGCATCATTTTATGTGCAAATGGAAACCAACTGACTTAAACCAGTTTCTGAGTTTGGTCATATAAATCCTAAAGTTGACTATGTTTACATAAGCTGTAATCAGGCTTGGTATAAACTGTCCATACACGTACATCAGATCTAAATTTGGAGGTCTAGTGGGTTTCAAACGATTCCATTATCACATGTAAACAAGTCCATCGGTTTATCCTACTATCATACCAAGGATTTTAATGAGGACTAGATACACTTGCTGTTTTCACAGTGAACTCCCATATATTTAGAAAACCAGTAAAAAGCATCCTGAAAGTTCAGAGCACAACCATTTGCCAACAGTGCTTGTCACTAGTATGGCGTGTTCAGGACGTTTTCCAACACCAAGTTTTTGGCCTTTTCTAATGCCTGCTCAAGGACATTGGACTGGCAGAACTCATCATGAGCTCTGGATGTCAAATCAGTCCTTTCTGATTGGTTCAGCCTTGTCACAGGAAGGAAAAGCTTTTGGGGTTTCAGTTGCCGTCATCACAAAATTTTCAGGTCATGAATTATCTGAATAATTCAGGCAGGGATTGGTGCCCTTAGCATGGAAGCCAATTTAGGAAGAACCTTCCATCTTAGAAGTGTGATGAGTAGTACTCTGAGCACGCCTTTGTAGATGCTGGTCAACATCAGAGCCTCCTCACAGAGGACTTAAGGTTAAATGTCAGGACAGTCTTTATCATGATAAATATGGATCAGTTCCCACAGATCTCATGTCTCTGGCTGTTAGTCAACAGGCCTCAGAGTCTAAACCACCACCTCAAACAAATCAGACTTAGTGCCATTAAAGAACTCAGCTTTATGGTCTGAGTTTTTTTAACTTATTATTTTTTAAACCTTGCTAATTTTGAATCAAAAACTGTAGGATGTGTGAGAGTGACACATGCAATTGTGCAGATGGATTTTCCACATACTTGCTTTAAATAAAATAATAATTGTTATAAATATGTATCTCATATTTTATACTAATTCACTCATAATGGAGGCCAAGCAAGAAAACTTCTATATCTTTTTGCTCTGAGAATGTGACAATCAGCTGAGAGTGATGATCTATGGTAACTCCATATCACAGTGCTCCATCATGGACTCCAGATGATGCATGTGGCACTGGGAGGTCTTTTGAAATTAGAGAGTTACCAGTATTACTTTCCATCTACCCCAGCCAGTAAAAGCAGGTCACATGACCCAAAGGATGAGCAGAATTGTAGCTATTGCTTAATTACATCAGTCAACACCAACATCAACTTTTAAAAGGACTTTTGCTCTCAATACCAATGTCACATTTTGAGGTTATGACATGCGTGGTCATTCTGAATAAGAATGAATGTTGAACGTGCCCTGCAGAATCAGAGTGCTTCCCTATCCCAGGTTGTAAAGTTCCTGTTATTTATCCAAGAGAGTAAACAAATATTGGACCTTGTACCTAGTTGGAAATGTCTCAGATTTTGAGGTGAAGAAGGAAACCTCTGTCCAGTGGGTTGCTTTAATGAGAAAAAACCAGCATTATTTGATTCCAGCTGCTGAGAAATTTGTAGTGATGGAATTCATTGCAAGGAACAGTGGATGCTCGGCGTACAGGTGAGTGGTTTCCAGTGCCTGAGGGATGTGATTTATGGCAGGGCTGCTGTCAACACACAGACAGCTCATGTTTCAAAACAGCAAGGAAGGTTTGGGCTGGTGCCGGATTGTGAAAGGCAAGGTTTTCAAAAGACCTTAAATAAATGAGGTGCTGGTTGAAATTTGGTGTGACAACTTCTTCTAATGCAGCCAGGCAACTTTGAAAACCCCAGGCCTCAACATTGTTGGGCCTATGAGAGCTGCCATTTGTTCAGGACACTTCTCTTTGTCAGATCCAGCCTTTCTTCACATTTTTTTTTCCTTTTTTTCACTTTTGGCAGTGGGGTGACAGGTTCTCTGCCTATTTTTTTGGGTTTTGTAAGACTTTTCCCCAGGCAAGCGTGCAGGAGGCATTTTAGGTGGTAGACCAGAGCCAATGGCACAGGAAGCACCTCTTACTCAAAACTTTGTCGTTACTCAGGTGTTTTCATCTTTGCCACTGAACAGAGCCTTTGGTAAAAACCAGTTTGTGCCACCACCCTCCCAGTGATGCCATGAGGCAGAGACAAGCTGCTGAATACCAGCTGGAGCGCAGTCAGGCTGTGGAAGAGTGAATTGAGACATTCATGCCCAGCAGCGGATGTAATTTTTGGCTGGGCTTGAGTCTGCTGAGCACACTGATGGTGCCTGTCCTGGACTTATGAAATGGATTAGCTGGGCAGGGGGACAGAAGTGGTTTGAAGTGCACTTGTGCAACACAGACACAGTTGGAGATGAAAGTCTTTGGGAAAGGGGACGTTATTTGCTCTGTGTTTGTCCCGCCCTTGAACACTGCAGAGCTGTGCGCCATTGCTTAGGCTCCTTGAGTGGAAGTAGCAAACCTAACTGTAGTCCTTCGGGAATGTGGTAAAAGACAACTCATTTTTTGGCCTAGATATAAAAGCTGCTGTCTATATCAGTGTAAGACTTAGCTGCTCCTTTCTGACTGCACTCTCGGTTCACCTCTGTAAGAAAGCTGAGAGCTCAGGAGAATCTGATCTATGTTTAAGGTGTGCTTGCACTGAGCAGCAGCATGAGCCTGTGGTCAGCTGGCCGCTGGTCCCTCCCCAGCCGGAGGAGCGTGTGGGAGAAGGAGCATGAACCGTTGCACAAGGAGCACCCAGCCTCGGAGGGGACCAGCTCGTCTGGCCTCCGGCTCTGCTCTGTGTTACAGCCATGGCTGACGCACGGGGTCAGGTGCAACAGCCCCTGCAATCACCCTCCACCGCCCTGCCAGCAAGGCTGATCTGAGTCAGGGCGGGGGCAGGCTGGGGCAGCAGGCTTGGAGAGACACCTGCGAGAGGGCCCGGAGGGGCCGGGCAGAGCTGCCCCCACGCAGCTTCTGGCGGGGGCTGCCGCCACTGGCTCCCCCCAGTAATCGCAAGATAACTTTTTGTGGCTTTCCAAAAGAGGATCCTGAGGTTTGGTGTAGCATTATAGAGAAAGCCCAGTGGGCCAGGGAGTAGTCCAGGTAATGCCCCCCTGCCCATTGTCCCTGATAGGGGTGGGGGGAGGAGTGGTTTCTGCCACCTACCCTGCCTTCCTTTCCCTGCAGGAGATTCGTACAAGCATGGTTGCTCACCCTGTGCACCGTCATATATTTGGTATTTCCACTTTCCAGGGTTTATCACACAACATGGCTTTGCAAGTGCAAGTGCAGAAGGAGGTGGCTCAGTGGTTGTTGCTGTTGGGATCACCAAAACTGCCAAAATTTGTCTGATGTACAGCTCAGCCAGCAACTGTTTCCCTCTCTAAGGTCCTTTCCAGGGGGGATAAACCCCCATAGAATCAGCTTTGGGATAAGTTGCCCAGAGAGAGGTCTCCTGCAATCCCCACTTGGACTTAGCTGATAGCCTCTCCTTCAGTGGGGCTTTAGTGAAAGACTGCTGAGGTTGTTCCCTCAATGCTGTGTATTGGTAACATCTCACTAGAAATTAAGATTTCAACATTAGTGACGTGTTCCAAGGAAAAGAGTCACTTTTGGTTTAGAAACTCTCATTTTCCTTTGAAAGTAAACTAAAATAAGAGGATGCTCAGCTTTTGAAAGCGTGGGAAAGGCCCACTCTCTTACAGTCTTTACAAATTTTGCCCCATTTTTATTTTGGAAAAAAAAAAGAGAGTTTTCTATGTCTTTTGCTTTTTAAACTCACTATGTGCAATCAGTTTGCTCTTAAGGAGAGGAGTGATGGCACAGTAAGGTGGGGGACTTCTGTGAAAGTATGAATTTTTAATTTTATTTTTTTTTTAACCAGATGAAATTATTGCACTTCTTAGTAAAGTGTTTGTTGGCTGGGGTTTTTAGTGCAAATCGGTGCTTTGAAGGTCTTACCCTCAAACACAAAGGTGTTAGATTAAAAAGAATAATTATTAAATATGACTTCTTTCAATCCAACTCTATACTTGCATCTTAAAGCTACTTAAAGCTACTTTCCTTTACTATGCCTAGCATTCAGCCCAGGCTGGGAGCAATTGGGAAGGGAAGCAGGGAGCAGGGAGTGCCCAGGACGCAGCAGGGAACATGGCACCGTGTTTGCCGTGTTGGAGAGCCCGGGGGAGACAGGGCTGGGGGAGGAATTGCTGCGGCTTCCCGGGACAGTCCCCGTGCCTGGCAAAGCTGCGCTGACAGCTCCTTCCTCTGCTTCCCGAGCTGGGGCTCTTCAGTGGATATACAACTGTGGTCCCTGTCATCTGGCAACTTTCATCGGCATTAAAGGAAACGTTTATAAAGGAAATAGAGTACATTTTACTCTCTCCCTTGCATTTCCTTGATCGATTAGTAAAGGGAGGAATGTTTCCTCTCTCGCACTCTTTTTTTCACCCTCTTTCTTTTTTTCTCCAGATGTTAGTGAGGCTCTATTTCAACTCGTTCGCACATGGTAAAACACGTGCCAAAAAGTTGACACAATGTAGCAACAACAACGGGGTGGGGGGAAGCGAAGCATGCTGCAAAAAAAGGTATTTGGGACCTTAAATACTGTAGAGCATCACTGACCCCCACTGGGCTGGCACACTCACTGCAGATCTTCTAACCTGGGGACTGGTACCTCATCCATGTGTGGGGCTCAGGGACGCACTCCCTACGGCGGGGGGGCATCCTGCATCTGTCCTGTGCAACTGGTGTAGACCAAACCAAGCCTGGTTTCTTTATGTCCATCATGAAGAGAATAAAAAGGCATTGGCTTGGCGTGCTGCGAGGAGCACTGTGGTTGGATGGCAGAAAGGCTCACCAGTGGTATGCTTAGGTACTCGCTGAGATTTTTTTGCCCAAGTGGTTGGTGAAATCTGTGTTGCTGGAGGTTTTTAGGAGCAGGTTAAACAAGTATGCTGTAGAGAGAGTTGATCCTGCCTTCGAGGCAGTAAGATGGTTTCCATGACTTCTCAAGATCTTGTTCAACTTGAATTTTTATAGCTTTGTGGGAGAATCAGGGGTACTCTTCATTTTGTGGCAGTGATGCATTGTGGTTGCAATAATTTAGGAAGGTACCTCTCATCATAATCTGCTTTATATCAGAAACAAGCTAAATTGTCCTGTGTCCCAAGATGCTGAGGAGAGGGTGATGTAAATGTATAAAGGATCATCACCACATGGATGCTGAAGGAAGCAGAGGCCTTTCTTTCTCTGTCATTAAACGGGGGACAGTAGCAGAGGCACAAAACTCTGTGTACTCAGTTGCAATGTGGCTCAGCCAGGCTGCCAGAGTGTGATGGCATGGTCTGCACAAGGAGCACATTCCTCCTCCTGGAGAGAGGATTTCAGCAAGACTGGTGCTGGGAGCTCCCTCTGAAATGGAGTTTTCATGCCACAAGCCTTTTTCACCATCAAGCCTTTTCAGAGATGATCTTGTGGTAAAAGAAACCAGACTGTGATTGAGAAGATATAGTTTCAGTTCCTGGCTCCATCATAAAGTTCCTGTGTGACCCCTGAAGAGTTATTTAACCTGTGTGGGTCTCAAATTCCCCACCTGCATGTTGAGTGTCCTGACAGTCCTCTGCCTTCCCTGGGTGTTGGAAAAACTCACCGTGAGGGCCTCTGATCAGCTGGGACAGTTACCTTGTGATGAGCAGCATGAAGAAGTGTTTGAAAAGGTAAAGCGTTGGCAGAGTGAGCCTGCACAGTTGCAGAGCATTTGCTCTGTGGTGTGCAATGGGACCTCCGGGGCACACTGAGAATGTGTCAGGTTTGCAGCCAAGCAAAATAAGAATATGAAGTTATATTGTGGTCAGAGGAGAGGGATGCGAACAGCACGGGAGCACAGCTACTGCACAGTGCCATACAGTACAAATGACAAGTAGGTCACTGCAGGGACCTGTACATCTGGAGTACAAGTGCAACACAGTTAAAGCAGAATAACCAGGACACAGTAATTAAATCATGGCCTTGGATTTAATTTATGAAGTGTTTCAGGCACACGTTGCAGCATGAAGCTGTGTTTACTGTGAAAGATTGTGTTTTCTGACGTCTGCTGAAGAAGAGGGAATTAAGATTGATCTGTCTTGTGTCCAAAGGCTGTGTAAGACAACTCATGCATACAGCTTGCTACTGTCAAATGGTGATACTTCAAGCTTGGATCCTGGCTCAATAAACCATTGCCAAGGGCTTCCCACTTAGTGAAAAGTCTTGAGTTCAAAAGCAAAAAACGGGTAGGTAAGGAAGGCGAGGGTAAGATGAGCAAAGTAATATAGTTTCCTACAAAATGTACAAAATGCCTTTGGGTTTCCCTTTGTACCATTATTGCAGTGCCCCATATGCCAAAATATCAGAATCATTCTGGGACAAATACTATCAACATATCTTTGTCTAGCATAATCACAGTCAGACACATATCTCCCATGCACTGTAGGAAGGGAATAAACCCTCCCTTGTGGATCAGAGATCCCTATTTTATTCCCTTTGGATGAATCAAAGAACCCAGGACCTATTGGATGCTTCTGATTTGCAGAAGCTCTAACATGGAGACTTAATTAAGATACTATCAGTTAAGGCCTGCTGTTACACTATTATCCTAATAATCAATTTGTGCTCCTGTATCCCTTTAAAATGAAGTAATTGTGCCTGTCTGACATAGGTGTCCTGAGGAATCCCACGTGCTTGGGAAATGCTTGGATAAAAAACCCTTGGATAAAAGTCACTAGGAAAGAGGAGGGAGAGAGGGGAAAGTCTTGTTATATTGTTGACTTATGGTCAACGTTGTCCTCGAAATGCTGTTTTGTCATCAATATTTCTTCATTAGGAATAATGATTTTTCCACATTTACTGCCAGCTGATTCAAAGCCATCCAAAAGCAGAATGTGTCATGAATCTCTAAAATGCATTCGCTGGCGAACTCTAAACAGAGATGATTAGAAAAATAATGCAGCGGAAATACTGGATGTCTTGAGGCTGCCAGGGGAACTTTTAGTGAGATATTTGGTTCAATGTATTTATGTATTTTAAAAATGTTCTTGGTACAGTTTTGTAAAGGCAGCGTGCTGGATTTTTTTTCAGTTCTTTCTTGCATTGTGTATCAGGGCTGCAGTGAGAACCGGGGAATACTCTTAGCTGATCAAGGGAAATTGTGTAATTGATAGGCACTGAGCATATGACCTTGTGGTGTATTCCCACAGTACTGTTAGGTGGGAAACAGTTTTTTCCATGCAGAGTTTTTTGAGATATGAACGTTTTTTCCCCACATTTCAGCAAATGCAGAACCTCCCTACTTTGATACTTTTATCAGAAAATTATCTCCTATCTCTTCTCTACATAGAATGCATGCTTTGAATTCTTGAATTTAGGCCTTTTGTGGAGAGGTTTGCACATTTCCTCTCTGCTTTCTCTACTCTTGGCATCTGTAGTTGCAGCCTGAATTGTCTGTGTTAAGCACTGTACATCACATTGGTGCTGCCAATGGCTTAGTGTCTAAGTAGGTATGACAGAAGAATGATGCTGTAGCGTAGAAAAAGCTGCTGCTGTCCTTGGATGTGCAAACAGGAGCATCTCAAGCCAATGGAGCTACATTGCCTCTATCTTTGGCTCCAGTGTGATTGCTATCAGAATATTATGCTATAAGCATTATTATGTATGTATTAGGCATGTACCTATTCCATCATCCGTCTTCAGTGCTGGATGTTTGTCCCATTAGCTCATATTCTTAATCTGACATTTAAAAGTGACACATATCCCAGATAAGGTTGGACACCCTGTATCTAATTCCTCATCTCCAGATTGTGCCCAGTTTCTGGACAACTCTTAAGAATCTTGCTGAGTAACAGCTCAGATTATGGCCTTTCCTATTCATCTTCACAGATAAAACCTGCATTCAGGCTCCAGTGACCTTGAATCTCTGCAACATCCTTTTCAAAAGATGCATTTTCTCTCTATTCATGCTCAACTAGCTGCAGAAATAACTCTCTGGCTTGTAACTTAGGCCAATCATTCTTGCCTCTTAATCATAGAATCATAGAATATCCTGAGTTGGAATGGGTC
The DNA here is from genome assembly GCA_013400975.1 of Atrichornis clamosus. NCBI lineage: Eukaryota > Metazoa > Chordata > Aves > Passeriformes > Menuridae > Atrichornis > Atrichornis clamosus. The sequence continues at coordinate 94,133 of WBMZ01007968.1, read as the reverse complement.
CATGAGGATCATCGAGTCCAGCTCCTAAACATCTCTCCTCTGGTTTCATTTCTGCATCATATCAAACAGAAGCTTCATGTCTTTACCTGCATGACCTGTAGTGTCCTATTCCCACCCTTTTTCCTCCAATATTCTCTAGCGACATATCAACTCATCCTTCCCATCTGAAGGTGTCTATGTTCAATCTTCAAGCACTCTAGATTCTCTTTTGTGTTGTCTTTGTCCTTTCCTCAGAAGCATTCCATTAAACTTCCTTTAAACTCCCTCCGGGTCCTCTTTCAAATTCTCCCTTAACCTTTTCCTTCACTGTGCTGTCTACAGACTCCTTGTCAATAGTAAAGCATTTAGAGTGCTGAGACCACAGTTTCTCTTGCTGACTGGTTTTATATGATTGCTTCCTTCTATTTCCTCTCTACCCAGTTGCTACTGCTTGCGTTAGACTGTAAACTCCTGCAGTTGGGCCCTTCTTTGAATTCTCTGTTTTTCCAATACCCAGCACAAAGGGTCTGTTCCATAATCTGAGCAACCAGGATATGTGGTTGTAGAGGCAAAAAACATGTAATAATATAACAAAATAATAAGAAGCTAGAACATGGCATTATGTGCAATATGAGCTCCTCTTCTCCCTTCCCCGTCTTCCTTCAGATTCACAATATTTCAAATTTTTTACACAACAGAAGAAAGTGAGGAGGTTTCAGAATAGATTAGAGTAGTTGATGTATCCTTTCAGCTGCTGAAGTGATCCACTCACTAATGATGGCATTTTCATCAGGGAAGCCTCTGTGGGCACTTCTGTATGTCCCCCCCAAGATCAACATGTGGCAGCCAGGCTGGGCTGAAGGAAGGTCATGGCACGGCCGAGGTTATGAACCTCTTTCATGCAAAAATAGAGGACTCCGGTCTCCCAGGCTTGCTGCCAACATATCGCCTTCTAGTTTTGCTGAAATGATCTTGAAAAAGGATCTAAAAAGGGCTGAAGGGGCAAAAGAAGAACGCTGAAATGACATAGTTTCATCTTCATGCAGTTTACTGCTAATTTTGTCCTTTGTCTTTAAGCTGCCTTTTAAATGCTGTTTGTCTCTGTGGGAAGCAAATGGGTCACGTTGTTCTATGTTTCTACTGTAATACGCTGCCTGCTATTTTTCCTCTTAGATTATTTGTGTAATCTTTTTTGTGCAATCTGTTTGTTCTAGAGTCTTGCAAACTTTGCCTTTGCTACTTCTTTCCCAATAAGCAGTGCAACTTGTTCTGTGTTCACTCATGGGTATTCTGCACACAACGGACTGGGTTATTTGAGCCAGTGTGAAAATATTAAAATGGGGAACATGTGTGGGCACTTAATTGTGGTGAGCCCAACCACAAATACCTTCGCTGTTGGTAACTGGCACGGAGTAAAAGCAGACCTTTGTTTTGTTTTTATCGGACATAATGATAGATACATTGTTTTTAGTGGGGTTTTTCTGGTTTTCTAAGGAAATGAGGCTTGTGCAATCGCATGGCCTGTGTGCATGTGCCTGTCTGCTTGTCAGTTCCTCCCTCACCAACACTTGAAACTAATAACAATTTTCTACTAAATTTGAGCGAGACGCAGGAGCTGGGAGAAGAGACCAGCTTTTGCAGAAGTCTTGTGAGTTCCCAGATTGCACCAAGGTCTGCAGAAAGTGCAGTCTCCAGTGGTCACATTGCTGCAAGCCAGATCAGTTGTGTATCTGCCCCCATGCCTTTAGGTGGATCCAGCCACATAACTGTAAGCTCCCAAGTTTGGATATTTTGGCTTATTTACTTTTACGTTTTGGGTGAGTCAGTTGGGAGAATTGCTAAGCACAGAGCTTGTGTTTTGATTCTCACTGGAGTGGCCATGTCTCATGAAAAACATGGTTTGCTCAAGGCCACAGTGTTATAATTTGCATATAAACTTATAAAAAAGGAAGCTTTCTTTAAGCTTTCCTGTGCAAGAGTTTATAGGAGTATTTCTGGCTGTGTACTTAGTAGCAGAAACTGGACTTCTCATAAATGTAGACAGGTTGTGTCTGTTCTGCTTCGATGGGAATCTTCTGTGGAAAAATCCAGAAAGAGGAAGGAAAGTCTAAGAAAACCAACTTAAAGGGGAGAAGTTGGCCATGACTTGTGTTGTGCTGCTCTTTGGTTTGTATGTGACCACCAGCAGTGTAGTTGGGGAATACCTGAGAGCTATGGAGGAATGTAGCCTCAGGGCACCTTTGGAAGGCAGAGAAGATGTCCTTATGCCCTTTGCTCAAAGAGAGGACAGAGGTTCAAAGGCACTGCGTGACTTGTTGGAGATTACAAGTGTATGTATTTGAGTTAGGAAGCAGATGCAGGTCTCCTGGCACAAGTACAGCCAGAAGTATGGTCTCCATGTAGACAGCTTCTTCAGCAAATGGAGAGATGCCTTGGTCAAAGAGGAAGATAAATGCTGAAGCATACAAGAGCTGGCTGAATTATGAATGTCAGAAGGGGAGGAGGGGAAGAAAAGATTCCCACATGTTCTGTTCAGATGTTAACAAAGAAAGCTGAGAAGTGTTTGCATAGACACTACATTATTCCATGTCCAAATGCCTCATAAAAATAATACCGGATGATCACAGAATGGCACACTAGGGAAAATAAATTCTTCAGCGGAATATTCCCCCTGGAAAAACACTGTGTAAAGTAATACACTAATGGCTTTCAATTTCATGTTTTATATATAGAGATATTAACTGCTCCCCAGACGTCTCTTCGCATTACAGCCCAGCTACACGAGATGTTTGGAGAAGGCCCTGGAGCGCGCTCCGTGCTGTCCACACGCAGGGCTGAGCAGGGCTCTCCCGTGGTACACAGGAGGTGTCCTCTGCCTCCTTCCCAGAGCAGTGCTGCTCCTGTGGTTCTCTCCAGGCAGTTTGGAGTTTTTTTCTTCCTAGTCCTCATGTTTTTTTCCATTCTTCCCCCATGCTCTGCAGCCTCACCACCATGCTGGGAAACCTGCATTCCTTCTCTGCTTCATAGAAAAGGAGTCCTCACTAGAAGTGTTGCAGTGGAGTGATTAAAGCACAAAACTGACAGCCAAAACCCTAATAACAAATGCTAAAGAAAGTTAAGTTTAAATACAGCATTATTAATTCCTTTTTTTTCATTTCTCTTAATTAATTAATTCTATTAATTCCTTTTTTGGGGCTTTCCAGGCTTGTCTGGATTCATCTGGTGACTTCTCCTTCCACATTGCTCAGGCTGGGAGCTGTTTGAGTCAGGAACTGTCTGTCCTGTATAAAGCCAACTACGGTTATGCCATTGTAGCAAATTGTAATGATCTGGGTTCTTTTCCAAGCTTTCCTAATATATCTCAAATGTGTATATATATATCATCCTGCCACATCCTGAGGGATCCAAAAGTAGCTTACATGCTTTGTTCCCTGAATGTAGCTTATTGGAGTCTCGAACAGGCAGGAAAGAAGTCATGAGTGTGGGGACATTGGCGGTGCACAGTGCAAGGGCAGCAGCCCTGTTCTTGGAATGACAAGGCATGTCCAAGTCCTTGTAGGAAGTTGTGCAGTTTTTGCATGAAAAGGCCTATAAGCACAGATTGTGGTATGAGAGAACATTGTATTGTTGCTGGATTATTTATTATCAGGTATATATTATTTGTATATGCATTTATGGATAGTTCTATGCTGACCTCAGTCTGCCTTTCTGCTTGTACCTCAGCTCTTGCTTCCCTTCCCCTCCTTCCCACCCTCAGTGATCACATCACTCCACCCATGAAATCTTGAAGAAGTGCAGGGCCCCAAGACTGGGGACGCTACAGTTATTCTTAAACTGGAGACTACCATTTTGAGTGGGGCAGTGTCCAGACCACAATTGCTCTGTTACCTTTGGTGGGGTTCTCCTGTGTAGGGTGGCTGAGGTTGTCCTTAATACCTTCCATTTTCAACACTGATTGTTGGCTAAGGACATCAGACCTGCACAGGTTATCTCCATTTTCTAGAACTCAAATGGCACAGAAAAATGGCAAAGGTGTGCCTTCCACCCACCTCTTCCATCATCTCTGCACCACAGTCTTCCCTAGAAAAATGTCTTTCCCGTGATCTAAGAAAATCTTGTCTTCACTTTAAATCTATCTGCCACATAATATCTTTACAACAATCTGAACAAGTCAGCAAGGCTTTTGTACATGTGTGTGTCTGCAGGTTTTTTGTTATTCATTTGTATGTGACATTAAGGGCCTTTTTCAGAAACAGACAGAGCTCTTAAGGCTTGTCTGTACTTAGAGTCTTTACTAGCAGCTTCTGATACACCTTTCTTGAAGGATGGTAAGAATAAAGTATCCACACATCAGTTTCTTTAGGAATAGTATCTGTGCTTTAAATAGACACAATATCTTAATCTGTATTAATCTTCAAACAGAAAAAAAAAGTAATTGGTTCCATTGAGAGAATTGGTTTAAGCTGTACAAGCAAAAACTTCTCTTTAAATGCTAACAATTGTGCTGCCACCAGGCAGCTTTAGGAGGCATTCTATCACAAAATCCTTTCATGTGAAGGCAAGGCTTAAGGCACAGGTTTATCCCATCTAACTGAGGAGCTGAGGATGACTATAGCGCTGGGTTAGACGATAGCTGAGTGGTTTGTATCGGGAGCTCAAGCTCCTTACAATGATTGCTGGCTAGCAGGAGCAGAAGTGATGTGAGTGCTGTCTTGGGAGCCAGTTTCAATCCTTTCTAGATCTTTTCATATGGGCCAGCACCAGAGCGCCTACAGTGGCACTGGATTTTGCCAGCAGTGGCACAATTTGCTCTTCTGTGGACTGAGCTGCTGTGTCCCCCTCACCCACTGTGCAGCCACAGGCGTGAGGAGGGACCTTCCCTGCAGCTGAGACGAGGAGCTTGCTTTGACTGCTGTCCTTTCCCTTTGGTGACAGGATGCTGTGCCCGCTGCGGGGAGAATGTTGTCTGGGAAGGCACTGGTTGCACAGCCATGGACCAAGTCTTCCACGTGGAGTGTTTCACCTGCGTGACGTGCAACAACAAGCTGAGGGGACAGCCTTTCTATGCCGTGGAGAAGAAAGCCTACTGTGAACCCTGCTACATTGTGAGTACCCGTTCTTCTTTGCACCCTGATTTTAATGCACAGACATTGGAAACATTTATTTCTTTCATTGCTGTAGAGTTGCCTACAATTAAAATCTGATAATCCTATGGCACTACCATGGGCACCAGGTTTTTTCATGGTCTTCAGAAGAACTCTGGTCTTTTCAGAGTGGGTGAATTTCACTTCCTGGTCTGACCTGCCTCCGAAATGAAGTGGACACAGCAGGAGAAAGAACTGGGTTTTGTGATTGTTTCACCTCTGTAAGGAGCAGACTATGCAGTCATTTTTTAGCAGTAGTGTGGCTCTCAGCCTTTTGTGTTGGGAAACCTGACACCAAAATGCTTACAGACTGTGGTGCCCACTAAGATTAAGGAGGTGGGATACAAGAAAGCACTGGAACTTCTAAAATCAAGACTTTTGCCTTGCTTGATGGAAGACTTTCTACTTTGGATTAGATATCTTTTGAAGGTTATGCTACCCTAACATTTCATTTTGTGTCTCCAACAAGGTCATAAAGCAAACAATTAACAGTTGCTCTGAGGAGCCGCACCTTTTAAGAGGCTCCCATAAGAAGTAGATGGAACCAGTTGCACAGGTGAAAATTAAAAAAACATCCCATAATGTGCCTGAGGCCTTATCTTGGTGTGACCTTAGCATCCAGTGTATAAGGATAATCCTTGTAATTTAGAGTAGGAAAAGCACTGGAACATTCTTAAAGCGTTGACAGATCTTTCTCTAAACCTCCCGTTTTGTGTTCTTACAAACACTGGACCTGAGACCCTTCCAGAATTGAATTTACACTTCTGAAAGTTAAAAATTGATGCTCTTCTTGACATTTCTGGCATTCCAATAATAATTAGAGCAATAATGCTATAATATTTCTGAAAATGCCACCAGTGTCTCATTGTTCTTTCTATTTCTGCAGAGCCTTTGCAGTGAGATTGTTACTGTAATATTGAATATAAAAAGAGAGGATTCTGTCTTAATTACAGTGGCAGTGATAGATAGGCCTTGTTAATTTGCTTTTAAAAGCTAAATGGTCTTTTGGTGGAATATGTACCTTTTAAATAATTTCTATTTTTGTTTGCACTACTTTTGATTGCACCATAAAAAATTTAAGTTTCATTTTGTGGCAAGTTTAATCACGTGCAAAACACTGCAGACTTTAGGAAGGTGCATTCATAATATAATTGGAGCAACTTTATATAACTGGAATTAAACATTTCATTGACTTCAGGCTGGAATTGACTTCATCTGCTTGCAGATTGATACTTTCTTTTCTTCTTTTTTAAATCAAGCACGCATTCTACACCACTCATCTGCTTTAGTTTGGGAAAACATCTGCATTAGCCACTGTAGTAATGGTTTAAGATTATTTAATCCCATTACTTATACACTTCATTAGCCTGAGTGAATTGTTGGCAAGGGTTCAGTAAACTTCCTACATTGGGAGATAAAAGGATAAAAAAGGAAAGGGAGAAGGATTCTGTTCCTCATTTTCTTTCAAATTTATCTTCTATCTATTTAAAGGATAAAGGAACGATAATTGCCTGGTTGCATCTGCGTTTGTACGTTCTGTGATATGGCTTTGCAGCTCTGAGTACAGAGGAAAGAGTAAACGTTTAATAGCTTCCTTTTATATAACCAGAAGGGGCCTTTAAATGTTTATCCATGCAGTCCACAAAAACCTGGTTATGGCGTTAACCCAAAACACGTCTGGATCCATCTGCTGCTGCACATGCAGGGGAAAGGATGGCAGTGCTGATGGGGCTACATATGTGTAGCTGGACAGCTGGTGCTGTGAGTGGAAAATGGGAAGCAGGAGTCTGGTAGTCTGATGCAGTAAAGAAAAAGCACACATTAAATTCTTAAATGTGGAAGAAACAAGTGTTGGGAGCCTATGTCTCAGTACCTTTCAGAAAACTCAGGACTTTGCTACAAGGGATCTAGGCTCCTGCCATGCCTCTGGCTTTAGGCCTGAGGAATTTGTGTCCTAGAGCATGTCTCATTGATTTTTCAATGGAATGAGGCCTGCATTGGCTTCAGTAGGATAATGAATGCCTACGTACACTGAGGCTTTGAACTAGGCTTGGAAGTTGTTCTTGCAGATGAATGAGACCCTTAAATTGATGAGGCACAGTCTGAATGCTTTTGTCTTTAGATGCCTTTAGATGTGTGATGCAGTCATACTGAACTCTGAGAGTTAACGACTTGCTTAAAATCTAGCCTGTCTAGACTTAAGAATTCTGCTGAATTGTGGCCTCTGATTTTATTTTTTTTTTAGTTTCCCAAAGTCCCCATATCAGAAAATACTAGAAACTCTAGATCTGTGAAAAGTCAATGGTGCTGAAGTACCTAGACTCAGATTCCTCTGCACCTGAATTCCCATGTACAGTGCAGCCAGTGTGACTGGCCCAGGACTGCACAGCAGATTCATGGCAGTGGCCAACTGAGAAAACAGGGTTCTCATCTGGTATAAGTCTGAGTTATTCAATAGAATTTGATTACTGGTCCACCTAATTCACACTGATATCTAGCACACATCCCTGTTTTTCCAAGTCCAAAACTCTTGACCTCTTATGCAAGATGTTGGGGCTTCATTTATAGAAAGAAAATAAACTAATACTTGCCTAGTTGTGCTATATAAATTCTTGAAGTCTTTGATTATTTTTTAATAATTCACTGGTGTGGCTTGTGGCCTTATGCACACAAAACCTATGCACAAAAACAAAAATAAATATTTTTCAACAATTAGAATTGGCTAATCTTCTCCGTTTGTTATGTGGCTCTTCTTAGTTGTGGTGTAGTGAAGCCATAATTAAGATTACTGTGAAAAGCTGTATTTAATTACTGGTTAGTCAGTACCAAGCCTAAATAGCCTGCAGAAGGGGTTTTCTGTGTTGGGTTTTTTCCTGGTTTTATTTATCAGTGATCCAGTTAAGGTGAAATTCCGCAAAAGTCTGAATTAACATCTAAGGAAATCAATCACCTGCCTGAAAGGAAATATTTTTCCTAGTGGGAATTGAATACCAGAGTTAATTTCTTTAACACAAAAAGCCTCCCACCCAAAAGCCCGTCACTGTAATTTCCTGTTACATCTTCTGAGTGCAGCGAGTTCTGTTGCCAATGTGTTTGCTGGTTTTGCTCTGCATCCAAGGATTCTTTCATTATTGATGTTCTTTCTAAAAGAGTACCAGTCTTCTCCATTAAGACACTTCTGCTGAACTAAAAGCAACTGTAAAAACTAAAGTGTTAATAGGAGACAGATGTTTCCTAGTCATTATGACAGTCAAGTAACATCTGAAATACCATGATAGGGTTTCCAGTGTAACCAGTGCACTGCTGTGCACGTGATGAATGCCGTGTCTGCAGTATGTTTTCAGGATATTTTTCCCCTCCCTTACAGGGCAAATTACTGACAAAAGAACATTTGGTTTGCTTCCTCTTAAGTAGTTGAAGAGATTTTAACACTGGACTCAGAGCAGGGAAAAGGCTAAGAATAATATCAGTGGAACTGTTGTTATAAAACACTGAAGAGCAAGATGTTAGAGCAGTGCCAGCTGTCCGCTGTCCAAATACCGTGTTATCGTAAGGGCTGAACACAAGGTTAACCAGACACACCAGTCTGGCAAGAGCGATGCTGCTGTTTTGTGAATGGGATGCTCTTTGATGTCCAGATAACTTTCTCCCGGACGTGGAAATTTTCCTTCATTTTTTATCCCCTCTCCTGGCAGTCTGGTGGTTGGCAGCTGGAGATGTGCACTCTGAGGCTGAGGGCTGGTGGGGGCTGAGCTCCTGCAGCTGATGCAGGAAGCAGCAAGATCTTGCAGATGCTCCTGGCCTCTGAGGGTTTCTTCTCGTGTCCCAGTCAATGTGACCCGCCTGAGGGGAGGACCATGGTGGGACTGCAAGGGGTACATGAAAGCAAAAATAGCCGGGGTCAAATGAAAGGGTTCAGAGAAGTGGTAGGCTAGAAGAAAGAAACTCTCATGGCTGTTGAGCAAGAGTGGGGGGAGGATGATGGGTATGCTCTGCAGAGCCCTGTGGAGACCCAGAGACTGAGCTTTCCTGTGTCTGCTGAGCACTGTGAGATATCGAGGACATGACCTTAAACACATCCCCAAAGATCACCTACAAGGATTTTGCAGGTGAAGTTCATCTTTCCATAGTACTAAAGCTGTGGAAGTGCTTGAAGGAGGAAGAATTATGCGTGGAAACCATGCCCTGATTGCTGCTGTTCCCCAGCTTTGAACTCGGTATCATAGTGTTCCACCGTTTGGTTTCTTCTTTCTTTTTTTCCCTGATTACTTGTTTTGTGAGCAAAAAAAAAGTATATCTTAGAGGCTTTTTTTCTCTTGCAAGCTTCTAACCTCCTGGCCTGTTGGTTCAATAGGAGATAGTTTAGAACAGAATACAAGAGAAATGCTGATGTTTTAAGAAATAGTATGACTAGAGCCACTGTGCCATGGAGCATCCTGGGAAAGTCTAAATTTGCTAATCATTCTGAAATGTCAGTGTTAACTCAATTTGTGCTTGTTAAAATCTCTGGTAAGATTGCTACTGGCTTTCCATGTGACTGGTATTGTGAACCTCACCCTGTGTGCACGTGAGTGTGGTTGGTTGAAAGCTGTGCAAGAGCAGCTTCCTCCAGCACATATGGTTTAAAGTGTAAGGTTGTTCCCTGCAGTAAAACTACATCTATTTTTAAAAATAATTCTGCAATTTGTAAGCAGGGATTACAGCACTAATTTAGCAACTATGTAACAATTTAAATTGGACCAGAAAAGAGAAACTATAATTTAAAGATTTTTTTTTTTATGATACAAGTTTTCTTCTTTTTAAAGTAAAAAGCCCTTTATTCTTGTTTTTGTCAAGCAACGTATTGAATTTGAGAGTAATTTATGGAAAGTGCTGCCAGCATGGTATTGCGAGTGCTCCACAATTTGAATTTAAACTGCTCAATGGGATCATTAAGACTATTATGCCTGCTTTCCAAAGAGTTTGAATTCAAAATGACAACTGGAACAAAAATATAAAATAAACTAAAGAGAAGTCACGCACTCTTTACGTGGTGGAATTTTTCTGCCCTCGAAATATTTCATTGAGATCAATGCTGCTCTTCAATCCTCTCCTAGAAAAAAGCTGGTGTTGCTAGTTTTAGTTCGGTGCTCCTGTGTGAGTCATCGGCAGCAGGGAGCTGAACCTGTGACCCGCGGATCGAAAAGCATTAAGTCTCAGCTCCCGTAGCAGAGAGATGCAGCTGGGCTGTGCCAGGCACAGACGCAGGCTCCTGCCCTGGCTATTTCTTACCCTCAACAGAATTGGTCCATGGGTATGGCAGACACAAAACAGCTCCAGAGTTTTGGCTCACTTACAGGAGTATGTCATTCCTATTGATTATTAGCATTGATAATTTTGCTAGTCTAGGCCCAATGGGTGATTCCTTTGGAAAAAATGTCATGGCTAGGGCAGATTGTACTTCTAGTAAACTGATCATTTGTAAAAGTGAAAAATTAGTAAATCCCTTAAGAGTGGGATTGGCCCTTTCTATTGATACCACCCAGCAACAGTTGATATAAAAAACAGAGATGGACAAGTGGTGGCCATAAGCTCAACACTACTACTCTGAGTGGTAAATGTTCTTGTGCAATCAGGGCACAGATAGAGGAGGATGGAATGCTGTTGCATAAGCTGCACCTGGAGCTTCCAGGAGGCCAAGTCTAGGAGGTACAAAACTGTGTGTGTGAGAGAATTTGTCAACGAAGCAGCTTCTGTCAGAACTGGGACAGCTGAACTTAGCTGACCCTCTGGAAGACTGCATCTGTTTTTTCAGTGGCCTACCAGCTGTTATAGGGGATGGGTCATGTCTCTTATTTTGTCACGAGGAAGGGGGAGAAGATTCTTTTGCAGAGGTGGGCAAGTGGGGAAGTCAGCAGGGGTCAATAACCTCCTTTCTAAACTGGATTTATAAAGAAAGGGGAGAAAGTGTACCATGAGATAATGAGGTAATGCTTTACAGGAACTCCTCTATGGAGACCCAGAGGCTCATATTAAAGAAGACAGGGCCAATTCATCTTGCTATCCAACAAGGACAGGACAAGAAGTCTGCAAACCAAGCCTCAAAGAGGGAAAATTCATAGTGTTCTTGGAAGACATGAGAGTGAGCCCTGCCAAGAATTGCACTGGGCTCACCTTGGCGATGGATTCTGAGACCAATATACCTTGGTGTAATTGACTTTCCAGAAAGCTGACTGGGTGTTGCTTTAGAGGAAGACCAGCTATGGATTGTGGAGGTAAAGCAACTTGATGCTCCCCCTCAGTGTTATGAGGGGGTTGTTTTTGGAAAAGTTACCACAGTGCTGGACAGCATCTTAATAGATACATCTGTGTTGGAAGATTCGGCACAAAGTGCTGATTAACTGTTCACTGATGTCTTGATGTGTGAAGTTTTGCTAGGTATGGATCACTTTTCATTCCTTTTCAGATTTAAAATTGTGTCCTTATTAGATGAAGACTCTTCCTCCACACCTGGGCTTGCTTGAGACTTCTGTGATGGCTTGCTAGAATCCAGATCTTTCTTCCTGTGTGTGTTGGCAGCCATAATAACTTGAATTGTCATCTTGTCTCTGCCTAGTGGTTTTATAATTAGAGGCATTTTTCATATTTTGATTATATGAACTAAGCATTGATTTGACATGTATAATCTAGAAAAACTATACCATGGGAAATTTTGTGCAGAGAATTCTTAGTGACTGAAAAGATGATACTGTGAAGGACCAGCTGCTGCCATTCAGTGAATTTCTCGCCTCACAGGGTGAATTCCACTGACCAACTGTATATTCTTTGGAAGAAAATAAATAGTCTCTCTTTCTGCAGGACTAATGGGTTTTTATGACTCCTGGCTATACATCCCCCTATGGATCATACTACAGTAGAGGGGATGGTGAAGTCATTTAGCAATGACTTTTAGTTGTGTGTTGAGCTTTCCCTGTAGAATGTATCCCAAAGCTTGTCGCCTTTGCAAGCTAGCAGGAACAGCTTATAAGGAAAGAATAACATCTTTGTAGTATCTTCCTCATTTGCAGTCAAGTGCAGATGGGTATTAGCAAGTCACATCCAGTGTTTACAGCGTTTTCTTTCAACTGTACTTCACCACCTCCTCAGTAAACTGCTTGCTGCTTTCACCCTTTGCTACCCGAGTAGCATCTAGAGATCCCACTCTAATATAAACTCTCATGGTGATTTGTCAGTAAAGGAAGGTGTCTGCCTCCAAAAACCTTCTTGGTAAACAGCAGGTCTGTGGAAAAGGCAGCAGCATTGCCTCCGTATTGCAGATGGAGATCTGACCCCAATAAGGTTAAAGTCAGTTCATTTAGATCATGGATCTCCACTGCTGGAATCCTTCAAGGACAGGTGAGGTAAGCATCTGTTAAGAATAGCTAAGATCTAGGCATGGGCAGACCCAGGGGTGTTTTCTAGCCCTGCTTCTTCCTGTTCTGAGCTTAAGGACCACAAACACATCTCGCACTGTATAGCTCAGGTTTTCCACGTCCCAATTTTCTACCTGGTTACAGTTCAGCCTATAAAGATCTTCAAGTGAAGGAGCTACCTTTCCTTTCTTCCTCTCTTCTGATCACTCCTGTTTAGAGACTGAACATGAATATGAATGAGCAGCTGAGAACTGAGTGAGGGCTCTTGGAAAACCCAGGACGGTGGGAGGTACCATGACAGTGTTCCTTTCCATGAAGTCCCACTGCTTCTGGTAATCCTGCATAGTTATTTGCCAATTCAAACTGCTGAAGACAATTATTCTGGAAAGGCTGTGGTTTATTTGAAATTGGGTCTGTAATTTAGGTGTGTGTTTCCATCAGATCCATGTATTATGGAACTCTGTTCTTTCTGATGCAGTGATGTCAAAGCACTGCAGTGTCCAGACATAAAAAAAATTAGAACTCACTGAAGTAAATAAACCATTAGTTTTGGTTATTTTTACCAGTGCTCCTGTGCAGAGCTGCTGGCAAAGCATAGGCCTTGCAGCTGCAATACCTGTGGTACCAGAGCCGAGTCTGTCCGGGAGTGGGTGTGCTTGGATTTAGCAGATATGGTTTCCCCTGAGCAGCCTTGCAGAGGACAGAGTCTTGTCCTGCTCGCTCTCAATTGCAGATACTCTCTTCCTTCAGTGCAGACAGTGATTTGCAAGCCTGAGTGCCAGGGAGGCCAGCAGGCTCTTGCAGCACGCCACTTGAGCCGTCTCCTTGGTGAAGCCACACTCCAAGGAATTTGCTCTGGCAAAAGCTCAGTCTGTGAGTCGATCCTCCCCCTAGCGTCTTGCCTCTGTTCTTCACTCCAGGACATGGTTTGCCTGCCTGTGATGTTTGTTTGCAGTGCAGGAAGCTGTTTAACTTGCTATCACGCACACAGAAACCCCAGTGGGCCTGGGAGATTTCTAGTTAGAAAAAAACCAAAATCATCCCAGTGTAGGGAAAGTGCAACAAATGGGAATGATGACAGGAGAAAAAGTTTATTAATTCTAAGAGTATGGAGAGTGTTTAGCGCTCACATAGGGACAAAGCAAATTTTAAGACTGTTGTTTCTTCTCATCTGCGTTGATTACAAAGCTGTGGGCCAAGTACAATATTGACAGAAGAGATAAATCATCCACTGGGTTATTTTGGGCAGAAGGAAAACCAGATTATAGCTCAACTCTGATACTCTAGCATTTGCTGGGGACAAGAGATTATTGTGCCCTGGTTGGTAGCAGCCTTCACAGGAGCTGAGGTGGTTGATGTGGCCGGTGAGACCTGTGGTCCCACTGTGTGCGCCCATCCCTGCAGGCACCATCTGTGTGGGCTGAGGCAGGGATGGCACCGTGCACATCGGTGAGCATGGAGCTGCTGGGGCCTCCGGATTGCTTAAAATGAGTGATGAGATCTGCACGGCGTTGTCCCTGCTTTTCCCTGGCTGCTGTTTCCTGACAAACACTGACACAGAAGCACCATATGTGCTTTCCACACCAACCTGTAACTCTCAAGGCAGACTTAGCACACAGCTCTCCGTGGCAGTGCGATAAGTGCAGGGAGTTAGAAACTGGTGGCAATGTTTATGCTCCGTGCCCATGTTTCCAAAGGCTTTTGTTCTTAAAAATGGAGCACTTTGGAGGGGGGGGAAAACATAAACCAAGAATCTTTGTGACCTCTTTGGTCTGAGGTTATAAAGCACAGATTCAATAGTCTTCAGTCACAGTAAGAATGTGCTCCTGCAGATGCTGGGCATTGAAAAAGATCTTTGTATCGTTTTGATTTTTATTTTCTTGCTGAATTCAATCTACTAATGTGTGATAGTTTAATGCTCCAGCTCATTGTATTTACATCCTTGCTGTTTGACTCTAACACTGAGCGGCCTTCCAGATTCTTATGTCACTTAAGGTTCTTTATGTAGGTGTTTTTTCAGATTGCTTTGAAAATTTCAAAAGTAATGGTTATTGTGCCCAGTACCTAAAAGTTGCTACTGACCAAACCTAGATATTTTCCCTTGTTTGTGAAGGGAAATATAGCAAGAGGGGGAAAAATCAACAGTGTTGAAATGTAAATTAATTCTCAGATGTTATCAGGGATTGAGATTTTAAGTATGAATATTCCATTAGCCCCTGACAAGGTAGTTTTTTGTTTAAGGTTGTGTTTGAACCAATACACCATCTTGGCATTCCACCAACAAAGGTATCTGTGTAAATGCAGTCTGTGCTCAAGCCAGACAACACTTTAAAAAATTTATTTAATATTTCCTACAGCAAGCCATCTGTGACTGGTCATATTTTAGGAAGCAAACGAACATCATAGCAACGTTCGCCAATCTCTTTGAGTAACTTCTAGACTTTTTAAATTAAATGTGCTGCCAAATATTTATGTTCTGTTGTGAAAAGAAAAATATTTGTTTGACATCCTAGTCTCCCTGGCAATTCGCATTCGGTTGCTCCTCTTAGGAGCTGTGCTTTTCTTGTGGGTGCTGCAGGGCCAAAGGAGGATATGGGAGTCCCTGAAGGTGCCTTTTGGGCTCCTCAGCAGGGAGTGGGGGCAGCACACGAGGGTGCTCTGAGGGGACAGAGAGAGGTTGGGCCCTGGGTCCTCACGTGGAGGGTGTGACAGGGGCGGGCTGGGGGCCAGGCTGTGCCCAGTGCGGACATTGGTGGGTCAGAGGGTGGTGGAATAGGCACGGGTGGCCCTCACAGCATTCCTGCCAACATGCAAAAGGCTCAGGAGTTCCCAGAAAAGCCAAACCACTTCGCAGGATGTCTTCCAGTGCATCTGCCACAGGCGCTGCAGCCATCACCAAGGCAACCAAGTTGCTGGAATTTCGTGACAGCAAAACAGAAGGAAAAATTAGTGATGGCCAAAATCATGGCTAGTAAATGCCCTGATGGAGCTGAGGTCTGCTCTAAGTCATATCTGTGTCCTGCTTTTAGGAATAATTTTCACAAAAGTCTTGGTTTTTATCCTGTTCCACAGATTTATGGCTGACTTAAACTTTTTTATTCTGAAATGGTTAAATGCCTTTGTTCAAGGGCTCCAAAATCGGTGTTATCCTCTTCCTACATACAGGTACTAATAAACAAGTAAAATGTCTGAAACCGTCCTGAAATAGTGAATTCCATTTCGGAAAGGCTGAAATGTTCTGAAGAGTCCCTGGTGGCATAGCACCAATTTGTGCTCAGTACTCAATTGAAATGGTCCGCCTGTACTTATCACCTTGAGACTATTGCAACCAGCAGAAGTCCAGGTGAATCGTCAGCCCATAACCTGTCCACAAGTGTCTGTCACCTATGGTATCCATGCCATACATAGAATGTGCATATTCTTATATGCTGGAAAGAGGCCCTTGCAACACAGAGCAGGGAGAGAAAGCAGTCCTGATTTGCTCTATTACCTCTGACAGTTTTACTTTCTTTGTGGCATGGCAGTAAGATTAAAGTTTTATAGCAATATCACCTCCATGCAGACAAAAAAAAAAATTAAACCTCTCCTCTCTGGTACTTAGATTTCAAACTCTTTTATAGAGCCTCTGCATCTGTTAATAAAATCCTTAATTCATTTTGAACATTTTATTGTCACTTTGGATAAAAGTTTAATCAGATAGAATTATTGCCCTTCTAATATTCCCTTAACCTTTGCATTTTAGACTTAGACCGTATCAGTTAAATTTTAAAATCACTCTTTTATAGACTTGAATGCCCCCATCTCTTTTTTAGAGGGTACTTTTACACAGGAATGCTGTAGTCTGTCTTGAGGTCATGAGAAAACTTAAAAGGCTCTAATGTGAGCACTGCTCACTTTCCACTGAAGTGTCTTGCTTGCCCTATTACTTACTTTAATGGTGACATGCTGGTTTAAGGGAGTTCTTTATTAATGCCACTAAATCTTTTTTTTATTGTTGTTTAAACACTTTTCTTTCCTTTATGTAGATGAATTTAATCCTTTCTGTCTTTTAAATAAATGAGTGCATAACTCCACATGAGGTGTTCGACACTTGCATTTTGCCTTCTCAGGAGGGCATAGGGAGGACTTTGCTTCCTTGTCTGTATTGTCCCCATCCCAGCAGAGACATCACATCTGTACTGTCTGTAATCTCGTGTTAGATTGTTGTGGTGGAAGTAATTTTTTTAATCTGTCTTTCCAAAAATAATATACAGTGAACTTGCTTTTACTCTTCCAGGATGCTGAGATTTTAGAGGTCAGTTTGGGTTTTTTACTGAAAAATGCAGCACTCCCAGTTCAAGCGAGGATTTGCTTATGTTTGAGCCTTTTCCTAGTAAGGAGGAAATTGATTTGCTCTCCTCAGTCTGAGCTAAGTAATAGCATTCTAGTAGTTCATTTTAACTTTAAAGATGTATAGCTTTCACTGCACTAGATTATTTATAGAGCAGCCCTTTTGCTGAACTAGCTAGGTGCTAAAACATTGACATCCATGCCTGCAGATGGATTTTAATCTATCAGATTTCTATTTTTTTAAGGTGAAATCTTTTACAAAATATCTATTTTTGATTCATATTAGTTGCAGATTTTCTTGGTCTGGGAGGGGAAGCAAGGTATGGGAGAGAAATTATCCTCAGGACGTGGAGAAATGTTTTCAAAAGCGTAACTGACTGAGGAATTTGCTGCTTTTGGCTTGCTAACCCACTCTTGACAATGAGACTTAACTCTTACTACTAAATAATCTAATTCTTTAGTCACTTTAAGTGTTAAGTTTCCAATAACCATTGACGGTTTCACCATGGGACTCACCTACATTGGAGATATATAAATAAACTTCACTGATTTTAAAGAGAATCAGAATGGATTGTTGAAGAACTGTGAAGAGGCTTCACCAATAGTGACCAGTTTTTTCTTTGGGTCTTGGGGTTGTTTTTTTGTTTTCTATGGGCAAATTGTGAAAGCTTGTGTTACACTGAGAAGCCTCTCTTGATCTCCCCTGTCCCAGATGACTTCTGGCTCCTAAGAACATGTATGCCCAGCTGGGTAGTAGAGTTTCCGTGCAGCCTTCCCACGCTAATGCGTACCTGTACATACACTCAGACTTGCTCAGGGAGAATCTGGAAGCCTGAATTGATCTGAAATCGGAAATGATTTGGCATTTGCCTGGGAAAGGTATTCCTTCCTCTCGTAGACTTCCCCCCAGATTTGTCCAAATCAGTCTGCAGTTATCAGTAGCACACTTTGCTGTTGAGTGGGCAGAGCCTTTTGCTCACAATTGCTATTTTAATTTTGGGAGCAGGCAGTATTCTTAGGCACTTCTACGGTACTAAACGGTACCTTTTGCATTTTCAAACTTTGCTAAATGGCACCCTTTGCAGTTTAGAATAAGTAGCTAATTAAATGGCAAGGCTGAGTGCTGTTTGAGCCGTGGGTTAGAGTCACTCTAGCTTAGATAAGGGACTGGATCCCATAAAACAAATCAGTCTAAATTATGGGCCTGCTCCCACCGATCCCAATTTGAATGTTTTCTTTGACATTAATAGGAATTGAGTCAGATTTCTGGTGCCCAAGACAATGTGGCTAATGAAAGATATGAGACATAGACCCCATCTCACAAAGTGATCCTCTTGAGTGTGTGAGGAATCTAGACTGGCTTGATCAGAAGAATTTTCAATTTCTGTTTTTTAAAGTAGAAGTAAGGAGGATTTAAGTGAATTTTAGTGAAAATTCCCTAAAATTAACTGAAAAGCTCCAAACGTACTTTTTCTCCCTCTAAGCTTGTTTTCTTCCCTTTTCCCTTGTGGATACCTTGTTTATTTTTTAAATAAATAATCATATCTTAAAGCAGTGTAAATAAATTGCAAAATGTGCTGCAACGGGGTGGATAAATATATTCCATCTGCTGGGGAGTGATTATTAAATAATTCACCAGTGGCAAACCCAGGAGTGGTTATCCATTTTCCTCTCATTCATGGGTAATTTTTTCTACATCCCGTAGGAGCTCATTATGTTTTCTTTGTACATAATGTTTAATAATTTTTAAAATCTGGCACTAACCCCTCCATCTACAGATTCTTCAATTTTTCCAAAGTATTTTTGCACGTGTACACATGTATGTATAGGCAGTGAAAGATATTTGTTTTCTTTCTTCCTTCTTTTTTTTTCATGTTAGGAGAAGGTGAATATTTATGTATGGAGCTAGGTGGGAAGCTGGAGGCAAATTTCCTTGTGTACAAGGGAGTTTGCTCCTGCACGGATGGTGGATGGGTCACATCTCTGCTCTCACCCTTGGGTGGGAATCAGTGGGACTTCAGGGCTGTGGCAGTGGTATGAAACTCATACTTAACATTTATAAACAAAGGAATAGGAAGCAAGGCGAAGGAGTGGAGCACTCCTTTGAAGACCCCCATTTTCTTTTTCTCAATGCTAAGAAGAATTTGGTTTTCTTCCAAGGGACCAAGAGTGAGCCCAATGAGCCTGGTCTGTGGATAAGCAGCAATCAATTACCTGATTAAAAACTGAAGCTTTGTCCCATCAGTGGAAAAATTGCCACAGATATGTGGATTGGTGGGCTTTGAATCTGACCTTATGAGAAGAGTTCAGCCGCTCCTGGTAGCTAACAAACCCAAAGGCCTCTGAGGGCTTTGATCAGGCAGGGTGGGCAGCCGGGAGGAGAACTGGATAGGGTTGGCACATAGCAGGAGGCTGCACACAGTCAGGAGCTGGCACCTCCAGTGCTGGATCCCATTTCAGAAATGGTCATGTTCCCATAACTGTGTGTGCACCACAGGGCAGGAGGTGAGGGACCACCATCCTGACCTGCAGCTGCCAGTGCCCAAGGCTCTGTGGTCAGAGCTGGGCTCTCCCCCAGGCTGGAGGCAAATGTTTGCAGTTAGAGGACAATCACTACCTTGGTGCTAAAATGTGTAATTAGCCACAGGAAATTCTTTCCTCAGCTGATGAAGACAGGAAGGTAAAAGTGTCTCTTAATGCTTTCACTGTTTTCCTAGGGAGTTGAGTGAATCTGGCTGCCCTCACAGAGGGGAACAGCAATGCTATTCCCCAGCAGGTACTGATCTCTGCTGTTCTCTTGCACATGTCTAGAGGTCCATGCTGTCAGCCTGAGAGGAACAAAACCCTCTCACTGAGAGACAGGGAGCTGTTTTATTTCTCTCTCCCTCTTTTTCACACTCCCTGTAGGCATGTGCAGACTCTGGGTTTCAGAGGCAGCTGGGCTCTGTACTAAGCAGGAGCAAATAGCTTTTCCCCGGGACAAAGAGCAGACCCAAATAATTTGGGTTTGGCTATAATTTCCATATGATTCTTGAGCTGGAAATGCCTCCTTTTGTTACTCTGCCAATACCTTTTCCTAACTGGTAAACAGGTTTGGACCAGTGGGGGAGTAGTCTGGATGTGAATTAACAGAACCTTGAATATTTTGCTTGTTTGTGAAGAAGGGCTCTTCTTTCCTTTGCACTTCCCAAGCTGAATTCTGCATATTTCCATCACATGTTTCCATCATAGTCAAAGCTATGGTCAGAATAACACTTTCCATGACTGGATTCTGTGCAAAATGTGAGTTTTGCTGTGCTCAGTCTAGGATTGGAGTGCTGTAACTACTGAGGCTGGTTCTGACACTGATCTCCCTTCCCCGTCTGATTTCCTGCTCCAAGTGATTGGTAATTTTCACTCCTAGAAATGGTGCTCCAGGATGAAAGAGCACAGGGAAGCTAATATCCAGGTGAAAGAACAGTTTTGAGTGATCAGATTGAAAATAAAGTTCCAGAGCAAATGACCAGTGTGTTCAGCACTGTGTGCACTATGGACGTGTGAAAGATGTTGCACCTTGCAGAGCAAGGGCTGGAGGATAAGCTGGGGTGTGCTGGCCAACGTGCCTGCTGCAGGAAGAGTTGTGTGAACTGGGGAATTGTGCAGCTGCTCTAGTTTAAACCTCAAGAAACTGATGTGAGGGAACAAAGAAACCAGCTGAGGACTGGAATGGTGTTTGATGGGTGTGACAGGAGCTGGGGAGTACAAAATTACTGCCACGCTGGCTCTTCCATGCCCAAGGCTCACCCTTACATCAGCAGTTCTCCAGCTGTACAGCATGGGAGACACCTGTGTTCTTGCAAACCTGGACTGCTGGCACATCCATCAGGGATGCCATTTAATTCTGTGTTGACTGATGTCCTTGATATTAACCAGAGCTAAGCACTGTCACAAGAAAGGAGCAGGAACAGCAAGCTCTGTTCTCTAGAAACCTGAGCTCAGGATGTAGATAGAGACATTTCCATTATGGCCTTTTTTCTTCTTATGTGCACATGCTGCCTCTCCCCTGTGGCCTTGCTGTCTTTAGGTCTCTAGGTCCTTTTTGCGTGAATTTCCTGTCTGTGATGGTGATCTCCTTGCTCTTTTGCTCTCTCTCAGGCACGTTCAGAGCGAGAGGAGAAGTGGTTGGCTCAAATGGTCAGGATGAGTCCAAGGGCAGAGCAAGGAAGATGCCTGGGGCTTCCCCCCACGCTGTCCAAGGGGTACATACACAACCCAAGCACCTCTTCATGCTGCTGTTTCTGAAATGGCCCTGCTGGCAGCCCCTCTGCCTAAACAGGACTCTCCCCACAGGACACATGCTCTCCACACTGACACAGAGCTGGGCACTGATGTGCTGTAGCCTGTATTAAAATGTGCCATTAAGAAAACTGTAGTTGCCAAATGTTTCTGTTTTTACATGAAGCTATTCCACCGAGGTTATCTGATTTTTCTCTGGTGCTGAGAAAAGTGGTTGAATCAGACAAGAGACCTTGTGGGTGGAATACATTATGTCCAAAAATCAATCATAAGGTAAGGTAGGAATAGAATTGAGTTTATTTACAGTCTGTTGACTTTTATAGTTAGCACCATTTATTAGAGAAGATGAAGAAGAAGAAGAAAATTAAGCAGAGGGCAGGAAAATGTTTCTTTGTGATATTTTTGTGCCTGGCAATGAAAAGAGATGTGTGTACGAGCTGACAATTTATCTTCTGCCCTGAAGAGAAATGACTTGTTCTCAAATGGGCATGAAATGAAATAGTGCAGAACACGATAGGAACTTTTCTGAGTAAATGGGTCAATTTCCTGTCATTCTCTCGATAATTGTATGTAGAGCACACTACGCTCCAAACACTGGCAAATGTGATTTTTTTTTTTCCCTCCTGTTATTTTACTCCTCTTGTAAATGGGTGGAAAACATATTCCAGTGCTGGCACTATTATAATCAGCTTTTGCCAGTGGCTAATAGCAGTCCATTTTCGGTGAATGCTTATTACCTCCAAGCAGTCCAAGACACTACATAATAACCCAGCACTGTGTAGACTGGTACTGCTAGGAATGAGATGCAGTTAGAGGGACTGCATTGCAAATGCCCCATCACAGCAGGAAATTTGCTTGTCCCTTTATCTTCTCTTTCCTAATTACAAAATCAGCCCTGGTGCTCTAGCTGGAGAAGGAGCCTTGTTTGCTTTCCAAAACTTTCTGGTGTGGTCAGGGGCTTTCTGCCTCACTGTTGCTTCGCAGGCTGCTGCATTTTCCTCCGTTTACAGCAGGCCTCACCGTTACTGAGGGGCATGGATTCAGGTCAGACTCAGCGAGGACTGAGCTGGTCATTTTCCTTTGGCTGTGGTTAATTAAAATTAACAGAAGTGCTGTAACAGGTGTCCATTGGTGGCAATTAGGACCTCTGTGGCAGATCAGGTAAATCTCACTGGCATGGGTTAATGCAGTGACAGAGCTCCATGAGTGCCTTTGAACCTCAATCTTAGGAAAAGGGAGAGAATGTTACAGGGTTGGCCCCAAGGTGCTGGATTCTGGCTGTGGAAATATCTGGATAAATCCCAAATACTTGATTTCAATAAATTTTCTCCCTCTTAACTCCAAGCTAAGCAAGATGTAGACTTGTCCAGCCTATCTAATCGTGCATAGTGATATGCTTCTAGTTGGAGGTTATAGGAAGGATAAAAACACAATCCCAGCCTGATGAGGACTGCAGATACCTGAGCTCTGATACATCACCTGATGGGACAACACAGCCCTGTGAGAGATAAAACCCATCCCTGTCTCTCCAGTCACTTAGGGACAAAGTTGCCCAGGAAATGGATTTCAGCTGAAGATCATTGAGAATTTCTGTTTTCACCCGAGTTATCTCCCAAAACAAAAATCTTTAATCACATGTTTTGAAGGATGGAATCTAAAAACTTTGAAAGGAAACCCCAAGAACAGATTTTTCTTTTTTTCTCCCTACTAGTGAAGAGCTGATTCTCAAAAGTGTGGCAGGATCAGACTTTTTCTCGTGCTAATTTTCATTTAGGAGGGGGAAGTCAGAGGCATTTTTGAAGCTTTAAACAATGTTGTTTTTCTTACCAGCTGTAACTTGAGCTCTTCTGTGAATACATCCCAGGGTGTCACCTGCATTCTGTATATGCAAGACAGGTTTCAGTCCAGTACAGTTTGGATTGGGTCACAACTTTAAAAAGGCTATGGAAAGCCTTTCAACCTCACTTTTTTTGTTGTTGTTGGGTTGGGGTTTTTTTTATTTTTCTACTAGCATAGGAAAATGGCTGCTTTACGTAGGTGTCTGTGAGAACAGACAGGTCTATTTATCTTTTATGTATGCTGTTGATGCAAATGGACTGGAAATAAGGATACTCAGAACAGATTTCAATAACTTCTTCATCTGCTGTCGGGAGAGGAATTCGTGTAGCAAACCCACTCCATGAATCAGCAGTTGCTAAAGTATGCATACAACTGCTGGATGAAGTTGGCCCCACTTGGCTCATGTGTAAAGCTCCAGACTCTTCACAAGTCATGAGGAACGGGAAGTAAATGATCTCTGACCTCTGTCAGCAGGGAGCATGAAGAAATGTGTGTTGTTTATTCCACCTGTCTTTGGAAGTGTGCAGCCCTGAAGGACTGATTCAGAAGACAGTTATGCTCAGTAATTCTGGAATAGCTCAGCTGCCTGGGACAGGATCAGCCCACTGCAAAAGCCACTGGGGGAATTGGGTCAGAATTCAGCTCTGCTGCTCCTTTGACCAGAGAATAAGTTCTAATGACTCTTACTTGGAGCAAAATAGGAAAAGATCAAGGGCAGAATTAGTCATTTTCCCCCATGTTACATAACAATATTTTAGCAAACATTCTTTTCCCTGAACGTTTAAATGCATTGCTTGAATAATCACTGAAGACAATGTGGTAATAATATGTTCCTGATGTGTTGGAGGCAAAGCATTTACTCTGGTTTTACTTTTGCAAAATGTATTAAACTACTTAGTTTTTGCTGATGTTTACACACAGGGAGTGTGGGGGGTTGTTTTGGTTTTTGCTGCTACTTCTTTAAGGTAGCACAAGGGGATTTCTGTTAAATGGGTCTGATACTTGTGGTGGAATTCATTCCAGTTAACTTCATCCAGCTACAAGCCATGTGCTTGGGCTGACATGGATGTGCCTTGGGAGTGATGGGGGAGACTTGCTGGTACCTCCTAGAGAAGGATATTTTAACCAGCCCTACCTACAACTCTTGCAATCACCCCAGTGTTGGTGTCACCTTTGCTCAGTGTATTTAAGGCAAGCACCATCTGAGTACCTAGAAAGTAGGTTTTCTTCCACCTATAGCTCCTGTGTGGCCTGGTTGTTTAGTCATGCTCTAATTCACGCTCGTTCAGGACTGACTCCACCAGAAAAGGCAGTTCTGGCCATTTTCTTTGACACAGGCAGGAAGAGAAAGTGGAGTTGCAATATGCCCAGATTTTTTAAAGTGATGAGGAAATGGGCGCTAGAGAGGAGTGGACCTGGGCTCTGAAAATGCCTCAACTCGAGGACAAAATCCCACCAAAACTGCCCTTTCTGAGGTGTAGGGGAGATGTGAGAGAAAAGACTATTTAGGAAGAGCTCTAGTTGCAGCTCCAGCTGAAGCCAGCGCACAGAAAATACTCTGGGATGTGCAGGGCCAGAGATAGTCGTGGGAGGGATGGAAGTGTTCACTGGGATGATGTCAGGACTGTGCCTGTCTTCCCACCATGGTCTCCCAACCTGCTCCAGCTCCCCACTTGGAAAAACACAGGACTAATACTGCTGACTGCAGAAAGGAGGTGAAAAGTGGTCCATGGGGGATGTGCAGTGGGCACCATGATGGGCACGGTGATGCTGGAGGAGTGAGCTGGATGGGCTGCAATGCTACCTGTGAGCAAAAGGTGGGTTAGGGAGGCATGGTGTGATTTCTTTGGCTGGCTGGGTTCTTATTGTCAGAAATGGATTTTACCGGGCTTGAAGCTTGGATTAAAAAGCATGTCTGTATTAGCTCCAGACAGAGATGCATCCTGGAATCTTGGAAACTGTTTCTCTGCTGTCTTTGGGAGGAAATTTTGGCTTTCTAAGCTACAACATGACTGATATGTTCTATTTGGTTTTTTGAGAATTTTTTATACTCCCATGACTCAAATCCCTTTGAATTTTTCCTTCAAACCATGTGTTTGTAAGCTCCTACTAGCATAGCATTGCATTGGATGTTCTGGCATTGGGCAGTGGAGGATGGAGGAGTGTTTTTCCACTGCTGCCACAGCGGTCTTCAGCTCAGTGTTGCAAGCACAACTTTTAGCACAATCCACCATGCTCAGACTGACACTTCCCAGGATGAACAGGCCGAGGGGTTTTGATCCACCAAGACCAGCATTGCTGAGTAGATGCACTACAAAGCAATGCAGAAGCCTTGCCTTGTACTGTGGCTTCTGTTTCTGGCCTAAAACATGCCACCTCCTCCCCTGGCTGAGTTTTGCTGCTTTTGTGTGCTTAAGTAGGGTCTGTACTTTAATGACATAATTGTGAGGGGATTTTCTTCACCACCCTCAAGCCCTTTGCACTGTTCTCTGACCTTAGATGCAGTACATTCATCCAGTCTTGTGTCCCTGCACTGCAGGGTGCAGGTGATTGGTGCAGGCATCTCTTATTTGCACAGTTAATATTTGCTGGGCCAGAGTGAGACAAGCAGAGGAATTGATGGCATTACTGTAAGGTCAAGCTGTTTGCTGGAGAGAGAGGGAGAGAGGACATCAGCCCTCCAGGCATGTTCTGAGAACACACTGCAGATCCAGCTCTGCAAACAAGATGTACAAGGACATGTCCTGTTTGTGAGTTGCCACCAGCCCTGAGTCTCCAGCCAGCATTGAACATTCACCACATAAATGATTGTGTGAGTGCCTGGTGATGATAAATGGAGGCACCTCAGGGGCTTTACTGAAAACCTACGTGTTGTCCCTTCCTGCCATCTGCACCAGCTCCCCAAGGGCTCTGAGAGCCAAGTCTGCAAGATCATTTGCCCCTTACGTGCTGTTTGGGGAATTGGGAAGGCCTGGCTCTTCAGGACATCCTCCCCGTGTGAGAAACATCACCACCAGAGTGGCACCACGGCACTGGTGCCTGGTGGGAACACAGACATCTCCTGATGCCTGGGAAAGCACGGAGTCCACCTTGCTTTCTGGGAGCTGGTTTGCTTGAAGGGCTAAAAGGGGTAAAAACTTATTTTTGGTTACTGCTGTCAGCTGACCTGGCTCTGATGCTCTTGTGTAAGCAGCCAGTGTTTTCACATCCATGCTGTTTGCTTTAACATGTCAAACAGCTGATGTTTTTGCAAGGTTTCCCTAGCTCTTTCCTCCCTCCCCTTTTCTACTGTCTCTATAAAATAATACTGCTATAATCCAGTTTGACTCAGCAGGATCCTTTTCACGCTGGCTAATCCCCATATATAGGCATCAGTTCAGGGAGGTGCACCAGAACGCTGCAATATTTTCCCTAACATTTTGTTTAACCAGGATGACATTATTCAGACAAATTAATTCCTCCAAGACGTAAACTTGTTCTGACTGAGTGCTGCAGCAGCCTCCCTGAGAGCAACAAACCATGATCTGACATCTTAACAGCTCTCCACGCAGTCAGGGGGAGTCTTACATAAAAGATCTTCAGCTGTGCATATCTGCAAGGTGCAGCTGCCCCTTTCTGCAATAGATTTCTTTTTCAGCAGGTTTTGGTGGAAAAAATATCATTTTTTTAGGAAGTGAATGGGATGTAAAGCACAAGTAATTTTGGAAAATATCCTGGCATATAAAACATAAGGTAGAGACTACCCTACCCTCTGAAATCCTTGCCAAAGATTTTAAAAATGGGAATCTACTTTAGTCGCTCTTCTTTCATTATTAATGGACCTCATCTTGCATGTCTGAGCTAACATGCTCCTACACAGGATTTACAAAGCTCAGGTGCATTTGTAGGTGATATGTCAGCTGTATGTGCCAAATGGCAGCACCTGCAGAAAAGGAGGAGGAAAATGCAGGGAATCCTTCATGGGTCTGCCAAAAGAAGGAATTCTTGGTCTGCCTCATAGAGATGTTTTCCTGGTACGTGAGTTACCTCTTGTACTCTGTAATGGCAGGGCTCTGGGAGCTGGGAAATGCCTTTTTCCTCCTCTTGCCCAGAATATCATTATGTGCCTGGCAGTCCTTCCCCTCAGTGCTTCCTTAGCTCGTAGATCCATAATCCAGCCAGTCTGCTTGCTGACCTCAAACACGCCAAAGCAGTTGAGAGTGTCCTAAAGCAGGAGTAAGGAAAGAAGAAATCTGATTAACTCGAAGTAGCAGGGGTTGAGCTATTTGAACACTATTCTGGGTCCATATCTCACAGCCCTGGCTTCTCTTCCGAATTCGTCCTTGCCTTATGTCTAATTTTTGTTCTGCTCAAGTTGCTTCACTGTGCTTTAGTTATGCCTTCCTGAAAAATGGGTTGATGTTAATGGTTTTTTCATTGAGACTTGCATGGACTGACTTCAGAGGGTTTAGCTGACTGGGTGGCCATGGTCTCGGGCTGCTGGATTTCTCTTCTACACCTTACCATCTCCTAGGCTAGCAAGAACAGCTAAGGGAGAGCATGTTCTCTTCTCTGCAGCAGGGTATTGACAGAGGGCATCGCTGGAGGCTCCTGGTACTGCACCTCAATGTGATATCATCAGCATTAATTCGAACTCTGTTAAGGTTACAGCAAGTAAGTGTAACATCCAATAGACACTGAATAATTTAAAAGGTTTATAAAGTTGCAGCTTACAGAAATGGAGTTACAGATGCATGAAACTACCTTAGATTAATTTCAGAGATTCCCCTCGCTCTGTATCAGCTGGTGCAGATGCTTCCCAGTTTCTTCCCAAGGGATCTTTCACATCTTTTTCTCCTGGTTCTATTTGTGAAACATCTAGCATTAGGAATGCACTTTCTTTTACACTGCATTTTGTCTTTCAGGGAACTGTCAGTGTTCAAGCTCTATTCATGCTTCCAGCTCCAGGATCATCTCTGCACTGTGATTCTGAGCCCTTTACTTGTTGCAGAAGTAGGCTTGACCAGTAGCTTTGAAAATGTCATTTAAACGTATTTAAAAACAACAAGCAACTACATAGTAACAGCCAGAGTGCGCTTGTTGCTTTCCAGGGACTTGTCAAGTAATTAGCAATTCACAAAGTTCTTTGCCTGTAGTAAGGTAAAGTAGTTTTTCCTCCTGTTGAAGCTATTCTTCAGTGTACAAAACGTTTTCCAGAACAACTTAAGTTTTTATTTCATACAGACATATGGAGTAACCACCACACAGTATACAAACTCTGAAATGTCATTAAATCACACAGCTCATCAATGATTTCTTCTTAAGACTCCCTGTGATGGTAACCTGGGATAAACCATCTGTCTCCCAACCACGTCTTTGGGACCAGTGCAACTGTCCCTACAAGAGAAACCATGTGAGTGAGCATGGCTGAAACAGATTTCTAGTGTGGTACTGCAGAGCTATTATGTCTGCTAGTACTTGATGCTTATCTGTAGCCTGTTATTAGTAACAAGAAAAAAATAACTGCTGATAAAATTAGGGGATTAGTAAGATGTCAGTGCAGCGGAATGGAGAGGTGTGGACTGATGAACATCCCAGACTCGTTTGAGCAAAACTGCTTTAACACACCCGACTCTGAAGCTGTCTATTTGTCCGGGACCAAAACCGTCATCTGACACACCAGCTTTGTCTCCAGCTTCATCCAGCTAAGTGCCTTCCTTAGGAAGGATCAGAGCTTTCTGTACAGCCAGCTAAGGGAGCCTTCCAGTGTTGTGGCAAAAAGGGCTGATTCCAGCCATTGCAGAAGACCTGCTTGTAAAGGCCAGGGAGGACTAAGTTGAAGAGTGGTTTTATACCAGCTCCAGTGTTGGTGAGAGAATGGAATCCCTTATCTATTCTGCTGTCCACTCCTTACCTTACAAGGACACCGAAAGACTGAAGAAAGTGGAGAAAAGACCCAAAGGTGGGAGAAAAGATACTTGAAACTGAATTCAGGCAGTTTAGTTCCTCAGAGATGATGGGATATAACTATAAGGTGATGTCCTGGCTAATAAAGAAGCTTTCATAGTGGTGAAAGGCAGAGCAGTGGTGGAAACAGTAGCCAAACACTTGGGGTAGAAATGAGACAAACAGTTGAACAGCATGACCGGTTTCTGCTAGAACAAAATACTAGTAAATGGGAAGTCTGTATCTCTTGATGTGTTCAGACTGTGCCTGGGCACTGTGATGAAAGTCTTGATTTAATCAAACCTGTAAAGCACTAAAAATCCTAAGTGGATCAGTTGCCAGGGATTCTGCACCGAAACAATGCTGGTATAGCAACAGGGACCTCACAAACTGTGGATTTGGAGTAGAAGGAGTGGTGCCTTGTTTGGTTTCCTTTTTGTCACGTTCCCAAAAGCAAGCAGAGAGCCCAAGCATGGTGGGAAGCATGCACACAGTGCACTGACAAGATCCCTGTGTTCTGTACATGGCACTAGCTAACACATTCCTCCTGTTGGGCCATTGCCACAGCAGGTCCAGATGTCAGTAACTCCAGCTGATACCACTGAAGAATGATGATTTATGGCCACTGGAGATTTGTCTGCCTTTGTTCAAGGAGCACAAGGACTTGGAGGTTGTGCTTGGGGTGGTCAGCTATCTAGGTCACAAGAGTTAAAAGCTGCTGCTTCCAAAAACTGGCCTCCTTTCCAGCCATCTTGTGGTTTGTCTTCACTGGCAGAGACTATGGACTGCTTTGGTTTTGTTTTTTTTCCAGGATGCTGAACATACCCCAACTCAAGCTGCAGGCTTGAAGTGTCTTTAAGAACAGGTGGTTTGAATTAACCACCCTAAAATATAGAACACCCTATCCCTGAGGACACTTTGCTATGTGGGACTGTAAGCATTTGGTAGTTAAAAGGAGGGTTGTACCCAAAGTGAATTAATTCTCACATCAGGCCCTGGAAAGATCAGCTCTACACCCAGCTGTAGTCACAGGAATGCCAGGCAAACAGTGGAGTTTAAAGTGCATGGAAGCAGGAGAACTAAATGGGAAAGACCAGTCTTTGGTATCTAGGCGGTATTTTCTTACCGGCAGATGTCAAAATGCTTTCCAAAGCCTGGTAAGAACAAGGATAACTGGGGTTAGATGAACCCTGGAGTGAGTGCCTCATTTTCAGTCACACATTCCAGATCTCGGCTCAAATATTTTTTGTGTTTGGGTTTCTTTCAGAAAAGTGCAGAAAGACCCTGGAGCCAGAAGTACTGTATAAAACACGCAGGATAATTAGCAACCTCCTGGAAATATGTGAAACTTTAATTAAACTTTAACTCCAGTTCCTTCCCACAGGTGGAGTCCAGCAGTACTGTAGGCAATATGCACAATTAAGCTATTTTTATGCCTCTTCATCTAAAAATATGAGTGTTAAAACATATGTAGGTAAAGCAAATGGAAAGCTTAGATTTGCCTGTGTGCCATGCTCATTTGAACTCACTGCGTTAGCCTGGATTGCTGCTGAGCAGTGTGTGCTCCAGCAATGGTTCTGCAAACGGAAATGTCTTCACCTACAAACCTGGCTTCTTAAAAAGCCCTATGACTTTGCAGCTCCAGAAGATATTGACTTTCCCTGCCAACCACAAAGGGGAATAAATGACTGGAAGGGCTCAAGTAATTATACAAAGTGCCTGGATCAACTTTTCCATGGGGATCCTGTAGCTACTGGTCTGATGGCTTAATAATGTGCTTTTGAAATGGCTGCTTTCCACTGCTGTTTCTCTCTGGGGCCAGATTTCCAGCAAGACTCCTTAGCTGCCCTTGCAGAACTGGCAGGACAATGCTCGCTGGGCTCATGCTGCATGTGAAGGAGCCAACATTAAGTTTTCCATAGGAAAACTTGCAGGTAGGGCAGTGCTGGGCTATGCTGCCCCAGCAGCAAACTTTGAAAAAGAGGATGACTCAGAAAGCCCTAGATCACTTCCTTGTTCCCCACCCTTCCCTGCCAGTCCCTGTCCCTCTGTCCTTGTCCCCCATCTCTTTGGAAGCTGCGGTGGCAGTATGTGTGGGGAGTGACCACTTTGCAGAGCCCGTGCCAGCAACAAAATGTGTGTATTCCAGGAGGAGACCACCAGCACTTGTCCTCATTGCCTGCATTAGGTGGGTAACTCAGGCACATGAGCCATGTGTTAACAGCAGGCTGTCTTGTCCGTTTTCACCTGGATCTGGTCCACAGTTAGAGCCTGATGAAGAATGGCCCTTCCTTCTGTTGTTCCTCATAGGTCCCTTATATCGGAAGCTGTGTATGGAAAGCTGTGGGCCAGTTTTACTTTGCATGAGCTACTTGGCAAAACATGAGGTTCAGATGACTTTGGGTGTTCAGATGTTCTTGCTGGGGAAATGGCAATTTCTGTTCCTCAGAAAGGAAAGTTGGAAGTTGGTTGTATTAGGATGGAAATGAGCAATTCAGCAGTTATGTTGGGAAACAACCATTGGTGCAGGTGATCTCAGACCTTTTAAAATACTGTGAGAAACACTGGAGTGTGGTCTTTTCCACTGTTGTGGAAAGAAAATCCCCATAATGGAATGGAACAGTTACAGATCAGAATGATCCTGCAATAATGTTGTTTTTTCCTCTATATTCCATAACCACTGTGATTTCAGCCTGAGAGTCCATACACTGAGAGGATGCTATCGACTGGAGAATGGACACGTTATATAACATCTATTATACATTCAGTGTGTTTATATAAATGCATATTTCTTATGTAACTATGTCACTAGGAAAGCATTGAGGTTGGACAAGTTGGTTTCTCCTGCCATTGCTGCTCTGCTTTGCTTGTTGATTCTTATGCGCCGTCACAAGACACTGCAGGTTGTGCTGCTGATGTGTGTGCCCAAGTGAATCTCTTCTTTCCAAGAGCTCCATTCACTTTGGGTTTTGCTGGGGTTTTTTTTCTTGACAGTTGTTTCTTTTTTTAAACGTAATATTTGGCTGAAGGTTTTTGGTGTTGCTTTCACAAACTCGGCAGTAATCTGGTTAGTGTGTACTAGGGACCGACAGCTGAGTAGCACAGTGTTCAGCTGCTGTGCTTTTCAACTTGAAATAACATCCAGGGCAGCCTCCTCAAGTGATGTAAAAGACCTGGTAAAGAAATGCCAACTGTCAGCTTGATTTTTGGTCTGCTCTGCTCTGACATAAACCTTTCTGACAGCTCAGACCAGTGTCCTTCATATTCCAAATTAATCCAAAATTTCTCATGGTGATGAAAGGGAAAGAAATTACTTTAGAGTGCATGTTTCCTGCTCCGAGCATCCTTGACTAACTCTGCAGACACCAGAGAATTACCACCTACTCAGACATGCCCGTCTGCTCTCGATGCAACTCCGAGCTTTTTTGCATTCCAATGGTTTTGCCATCCAAGATCTCTGTATCCAAGTCTCCATGCTGTCTGTACAAAATAGGAAAACTTTTTTTTTAACAGGGAGCCTTAATTTTTGTAGATTGAGAGCAAAGGAACAACACCAAGAGGTTAGATCAGCTCAACTGAGAACTGCATTGCAAGGAATCTTCTGCCCAACAGTCCCACAGCAATTTCTTCAGCAGTAGAGTAGTCCAAAGCTTCTGGTTTACTTTTCACACATTAATCCAGAAAGGATGTGATCTATAGTATGGGTATCTCTTTGTGAGGTTAGAAGGAATAATGTGCCATCTTTTCTTTCCCAACTGTACAGCAATCTGTGTTCCAGCAGAAGCATCCTCAGAGGTGGGCACGAGGTGCAGAGGGACTGATGTAAATCATCTTCTCTGTCTTTGTGGATGAGATTATCTCATGGTGGAGGAAGGAAGGTGATGGATGTGGTCATCATGGAACAGGATGGATGGAACATCAGTCTCCAGCTTTTGCTTTTCTCACATCTCACTTGACCTCTTTGGGAAGTTCTCTTTTCTGTGCCAGGCCTTGTCTGGGTTCTTACACAGCTGTCTCACTTTTCCTTTTTTGTATCCCTTCCTTCTTTGTCACTCTTAGCAGGTGGCTCAAACTTGCTTTTCCAGACCAGGAACTGAATCAAACATCCAGGTCATCTGAATGAAAAGAACAGGGATGTCATTGCATCTAAAAATAATCCCAGTCCCTGGTAGGTGACATATTTGACCCTGGACTTAGTCAGCAGCCTGGATTTATTTCCAATTAGAGTCTGACTCCAGATAGATGAATGGGTGTCGCTCCAGGAGAGAACTCATATCAAACCTCTAAAAAAGTCCTGGCCCCCAAAATAATTGTATTTCTAGTCTTGGTGTAGAGAGGAAAGAGAATAGAAACACAATTCTTGCCTTGCATTGACTCACTAAATTTTGCTTTCTGTTATTCATGACTGTGGCCAGTGCTGGTTGTCTGTGGGTTCCCAGTCTTCTTTCAAAGTCTTTAAAAATAGACATTTCACTCAGGAGGCTTTCTTCAAGAAATAAGAAACTCCCTTTTCTTCTCCCATTGGAAAGACCTCAGAGCACCCACAAAGTTTTCAGCCCTCATATTTCAGGCACAGATAAGTCTCCCATTGCCCTAAAGGCTACAAGACGTTCTCCTCACATCAGGGACATAAATACATTTGGCAACTCTTTAGGAAATATATCAGGGATTTGGGCAAATCATATTCTCACTGTCAGTTCGGGTAGCAGCAGCATCCAAGTGCTGTGAGAGTTTTGGGGGATTTTTTTTCCAGGCTTTATACTGGATTACGTTATCTATTAAAAGCAGCTATTTTTATGCTGAACTGCTGCAATGACCTGTATTCCACAACTTGCACGTATACACTGAAAAAAACATTATCTTGCACTCAAAAGGTGTTTCAGTGAAAGCTCCATGAAATTCTGTGCAAAATCTCATTACCTTCTTGCTTGGGTTTTCATTTTGTTTCAGTTTGGGGAGGCATTTATTTCTTGGTTTTTCCAGGTGCCAACTTTGGTGTTTGTAATAGAGACGTGACTCCTGCCAGAGCATCACAGACCTCCTAATAGCTTACTAAACCGACTCCATAGGTAATAGGAAGAACAGAGGAGGAAAATAATGACATTATTCTCTGAGTCACTGGTGAAGCAAGGATAGAAGCCAAGCACCCTTAGTTTCCAGTGCTCTGCCCCTGCCACTAAAAACCATTCATTTTCTCTTGTGACTTGTATGAGATATTCAGGAGAAGCTTTGCATTCTCTTTGAGCAACTAAGGTACAAGGGGGAGCTGTTAAACTGATATCCAGCTGAAATATTTAATTTATTAAGTAGCTATTAGAAGCAACTTAGAGATGCCCTTATCAGTGACTTGATATAACCAGAGGAAAATAGATTGTGTGCCTTTCCTTGTGGCTGAGAGGGATGAGGGGTTTTTATTCCCAAGGAGTGAAGGGGAAGGATTCTGACTTTTTTTTTTTACAAACTCCAGAAGAACCTAGACTCTCAAGCAGTAGCCCTGCCTTTTCCCTTTTTTTCGTTTTTCCAGGAAATCTCTCTTGGAGAGCATAGGAAGCAGAAAACACCAGCTTTAAACAGGTTATAGTTAAAAGGTTGGTAGTGTTCAATATATAACCAAAGTAAGCTCAGCTTTGCTGGATGCTAATTTACCGACTAGAGTTTCCAACTAAAATGTGTTTCCATGTTAATCAACAAGGTTCCATTTTCTTGATGGTTTTTATGTCACAAATTCTTGCATTGCTCAAAGAGTCCTTCCTTCAGGAAATGCATGGCAGGCGAGAACTCATTTCTAATGTAAAAATACCAAGAAAGAGGAGAGTGAGGGAAACTATAAATAACCACCGAGATGTCAGAGAGTCAGTCATTTTTTCCTTCACAAGTCAGCTTTAGCAGTTAAGGTCAAGATAACATTTCCATGTCAATGGTCAGTTACATCAAAATTCTAAAACAGGGAGATTGAATGGAATTTTGGATTTTTTTCATGTATTGTGCCCGGATTTGACCAATTTATAGTCTCTTTGGTCCGCCAACTCTGAGTTCCAGTGTTATTTTGGTTAAGCTCTTTGCCAGAGTGGCAAGCTTGGATTGGAACATCGGGTTTATTAAAGGCTATGAAATTAAATTCCCCACCAAAAGAAAAGCAAAAAAGCCCACTTCTTGCTGATAGTCTCTTCTTTATTTCCTTTGATGCGGTTCAATTTGACTTGAATATTAGCCTAACAATTTGCTACACAATTTTTTTTTGTTTTTGCAAAGTTCTAATCAGCTTAAACTGCAAGCAGTTTGAAATGCCTCTCTGAGAGCTTCCTTGGTGTTGCTAATTAAGCCTGAAATCTCTGTGTTGTCCACAATTGTATCTAAACAAGGAGGAGAGCGTATCTGCTCGCTGTGTGCCACATCTCCCAGCTGCAATGTAATTCTGCTGCCTGCACAGAAAGTAATCGCAACAGGACAGAACCTTTATTTAGGCAAAACTCCCAGGGTGGCATGCAAGGTCAGGCACATCGTGTTTTGAGGAATGTTGATGGCGAGAACACGTAAGGCAAGCAGTGCTACATCAATAGCACAAAGACTGGAAGTGCTTGGGAATAGGGAGCGGCTTTGCTTTATGCCCCAGAGCACTTTGTTCCAGAGAGCCCTGAGTTATGGTCTGTAGGTGCTCTCACCTGATGTGTGGGTGTTCATAATAGATAAAAGCACCGGCTATCAAAACCTGCCGTGTATTCCACCTGTCCCTCAGGAGCAAAGCAAATAGAATATCATCGTTTTTAAAGCTACCAAGGTTCACTTCAGTGGAAAAAAAAGTCTTAGCTAATCCTCAAACGCATCTTTCTGCACTGGGCAAAGCCATGGGATGATTTATCTCTAGGTGGGGGCCACAGTGGTGTGAAGCAATACTAATCTGCTGAGGCATGGCTGCTGTTGTGCGACACAGTCCAGGGATTTCCACGGTAGCTCTGTGCCAGTTCGCCTCAGCTGCAGAAGCCTTGAACAAACTGTTTACCTCTGACCTTCTGGGAGGGATTTTGAGGGATTTCCTTCAAATTAGAAATCTCTGAAAATCAGCGTCTTGCGCCAGGCATTGCATTATGCAACGTCTTGGAATGAAGGTCTGGTCGTGCACTTAGGATCTCCTTGGATTGAAGGAATCAGAGATGGAAACTGTCTTATCAGATCATCCCTCCCTGCCAAGGCAAGCTTGTCTCCTGTGTTCCGCTGGTGCTGCTGTGCTTCACAGATGTTCTCCAGTGCTCCAAAAGCCTGTCCCAGCTTTCTGGTTGAATGTTTTCTGGGCCAGATGCAGTCCTGGTGTAGTGTGACCGACTTCACGTGGTTGTCCTGGGGCTCATACCTGGTGTGTGGTGTGGTGGCAGCGCTGACAGCAGGTGAGAGCTCTGCTCACCAACACGTGCTGCTTCAGTTCTCTGGGGAGTGAGCAGCTCCCCTTTCCTGGTGGCACTAGACAAGATGTGAGGAGATTTGGAAATGCAGCTTCACTAGAAAATTACTGAAGGAACTGGAGCTGATTACCAAGATATTTAACAATGTCTTTTTACGTAGCAGTTGCTACGGATGCTTTCTATTGTTTGGCTTACTGTAGTATTCCATGCAACTATAATTATTGTTACTAAAAAAATTTCATATGCATAGACTTTTTTATTCTCTGTGCTATTTTAAAGTCAACTGTAAGTTAGAAGCATTTCCCCAGTATTAAAATACTCTTGTAAATGGCTGTAGCCACATGGGAGTATTCTCAATAACAGCTCAAGTGCTGTTCCCCAGTACTTCACCTCCCAAAGTCAGACCTGGTTGACTTTTGAGATGTGTGCAAGTCATTACAGAAAAAAGACTTTAACTTTTGCTGTAATAATACCTTGTTTCCATTCAGTAACTACTTAGGCACACAGACTACTTCACAAGTATTTATCAAACCTAACAATATTCAGTTTCTCACTGGAATATGTAACTTCTCCAGCCATTTTATTTACAGGCCAACTGAGGCACAGAGCATGGGAATGCTTTGCCTATGACAGTTACTTGGTTTAAAAGCCAGAAGTAAAGTCCAGGCATTTTATCTTCCAGCCTACCGGTTTAGAGGACAATTCCCTCATTTCTTGCATTCATAGGCACTGCTGTTTTAAAGGGACAAAGATCTCTGTGTTGTCAGAGCAAGGAATGTACAGAAGATGAGTAGCTTTGAGTGCCAGAAAGTAGTTAAGTAATTTCCAACATGGGTCTTCTGTGGAAGGAGTCAATGTGACTGTGGTTGGACATTGAGCAAAGCAGATCATTTAACCCTGGTGTTCCTTCATCACTCTCAACTTGGTGGTGCTAGAAAGGGATGTGGGTCTTACCTAAACTGGCACTGAGCATCAGAGACGTCACCCAGTCCCTGCCTGTGCTGTTCTGAACATTAACTATGTTCAGCATTAAAAATATATTCCTTTCTACAGGTAGTATGGCCAGTTCATGTGCCTACCAGATCCAGCAGCCTTCTCTAAGTTTCCTCTCCAGCCTTTGGTGTGCTCAGACAGTGGCAAAGCTATCCCTCAGCCTTCACTTGATAAGACAAATGAAGCTCCTTCCTCTTCTCACCGTAGAGCATATTTTGACATCTGCATATCATTTGAGAAGCATTTCTCAAGCACTGTTCCACTTTGATCATGGCCTTTCTGTTATGGCACATTTGTGGGCTCAATTGCATGTCATTGTTATCTCTGCTACTAACATAAGCCACAAAATACATCCAGCCTTTCTCTAATAGTTACCGGGCGAGGGGAAGGAACTCCTTCATCCTCCTGTATGCTGAGAGGACTTTCTGCCAGAATCACCTCCAGCTGCTCTGAGTCCAAAACTACAAAGCTGAATTCAGTTTTCCTGACAAGAAAAGCAAATTCCATCAGAGGACAAGCATGCCAGCTGTGGTATTGCTACTGTGCTGTGAAAGCCACTAAAAACTGAGAATGGATGAACGATTTGAAAGCC
Source organism: Atrichornis clamosus (assembly GCA_013400975.1). Lineage (NCBI taxonomy): Eukaryota > Metazoa > Chordata > Aves > Passeriformes > Menuridae > Atrichornis > Atrichornis clamosus. Next base: position 56,269 of record WBMZ01007968.1, on the reverse strand, counting down.
ACTGAATACAGCAACCTCCAGAGCCTGAGTCTGCACTGTGCAACTGGAGGCTGTAAGCACAGCTCAGACCCATTAGCAGCGTGCTGGTAACGTTGCACGGTTGCCAGTGCCATTTATTCCAGTATCTTCCTTTCCATCTCCCAGCAAAACAAGCTATACCAACTAAAGAACAGCCTCACTGCCTACTGCTGTGTCTGAATTAGGCGGTTTTGCCAAGACGTTTTGGGCTGTCAGGAGTCACATCTCTTGCCCCAGTACACAGTTGCAGCTCTGGCAGCTTGGTCTGAAGGTCAGAGCACTGGCCGAGGTGCTTCTGCAGATCTCTCCTTGCTGAAACACTACCCCTCAGAGCAGCAAGAAGGGAAGGAGTGTGTCACCCTCTGCTAATAGGGTGTCCAGCTGGTCAAGCGAAGTGAGAAGGATTAACTCAAGCCCAAGTTTTCTCCTCAAATATGCAGGAAGGAATCTCATGCTGGCTATTAGTGACTTAAATGTTAGGTTTGCCGAGATTTACCGATCTGTGAAGGTAGCAGTTGGGGAGCCTGGGGTGGAAATCAGGTCTTGGCTTTTCCTTTTCTAGAAATAATGCCCAAAAAGTATTTGAAAGTGTTGAAATTACATCTTGACACTTAACCCCTCCACTAATGTCTGCTTTATATTTAATTTATAGTACAACTATATATTTTCAGATCCAAAACCTAAATGAAACCATTTGATATTATTTGAAGTGCAGTTTTTCAATTGACCTGATCTAATTTGAGGTTTATAAATTCACCAGACTTCTTGCGATTAAACTGTTCTGTTTTCACTTAAGTATGGAAACATTTTCAAGCCTCAAAAAATATCCCACAAAGGGGAAAATGTCTGCTGCTCTGCTCTCCTCGCTGTCTGAGGAAATGAAGGACGGAGTCACAAGATTTAAAGCAAGTCACTTACCACACTTTACTAAGTTACAGTTCAACTCTAGTATTTGACCATGTGCCTGGTTTTAGCACAACAGTCACATTTCATTTGTGCAGCTTAAAACCATCTCCCCTGCTCAGTCATTTCAAAAAATGTGTTTCTCCTGCAGTGCTCACAGAAAGTTTGTGTCCCTGTGCATGAGTTGCCAATGTAATTTATTCCAGCAACTTCCCTCCCCTCTCCCAGCAAAATGAGCAATACCATGCTCGTGTCCCCATGCGTGAGCGCTCCTCGGTCTGCTGCTCAGAGTGCAGGAGAGATTATTTATGTTCATTAGAGCTTGGGATTAATTGCCAATATAGAAAAAGCAGTGACTAATCTGTGTGGCTTTTCTTCTGCACTCATTGCTAGGTCACTGTGGGAGAGTCCTTGTGCTGGCATGATACTGTGAGTTACTGCTGTCGCCCAGAGCTTGGTTAGGAGGGGTTGTAATCTGCAGCATTAGGGGAGGGGGATGAGCTACAGCCCAGAGGCTGTCACTGCACCCCTGCTCCCCAAAGCCCTTTGCCACCTTGGCATCTGGGATGTGAAGCTTTCAGGAGGCAACTCAAACACTTCCCAGCTCCAGTCTTCAGTGGCTCTTGCAACCCAGAAGTCTTTCCCAGCAGTTGGAGTTTTCACTTTGTGTCCCATGTTTAAACCTAACCTCTGCAGAGCCTCTCTCTTTGGCTTTCTGTGGTTTCTGAAGGGACAAGTATTGCTATAGGGAGGTCAAACAACTCCCACCACCAGATGCTTGTTCCCAAGTGGCCAGTTCCCACTTTGCCAGTGATTGTGCTATACATGTTTAAATCTCTTAGTTTTTGCTTGCAAGATGATACATGATGTCCTGGTCATTCCAGTTCTTTCTTTGTGTTTTAGTGTATCTTTGCTTGGGGTTATTTTTCTTGTTGGTAGTTAGGGTGCATTATTCTCTCCATGTGAGATTCTTTTTCTTTGCCATGGATAAGCAGTTCTGCCCTCAAGAGACCACGGACCCAGACTCAGCCTTTAACATTGTGCCAGCCTTCCATTTAGAAATGGATGGTTCCTTCCCTGTGCTTTTCAAACCCAAAAAAATTAGTTGGATTTGGAGACACAAGGTCACTCCCTGCCTCTTAGCCAAAAATATGGGAAAAGAATGGTAAACTTTATCCTCAGCCCACAATAGATTTGTGGCCCATATTCTTATGACATGAATTTGACCACAACCCCTAGGTCTAATGTCTTTTAGCTGTTTCTCCTCTTTCTTCTTTGTGCCTTGCCTTAGCACTCAGTGCCGCTCATCAGATGCACTCAGGTCTACCTGTTGATTAGAGAGAGGGCAACAACTGGGGAGAAAAGAAGGAAAATAGGGCTGTTAAGCATTTTTCTTCACCATTTGGCTTTTTGAAGGTCTAAAAACTCCAGGAGGCGCTAGGAGAGTTAGCTCAACTGTGAAAGAGAGCAAAATCAAGAAGCCAAACTTATAATCCTACAGGGATGCTGTTTCCATAATGTGCAGAAATACCTTTGTGCAGGTTGTTAGCTGCTGGGGCAGCACTTAGGCGTGTGGGATAACCTGATTAGAGAATCAAAGGAAACCCTGGTAGCTTCACAGGCCAAATCCTGCCTTACAGCAACCTGATGTCAAATGGGTGTGAATCAAGGAAGCTTTCCCTTTGGCATCATCTGGTAACACCTTGAAGAGAAGGGCCTGAGCCAGGGTTCTAACAAGGAGAGAGGCTTAAGCAAATACACTCCCAGACAGGGAGTGAGCTGGAGTCTGAAACTAATGACTTTGTTTTTCCTTACTGGTACAGACTTGGAAGGATGAAAAGAATAAATTTCCCAGGTCTGATTTTCAGGTTGTATAGAAGGTTTAATCAGGAGTTGATGAATTTAAAATGCTTCTCTTACTTAGCTGTGAGAATGTCAAACAGTGTGACTGAGCTGAGATTTGGGAGCAGGAGATGTGTGCTTTCAGAAGGCATAATGCAGAAGGGTGATTGTCTGCTGTCCTGGTCAAAACTCCCACCAAAGTCAGTGTTAACATGACATGTCAGACAAGATGGTTGTAATGATCCCTTGTGGTCTTAAAAACTCTGTGTCTCTGAAATGTGTGAGCAGGAATTATATCAGATCCGAGGTGAGAGCAGTTCCAGGCCACGCTGTTAGGTGCTAGGTCCCTCTGCAGGGTGGTCTGGTGCTGGTGTCTGCTCTGTTCACAGCCCTGGGTGAACTGTGGTAGCAGACATGGGGAACTGCTGAACAGATCAGTCCCCAGTGTGGAAATAAGCCACAGAATTCCCAGTCATGTTGTGGGGGATCAATGTTTATCAGAATTCAAAAATCAATCAGGAAAGTTTATGGGAGAAGCATCCACTTGAGGCAAAGTATGGGGAAGCCAAGCTCTGACTCAGGAAGTCCCTAAACCAGTAATCAGTGGAGGCTGGAAGCAGATCCCAAGGAACTGCTGTTTTACTTATCCTGTTCTCATGCTCTGTTGTTGGCAACTGTTGGAAGTGAAGCAAGCAGTGACTTGGTGAGGCAAACACTCCATGCCTGTGTGTATTCAGAAGGTGTCATGGCAAATGCCTTATGAATGGCACAATCTTCCGTCAGTATCCACAGGTATGCTGTGTTCCTTCCTTGGCAAAAAACTGCAGAGAACCGCATGGATGCGGACTGAGATGATGTGATCTGCTTATGCAAAGCAAAATGGTAAATTTGCCAGGTTATTTCTCCATGGAGAAAATTATTGACCTTGCTTTTTCTGGCATACCAGCTACTGTTATAATGATGGTGATGGTGACAGCAACCAGACAGAAAGGCCAGCAGTCATTCTTTCCTGCCCATTATTACAAGGTATAAAGCAAAATCCAGTCTGAATTCAATGCTAGTCTGGCTGTGCTGTCTTTACAAATGTGTGAAGCCATTCTCCTATGGGCTGAAATACAGGACTTTTCATACCAACCTTTCCAAATACAATCCTTTTGATCTTCTGATGTGAACTCATGTATTTCCATGTTTGTACCTTACCAGTGACGTGCAGCCCAGAGATAATGTCCAATAGCAAATGTGTGAGTGTAGAGGTAACCTTCTGAGCTTCTGGGTGATTCATCTCCTTACAATACATTTTGGCTGCACATGTAAGGACTGCATCTTGCCCCTGAGAATATTGGCTCAAAGAAGCAATAACAATGCAGTCAGTCAAAGCACTACCTACCCTGGGAATTTTGTTGCATGAGGAAGCAGAACTTTAGCCTTCCTCTATTTGTCAACATGATCTGCCTCCTTTCAGCAGCTTTCTATATTTCTATCCTGTTTGATTTTTCCCTTTTTTTCCCACCTCCTTATTTCTGTCTATCTAAATGATAACCGATAGTGTAATGATAGGTTTTTTTACCTCATCCAATGCTGGTTGATAACACTATTTGATAACTTCAGGTGCACCAAGCAAGAATAGTAGGTGGACTTTGCTTTCCTAAAGTCCAGTAAAATTACCCAAATCATGCAATAGATTTATTGTTTGCATGTATGTGGATTGAACCCTCCATTCATGACATGTCTTTAAAGTGCTTGCTTTCAAGTGGCAAGTTACACAGTTGGTGTCAGAAGGGCTGGTGTGGCTCACAGACAACCATCTGAAACAAAATTATCTTGGTGTTTCTATAATTAACTGCAATGGTGACTGAGGGTTGAAATGAGATGAATCATTCAATGGACCCCACTTGAAAAGTGGGAATTTTTAGGCTCCAGCACTTTAGAAGCAGGCTAGTATGTAAAACCTGTGCAGCAAGGATCATGGCCTTGGAGCTGGCATTTTATAGTCATCTCAAACATTGTGGGCCAGAGATAAATTAAGCATTTAAGTCATCCTGAACTCCTGTCCTTGGGGGTGCTTTCCTTGCAGCCACTACTTTGTTCTCTCCCCAGGCTCAAGAGTATTCTCTGTGGTAAGAGAGGAGGATCAAGATTTTCATACAAGGCAGATAAAGATACTTCTATGGGATCTGTATTGGCAGAGCAATTAGAGGGTCTCTGTGGCCCCAGGAGTTTGCACTTCAGCTTTGCAGTGCCTGCTGTGGAGCTTGTCTCTAACTCACTCTGCTGCAAAAGCTTGCCCAGACTGGGCAGAGGCAAAAGCCCAGGAGTGGAGGCTGCACAACTCCTTCATGTGCTCCTGGCTACAGAAGCTGCAGTGTCTCAGATACACCCACCTGATGAGCCATCTCTGATCGTTTGTCAGAGCTGCTGAGAGAAGGCTCTGGTTTGTGTTCTCACGCTGTACTAAAGGCTTGACCCAGGCCCTGTGCTGTTATCATGCTCTTTGATAACTGTTGATTGTACTGCACTTTACCTAGAAGAAATGAAAAGAAGGTACCTAAAGCCTCCAAGTAGACCGGCAGCAGCCCCCAACCCAGCTGACCTTTGTAAGTGTCCTGCTGAGATGGTGCTCACATCTGTTGTGTATGTTTTCTTTGCAGAATACACTGGAGCAATGCAGTGTCTGTGCAAAGCCCATCATGGAAAGGATCCTCCGAGCCACTGGGAAGGCCTACCATCCCCACTGTTTCACCTGTGTGATGTGCCATCGCAGCCTGGATGGGATCCCCTTCACTGTGGATGCTGGTGGGAACATCCACTGCATCGAGGATTTCCATAAGTATGGCCTAAGCTGCTGTCAGTGTTTTGCTTATTGTCTTTTTCTTTTGCCCCTAAAAAGTCTCCTTTTTCAGTCTGAGTGTTCAGGAAGATCTGAACCCTCTGCCACTTCCTTCCAAGGTTCTTCAATAGCAGGGAGAGCTTTGCTCCAAGCAGGCACCCCGTGGCATACCAGGTTAATTGGTTAGGGGATGATTCTTCTAGATCTCTGTCTTGCTTGGAGCTGAATTGAGGGATAACCTCTGTGTCCCTCTGTTTTAAATGCTCTGCCTTCCCCAAGCCTTTCCCTGCACTTAGCATGTGCATGTTTCTCCTCATTGCCTGTACCTGCACTTTCACATCAGCACCTGCCTGCTTCTTGCACTGAGCAATTAAGAGAGGTCCTGTCCTCTTGCACTCTGCAGGTGTTTGCTTACCTTCTAGAGGGATCTCAGTGGCCACAGGCTGCTCACAGCTCCTTTTGTTTCTAGTTGCTAATTAGCTTTGTAAAGCTGCTAAAAATACAGCCCTGGTAATAATTTATAGTGAAACTGCTATTTAAAGTAAGTTGAAAGGTATAGTTGCAAGTAATTTCTGTCACTGCCACGCTGCCACCCCCATCATCACAACTAATCTAGGGAAGACAGGTAGATATAATCAGAGCACAAATGTTTGCCCTGTATGGAAAAGGCAGATACATTACACCCCTCAATTAAAAGATGAAATCAATACTGGCAAATGTGCGTTTACATCTCAACCACTTACCTCTTAATTTCCAAGGGGGTAGACTTAATTAGAGCCTTGTGACATCAGTGTGTGGGTCTGAAAGCTCAAAGAAGCAGGCTGACTTGACAGAAAGGGAAGCAGCCACAATTAACTGGCATGTTAGGATCCACCAGGAGGATGTTCCCTGTAGCTCAGCTAGGCTGGGTTAATTGGCAGCTGCTGTGTTGCTTTGCCTTTCTGTGCCACCAGTTATATGTAAGGTAAAACGTGGTCCTGAGCACAGGCCCAACAGGAGGCTCATGCACCACTCAGGCACCTGAAGGGTTTCCCTCACACGCACTTAACAACTTGGAGACTGCTCCTTCCCAAAGCCCCAGAGGCAGAGGGCTCACTTGCTTTCCGGAGAAAGGCTGGGAGCAAGAGCTGATGTCCCACTCTGAACTCTTTTGGCAGTGACTGCGTAGTGACCTCAGGGCTCTGAGAGTGGGAAGTGGGAGGCTGTCAATCCAAGGAAAGGACATAAAAATTGTTGAGGGAAGGATCAAGGGGAAGATGACAGGAAGAGCACGAGACCCAGTGTGACACTCAGAATGTCTTTGGCTAACCACACGTTTCACAGCATTTGGCCAGCCCAGTTTTAATTGATTAGGGATGACATGTCCTCTTGATCTGGAGGTGGAGTGTTCTACATCTATATCCTCTTGATAACAAAATTGTAGCTGATGCTCACGCTGTCACTCAGGTACCCCCTGAGCTCAGGCCCCACAGTAGCAGATCCACATCCCCTGATATCTACAGGAGTGAGCTCAGGATTCTGGGAGATAATATTTGGCTCATAATGAATTGCCCACAGTAGCCTGGACAAAGAAATGTTGAAGCATTTTTAAGTACCACATTTGAGCTAAATGGCACAAGGAAGGGCCTGCATGAAGCAGCACATAATTAATTGCGATCACAGCTCTGGTCATATCATGATCCATTTAAGTTGTTTTTTCAGAGCGCTCGCTGTAGCCACTGTTTAATTCATTTTCTTCCTTAGATCGCAGCTACACAGGCATCTTTCATCTGCTGCCAGTGAAATTAATATTTTTCTTTATTCCTAGTACAGATAGATTTTTTTTTTTCTTTTCTAAGATAATTAATTCTGAGGTGGTTCATGTGACAGGCTGGGTGGCAGAGTCAATCCTTACTAGGCATTTCAGAAGAGAAGGGCCTTTGATCTCCTCGTGTTCTGATGTTTGCCATAAGCTTTGCCCTCTGTCGCTCCACAGCCTCTGACCCTGACTCTCATTACATGGCAGCAGATTCTGTAGGTTTAAGTTTCCTTTCTTCAGGCAGAATTTGCAACCAGGGAGCTGGTACCGGTAGGTTTTGGACCAAAACAGCACATAATGATTCACCATAGGCTAAATGTTCCCAGGCCTAGGAGCAGAGATGGCCACTCCTCATGGGAACTGGGGTGAGCAAAACCAGAGGTAATACAGAACATAGGTGAATTATCCAGAAGGGCTTATGGTGGGCAATACAAGGGGGAAAAGAAAGGCCTGTGCTTCTCTTGATCCCTGAGCTGGCCCTAACTGAAGTCAGACCCTTCATGCAGTGAGTTATTGTCACTACACAATTCTGACTCAGGCTGACTGGAAGAGAGAGCATTGGTGTCTCTGCACCCAGACCTGTTCCCTTTTAAGCCTGGACAACCCCCTGTTGGATAACTGAGAGTTGGTTTTAGCTAGAAAATGCAGCAAGTCAGAATTGCCCTGATGCTTCCTGTCTAAGAGTGAGCACAGCCAGGAATGTGTGCGTTAGTGGGTAAGATGGCTTAGAAGTTTAAAGTGGATGGGATAAACCTCAATAAATTAGTGTAGTGCAAGGCAATTCTTTTTATTACCTCTATTAAAACTTCTAATCTGTTTGTTCCAATCTCTAAGTTTTAATATTTTAATTTTTGTTTTCAAGAGACGCTCTTGAAGCAGATCCTGGTCGTCTTTCTAACCTTGGGATTTGAATAGATTTTCTTAGAGTGAGGCTGAAGGTTGTGGCAGTGTATAGATGCCACAATCAAGGGTCATTCAACAGGCATTTTAGTTGTTAATTAGGGCAGGCAATATGCTTTGCTGCCTGTCAGATGTCCTTTGAGTCCTCTCCTAATAGTCTCCAAAATGCTCTTTTATGTCCTACAAGCCTGAAATTACATTGTAAGACTAAAGTCCTCCTGCCTGTTTTTTCCCAAGGAGGCAGCTGTGCAAAGCTCCGTGCCGTGGCATGTGTGACGTGTGTTTGTACAAATGCACGCGTTTCTCGCTTGATGGTCTGCGTGACAAAAGCTTTTGCTCCAAGTTTGGGGATGACTGGGGCTCTCTCTTCCTTCCTCAGGAAATTTGCCCCGAGATGTTCTGTGTGTAAGGAGCCCATCATGCCGGCCCCAGGACAGGAGGAGACCGTCCGCATCGTTGCCCTGGATCGTGACTTCCACGTCCAGTGCTACCGGTGTGAGGTTGGTATTCCAGTCACGTCAGGGACAGCAAGCAAAGGTTGGCTTAACTTCATCACCACCTCATGCTACACACACGACAGGAATACCCTATTGTAACACTGGCTCTACAATCAAATTACTTCATTGACTTCAGCATGCGAGGATTTTTTCCTCGTTTATATCAGCGCAAATGAGAAGAAAATCAGGTCCCTTGTTTATAACGGCTTCATTAAGAGAGCAAAAGAATGTGACTCAGGCAATTAGTGCTTAATATTTGAGAACTTCATAAATTATAGCCTGGACACAAACATAGCTCGTCTTTATGTTCTTAAAATGAAAGGTAATGCATGTTAGAATTTGAGCAAGATTGTACAGGAAACTCAGCATATGGCTCTGGGTTGAAGAATTTTAATGGTCACATAAACATGATCATTCTTGTTTTGTGCAGTGCTTTTTATGCTACTCTTCCTGTTCAGTTTCATTATGCGCTTCATGTAATTTTGATGGTAAGAATCTGAAGACAGGGAATAAAAATCACCTTAAAGCAATTAACATGTGGGAACAGCTGTGTTAAGAAACCTTCAAGAATTCTTCAGTGCAAATGTTACTTGTTGGATAATACATCAGCCAGATGGCAGGGTAAGAAAATGAGACCAAATATATTTCTTATTGCAGTTGCAGGTTTTAATAACCTTAACCAGAAAGAAGGATGGACTAAGGTTTAAAGGTCTAGGCTGAAATTTGAGGCATCTTGTTCACTTCTCAATCTGACCTTGACTTTCAGGGTACATATCAGTCCATTATTTAGGCCTATTGTTTTTTAAGTTGTTGGGGCATTTCTACACTAAATTTTGTAGAGCTTAATTCATCATACAGCATGTCCCCGTGCTGGCTGAGATACCCAGGCTTTCACACACATGGATCCATCGGCAGCCTTGGGCCAAGCAATTGCTTGATCACACAGTGAGGGATAATTCCCAACTTTCCTATACTTAGCCTTATAAGCTTAGAGGCTGAGGTCTCTGGAGCAGGTTTGGGGGCCTTTTAGTGGGGTTTCCATGTGCCTGTCTGATATCCTCCTTTTAGCCACAACCTTTTTGGCCAATTACTGTGCAAACACAGGTTGACAGTTCTGGCAAGGGGAGACAGACAGGGACTTTACTTACCTGTCACCCCTGGAATGGAGGCTGTAAATTTGTGGCATTAACTCTTCCAAAGGAGATTACCTATAGGCAGATACTGGTACCAAACTTCTTCCCAGTGATGCTTCTTTTTTATCCTTTTTTGAATTAATAAATATGTGCTTCGGTTTGATGTTTCTCCAATGCTAAAGACCTTTGCTTCCTCAGAAATGTGAAGGGAATAATCTCCTTTTATTTTCAATTGGATTAAATTCAGCAGAGAGCTTGGGAACCCATCTTCTCTGCAGCATTGTCTCTTATCAGAAAATGGCTTAATCGTAAAAGACATCACGTACCTCGGCTTCATGCTTTGCGCTGACTCAGGCTGGATCCTGTTACAAGGTGGAGAGTGAGGAGAGAATTTCTTTGCCTAATAGATTCTTTGCTTAATCTTGCTCTTTCTTATTTACTTTGGTCTTTCTGTTCACTTATTTCCCAGGACTGTGGTGGCCTCCTGTCTGAAGGGGACAATCAGGGCTGTTACCCTCTGGACGGGCACATCCTTTGCAAGACCTGCAACTCTGTTCGGATCCAGGCTCTGACTGCCAAGGCCAGCACTGATCTCTGAGTATCAACTGTGACCCTCCCCAGGATGCCCACTGGGGGATATTGCACAAGCTTTGCATGATTTATTTCCAGCCTAGGGTCTGAATCTTTGTTATTAAAAGAAAAAAAAAAAAAAAAAAAGCAAAACTGGAAGGCCTTGGAACAAGAGGGCAGTTTGAGAGGCCATGTTCAGACTGCCCGTGACAGGCATGTAATTTAGACACAACTGTTCAGGAGAGCAGCGAGTTCAGAGGAGCTGCTGTAGCTGATGGAGTTAAGTGGTCACAGCACCTAAGTTATCTGCCTGTAGAAGGAAGTCTGAACATGATCCTAACTATGCTTCTGCGTTTGATTCCTGTTTCTTAAGAAGTACATGAAGGTAGAGAGTGAAAAATGGCTGAGCTAGTTATTTCTCCCAAGTCATTTTGAGAACCTGACCAGCCCTCATTGAAGTCATGGGAAGCTTCCTCTTGACTTTAATAGAATCTGTGTCACCAGCAGAAGTAGCTCCACTGCCCTAGAAGGTGTGAGAGCAGACCCAGCATTAACATAATGCAACTGTCCTGCACCTGAGTGTAGGTGTGACCTTGCATCCTTGGGACACAGATTGGTTTTTTCTTAGGCCCTTACTTGTCTCCATTCCCTTCCAGTTCAATAGGGTTTTTTTCTTTTACTCATGAAATTCTACTTAGCTATTGCATAAATTTATTCAGTAGTGATGCTTCCAATTCACAATGTATGAGCAATCACAGAAAGATGTGAGCTTGCACCCACTGTGCACTACACACACACTACACACTACACACACACAACGTGCTTTTGATTTACCAGAGGCATAAGCCAGTCATATCCATTGAGAAGATCTTTAAAGGATATGGGGCTAGAAACACATTTCTGAAATCCCAGTGGTTAGAAAGCGATGAAAATGACTACACAGAACTGCAGTGCAAAGCGATGCTCAAAAAAATCTTACGCCACTCTCTCATACACCACATTCCAGTGGGACCACTGGCAGTGTTGGTCTCTGGGTAGACATATAAACAATAAAGTCTTGTTCCATCTCCTGCTATTGCAATGGGAGGATTTTCCTTCAGCTGTAACAGGGATTGAATCAGTCCTTGGGATGACGCACGTTTCTCTGATGCTAACACGTGTGATCTGGAGATTTCAATGAAAAGAAATCAGACCTTGTTGAAACAACAGCAAAAGACTCTCCTAAATACATGTTCAGTTTTCATCTTAAGAAGGCTAAAGAAGGTACTTAAAGCCTTCACTGTGCTGTTCCAGAAAGTAGGCATTTTTCTCCCTCTCCCATTTTCATCCCAGCCACTTACAACTTGTCTCTGGTAAAATCCATGGCAGTAGAGTGCTGGGCCAGCACAAGTGTTTTCATCTTTGGTCCAGAATTAATACATATGCCAAGGTAAATAAAAACTGGGCACATATAATCTTTTTTTCCACATGACTGTGGTTTTTTGGTTTTGTTTTTTTTATTTTTAGTTTGGCTAATTAAAAACAAATAAAAAAATTAGAAATCCACAGCATTCTGAGCAGCTATAATAGTCTTGTTCATGAAACCCATAATAACTAAGGTGCAAATTACATAGTGAGGGAGTAATTTTCATATCACTGAATTGACATTAATATCTTATTTGCAGATGTAATCAAAGAAAATACCTTTCTTTGCACTTAAATTAAGAAGTAGAACTGAAACAGTTGCAGGCTGATTGACCATATAAGTGACAAGCTGGCACTTTTCAAGAATAAGTTATAAATTTTTTTTTCATGTATCCCACTGAAAAACAATAAGAATGTGGTGCTTTCATCTATGTATCAGGCTTTTGTTATAGAGAATAATTACATCCACTAGTGCTGAATAGAAAAGTTAGATGAGCTGAACTGATAGGAAACAAAGAGGAAAAATTGTGATGTGATACTGCAGCTCCTGCAAATGGTGCATTTCCTTTCAGTTTAGCACTAACCTTTCTGGAAGAGCACTGTGAAATTCAATGGTTTCAGCTGTATACAGTAGTTTCAAATCCAGAAATACCAGTCTGAAACCTCTGTTTCTTGCATGGTTTATATGTTGGCAAACTTCACCAGTGTCAGGGAAGTTTCCCAAAATTCACAGCTTGAAATGAATCCTTCTTTGTAGAAGGGTGGCATCATTGAGCAAAAGACTTCCTTCACCACCACAGGGGCTGTGCTGGAGCAGTTTGCGTTTTTATACTGGATTTCTACCCTGGCCTTCAAGAATTTTACTGCCTCAGACGTAAACAGATTTTTTGGCACCCTGGCTCCTGCCAGGTTCCACCTGGGTTCCTGCTCCCTGAACCGTGGCATGTAAGGTCCTTCTGAGCTCGCTTCTTTACACACAGTCTGCACCACCACCAGTGAAAAAACCCTTGCAAATATGGAGCTAATCTAGTTTGGACCAACCCTACAAAAACACAGGAAGTCAGTGCTGGCGTACAAGCAGAAGTGATGATGTGATGCTTTTGGGGCAGAATAAGCCATTCATCAGGCAGAAAATATAGCTCTTATCTTCCTTACTCTTGTTAGTGTTAAATCAGTGGCTGATGAGACTCTCCTGAATAACATTGGGTAATTGATGGGAACGAGCTGTTGTGCCTTCCAGCAGAATGTGGCTTAGCCTAAGGAGGACTCAATTTCAGAGCCTTTGGGGTTTTTATGGCCCTGCCGTAGGCTGGACTGGAGCAAGTCATATGGCTCCTTGTCTTCTGCCCTCTGCATGAGAGAGCTGCTTTCCAATTTTCCAGAGACATTATGGGAATTAGACTAGTCACAGACTAGCCCAAACTACTGTTTTCTGGAGTTCTATTTTCTGTTTCCAGAAAAGTTTTCTGGTACGTAGGTTTGGGATTCCAGCCCATTCCAATGCATAGGGCTAGCCAGGAGATGTAGCTCTGAATCCTCTGTCATGGGGGTGCTGTGGTGAGTTGGGCTGGCATGCAGGAAGGTGAGAGCCAAACTTTTCAAGCATTAAATACTCCGTGGATGAAATATGATTGACGAAGATTTGGCAGTGTTGGTGTTTGAAGTACTGTGGCTAGGTTTGAGACCTAACACCACTGTGCAAAGGTACTATTGCTGGGGATTTTTTCACCCTGACACACCAAAGCCATCTGCCTGCTGGAAGGAGAGAGTGTCCAAAACGTTCTTCTTTATTCTCTGTGGTTTTACCTTCCAAAATTGTTATAAATATGTTTGAAAAATACTGTATACACATCACAGATGCTCTCATCATCCACATGTACATGGAAATCTCCCCTCTGATGCTTCAGGATTTAATTAGGAAATGCTGGTGGGACTTCCCTTGATTGCACTGCAGTTAAGAACCACTGGGATACGGCTTCATCACAGTATTTATCACATATTTATAATATATCATGTTTATCTGTTCCAAAGAAGGAGTCTTTTTGCCAAAGAGACCTTGCTTTTCTTATGTTGGACTTCTTAGCCATGACAAAAATTCACATCGTCTGTGGCTGTGGTAATGTCCCAACTGTTCCTTTCAGAAAGAATTGGAAGATCACACAAACATTTCTGTTCAAGTTTGCAATTCCTGCTTATGCTGCTTTGTCTAGCATTTGTTGGCAAGTAGGGCCTGATCCCATGATTTGTGTGGCCAGACAAGGCCCAGAATCAGGTTCTAATTTAGCAAAATATGTAAGTCCCTGGGATTTGTTTAAGCACAGCCTTAAAGCCACTGCATGGTGACATAAGCCATTAGTACCAGACTGCTTCTTTATCACCCGAGCATACAGATTTGATCTGGGGAGGGTGTGGGCACAGTCAAGTTTCTGTCCAGTTACCCAGAACAGACGAAATGGCTCCCGTGTCACCCTTATGGCAACTGCAGGAGAGCACCTGGCCGGCGGCTGATCAAACGAAGCATTTGGATGACAGGAGGATGAGTTATTGCGAGATGAGTGCCTTGTGTTGGGTGGCTGTGGCACCTTCCATATGTCACAAGCAGCCCTACAGCCAGATTTACTGTGTCTTTGAGCAATGGCTTTAAAAACTGTCTACTTAAACTTTCTCCAGGAGACTGGGTTGCCTTGGTTACAGCCCAATCCCTAAGCATATCCTGAAGGCTGACACTAGTATTTTGTGAATGTGATGGTTTTATTGTCGCTTATTTTAATTATTGAACATTACTTTTAAAACAGAAACCACACCATTTCTTTAGCCTATCTGATAATGCATCTTTAATTTTGTTCGGGAGTTTTTTTCAATGTTTTTGGTCTTAGATTTTTATCATGAAAACTAAGTCAAAACTCGTGGGTAATGACTTAATCATAGAGGTGTGGGAGTACCAAAGTGTTTATCACTCTCCATGATAACAGTCATCCTGATGGCAGGAGCGAGGCTTTCACAAAACACAGGCCTTAAGTTGACTTTCTGCCTATCAGCCAAATGCACTTGAGAAGAATGAGAAAAAAGGTGTTTTAAAAGAAATGTTTGTTGTTAAAGAGAATATGCAACAAGTCTGTCTGAAATTTCTTTGGACCTGTTACAGCCGCTGCCTGGCCATGGTTAATTCAAGCCTCGTTTAGGTTTGATAAATGCTGGTTCCGTTTGGTTTTGAGAAAGTTCGGCAGGCAAGGGATAACAGGACCCAAGAGAAGGTTCTTGAGAGAAATCCTGTGTCAAGGATAAATGTTAGACACCTGGTGCTTCCACTGAGTGGCTCAGAGAGGGTTTGAGTTTGTAACTGGTGTCTGTTGGTGTCTGGTTCCTGCAGCTGGGTCGCAATGTTGGTTTGCTGGGTGGACAACACCTCGTGCAGAGTTCAGAACTGCAAGTGGGGGCTATCAGAGAGAGGGTGCTGAACAAGCTCCCTGTGCTGAAACGCCCATGAGAAAAACTAGTGATGGTAACGGAGGGGTTGTTGTGGAAGGAGAGCAGGAACCACTCAGTACCCTAGAGGTTAGTAAAGTACAGACTAGGAGAGCTGTGAGAACACTATTTCCAGTTAGAGCTGGTCACAGTTTTTACACTAAATTACATGATATCAGAAGGGCCATTTTTAATGAGAAATTCTCTCTTTTTTCAATGTTACCCACAACATTTTTTTGGGAGTTTTTTTTTTTTTTTTGTGTTATGATTAAAATCATACTGAATTTTTATCCAAATAAATTTCAGAATTGTTAACAAATATTTTAATTTCTCAAAAACCCATGTATTCTTTCACAGTTTTTTTGTAGTTCTTGGGTTTCTTCTCCTGGTAAATTAAAGTTTCTGTTACAATTTTGAAAACTTCTTTGGATAAAAGTTCTACTTAAAAACAAGAATATGTTCTTGGGAAATGGTTCAATATTGGACCAGGTGAAATAAAAGAAGCTTTGGAATTTTTCACAAGATATTTCTTCCCTATTTTTAACTAGGTTTGCTAATTTTGAAGTCACTGTTTCCTTTGTTAGAACAATCCAAATAATGTGACTCTTCTTAAAATAACAGTGTTACTTCTGTTGGGTTCAGTTTTCTTATCCGTCTTAAAGCCATGGAGTGGCAGGCTGTCGGAACTGCCAGTGTCTTTTTCCATGGCAATTGGGGGTCTTTTTCTATTTGTTTTTTTCCCATGAAATTACTGAAGAATATAAACACATTATGGCAACTGCCATGAAGATCAAGCGATACTGATTGAACTTCATCTCCAAATACCTTTCTGGACTTGGAAATGGCATTTCTCCCTAAACATTTCTAGAAATATTGCCTGTCTTCCTCAGCATTTCAAGTCTGAATTTGCAACATTTGGTTGCCCAACTGGCATTTGGAACCTGAGAGAGAATAGACTTCACACTTGTGAAATTACAACATTTATCCAGCATCTAAAAATCTAAGATAAAAAACATAACCTCAGTAGGTTTTTCCTGGTGGACATTGAGGAACAACTCTCACTTCAGCCTGGGAGTTTTCTGCTGTGGTCTGAAAAAACCAAGCACCCCACTTGCAGAGAAGTCTGGCATAGGCACACGCACATCAGGTGTTTGTGGGGCTGCAACTGAGTAGAAACACGGGCTGCAATATTGAGTATTGCTACTTAGATCCCACTGGGCTTTATTCCTGACTACATGTCCCTGGTCTCTTTGGCTTCATGTTACGTGTGGAAGCAACAGAATTTATCATGGGTAGCAAGAGCATTCAGTTAAAACTTGTTTCTTTTTAAAATTTTGCTGTTTGTCTGCTTTTTTCATCCTACCTAGATATTTTAGAAAATGAGGAGGGAAACAGAAGCTCCACGTGGTGGCATTACCTTTACATTTCCAGGGCTTAGAGTCCCTCTCTGGGGACATCACACTTGGGGTGTCTCTGCTTTCCTGCCTCTGCCTCCCTGTGTCCACAAGCCGCTCTCTTACCCACTTTTTCCGTGCCCTCAACTTTGCAGTGAAGATGGCTTGTTACTTACTTCACCGAGGTATTGTGAGTCTTAGCTAGTAGCTGGAAAAACTTGTTCAGATCTTTAATCAAGTAGTTTTATGCGTCCTTAGTATCAGTGGCCTGCCATATGGATATCAAAGAAAATTGTTATAATTATTGCTTTTAAAATGATTATGAAATTGTGCCTTACTTTTTCAGTCATATTTAACCATGTAATTTAGAACCACATGATTGCAGGGATTTACCATGAAGAAATATGTTTGAAGGATCGTTTGTTTTTTAAATATTTTTTCTCAAAAAATGATTTTATTAGCCTTTCCTCTTTTATTTTTTCCTCCAGTTTTATTTCTTTAATATGTTTGTGTAAAAGGGCAAGTCAGAATTTGCATTCATGAGAGACAGAAGATTTTATTTGGTCTTGTATGTAGAGCTTTCATTTTCTTTTATGCTCCTTCAGGAAAATTCCTCTCTGCCCAATTACTCATACTGAGATGTCTTTAAATGCAGGCTGACCGGTAAGGGGTTTTTGTTGTTGTTTAATTTAGTGTGTGGTTTGCTTTGTGGTTGTGGTTTTTCTTTTAATTAACCAGATATTGGGTGCTGGGGAGGCATTGCACATTAATGCAGAATGTTAATGCTAATTTTCACAGAAAAGACAAAATTAGAGTCTTTCCCTGTCTCCAGTGCAGTTTTGTTACTGCTCTGTGTACAACACTAATACTAAGCCAGACTGTAAAGGCTAAATACTCAGAATGACCTACTTCCATTCACCAGCAAGAATCCTTTGTCAGCTGACTCCTGTTTGTTTGTTCATTTTTAAATGTCGGATTACAGAACGAGCATCTCCTAAAGATGAAAGAAAACAGTGTTTTCATGTGCAGGAAATTTGGGGTTGCAGTAACAGAACATTTTCTTTGTGAATTTGGATGTCACGGTGTTTTAAGCTCCTGCCTGGAGCCTAAATCAATTTGCCCTCTCATCCAGTTCATCTAACTGGTGCTCCTAAAAGGCTGCAGCCCTGCAAAAGCTCATGCAGCATTTTTGGCTGCTTTCCCTTGCTCCCATTTGGTACATATTTGCACAATTTAACTGAGCTTTTCTTTCTGCTGAAGGTCAGATGCAAGCGATACGAAACACTAAACTTTATAAACAAGCAAAGCCATTTCAACCACAGCATTTTGGACTAGAATGGATTTTTAGGTGGCGCACTGTCTGCTGGCCTTTGGAGAGGGGATCCTGAGACTACATTGGGCTGGAACAGGATGCAAAGCCACGAGCCTTGTTTTTTTTAATAAACTACTTACTGTAATCCAGCTACAGAGTTTCAGCCTCACACTTCAGAAGAAGCTTCCAGTAGCTATGCACGTACAGGCACTTTCTCTCTTGCAGAAAGTGAAACTTTCCTAACCAGAGTAAGTTTAACCTATTGCATAAGATGCTGGAAGTTGATTGGTTTTTTTTTTTCCTTGGGATTCTCACTGTAACCTCTGTGTGCACAGGATGAATGGCTTTTCTTTTCCCCTCTTTTCTTTTTTCTTTTTTTTTCTGACAAGATTAGATGTTGCATATTGATGAGCTAGCATTTCAAAGGTCCATGGGGCTTTGGAACATATTAAGAATCTCTGAAGTTTAATATTCACCATGTTTTAAATATTCAAAAGGAAAAATCTGCATAAAATGGCTTTTGATAAATACGTTCTAGGGATTCTTTCTTTCTATCTTCCACAAGCGTTGTGGGGATTGTGGCTGTGCCAATTTTGTTCCAAAGTGTCTTTTGTCTCGGTGTTTCAAGACCCTTTTGGTCCCATTTGTATGCCCGGTGCCAGTCCCGAAGTCTGTTATGGTTTCTACTGGAACTGTACAGCAGGCAGGTGGATGTGACCAAGCAAAAGGCTCAGCTGAGCATTGGAACTCCTGACTATCTGCTCCTTATGACAGCTGGGCATACCCAGCCCATTCCTGTGCCTGCTTCTTGTGATGAGGTTGGGATGAGTCCAGTGGTCAGGCCTGGCTGAGATCTTTCTGCAAAGGTTCTGCAGACCAGTGGGGATTTGGGAATGGAAGGGGCAAGATTCTGTGTGCAGAAGCAAAGCCAAGTGTCTTCTGATGCATCTCAGCTCTCACAGGGCAGTTTCCCCTTCCTTGGATGTCTCTTTGGTAAGAATCTCAGCAGTAAAAGAAGTGCCTTCAGGAGAAGTCCTCCCTTGGGGATGCTCCATTCCTCATGCTCTTGAAAATCTGATTCAAGCTTTAGATGAGGAGGATCAGTTGTGGGCTGCAAAGATGCAGCTATTTTGCTGCATTACCAACACGTTGCCTTACCCCCCGTGTCCCATGGTACATCCCATGGTGTTGCAGGACACTGCTTTGGTCCTGCTCACACCCAGCCTTGACTTTGTCACGCCAGGCCCTGCTGAATCAGCGCCTGGTGCTTGTTCTCAGGACCGCTCTGGCTCGGGCCAAGGGCATCTCATGCCTCTGTGCAAAAGGTGGTGCTTTCAGGTCTTAGCTTACAAATAATGCAGCCCTTTCAAAGTCACCTTTCCCCTCTCATGTATTCTTGACAGAAGTATGATTTTAAATATTTCATAGCATTCTTCTTTCTTCTTCCTTTTTTCCAGATGCCTTGAAAACATTGTCAGATTACGATCTGGGGGGGATCAGGATCGGTTTCCTTTCCTTCTTGATTGCATGGTGTAGGTTTGCAATGAGGGTTTTGTCATTTTTTCTCTCTTTTTTTTTTAAAGTCTTACAGAACAGATGCCTTCATTTTATGCAGAGAAAGATTGTCTATGATTAGAGCTAATCCAGGATGGCAGGATTGGACCCCCACAGTGAAAGCTAGAAAAGTGATTGCAAAAGTATTCTGTTTCTCCTTTATTAATTGCACAGGAAGTTTCCACCAAAGGCTCATGTAGCCCAACTGGCCTATGTAATAAGTAGCAGGGCCTGTAATTACAGTCTGTCTTCTGATCCTATCTGTGCTCTGACTTTCTAGGCACTGCAGTTCTATTTACATCTGGGTCTTTGTCACCTTTTAAATTTTTGATTGGTCACTAAGGGAAGGAGAGCACAAGCCGTGAGCCCTGCGAGGTGGAGCGAGTATAAACGGGGGAGTCCTCCTCCCTCTCAGGTATCCGCCTGATTTGGGACACAGAACAGAGCACGAGCAACGGGAGGATTATACCAGCCGTGCAGCAGAGGAAGTGGGCTGTGTGCCAATTGGGTGTCTTTCAAATCCTCAGAGTCTTTGTAGGACTGGAAATTTGAACCTTTTACTAGGTCTTAACTAGTGTAGTGTCCTGTGAGGAAGTTCATCAGCATTTCTTTGCTCAGAGTGGTTTCTACAGGTTTTATGGTTGGAAAGAGATCTTTCCTGTGGCATGAGGAGTGAGATGGCTTTTGGCATCACACAGAGAAGCTGGGTTAGAAATCCCGGTATCAATGTGTAAAGCAAGAGTAATTTGAGTGGAAGGGGGAAGGCAGTGATTTACACATGGTTCAATACCAAGTTCACCAGCTCTGAGCACAGCCTCAAGCAGCTGAGCTCGCTGGGGTGTCAGTCCTGAGACCTGGAAGTAAACAAATGGGCTCCTTGTGGGAGTGTTTGGTGCTGGTCACTTTGGCAGTAATCTCTTGTCTCTTGGGAAACATGCACCAAACTTAGGGTAAAGCTACAGAATGGTGCCCTCCAGTCTTTTTCTTCAAGGCAGACTCCCAGTGCTCTGTTTGATCAAGAGGAATGAAAGCCATTAGGCAAATACTGTACTCTGCAAAAAAACCCATTAACAATCTACTATGGATACTTTTAATGTCCATTAAACTGTTACACAAATTGTCCCTTTTCTACAGCTTGCACTGTTATTTCATTATTTTTAACCCAACTTCTGTTTAAAAGAAAAAAACCTCAATTATTTTTTTAATTTTTTGTAACTCTGCTTCTAAGAAAGTTGATGCTTTAAAGGAACAAAAAAAAAAAACCCCTTCGTTTCAAACATGGGTTTTTCAGGCTTCTAAATTAATAATTTCTACACCTGACCCAGTTCCTGCAGCTGCCAAAAAAGAAAAGAGAAAGCTATTTAAATTTCTCATAGAACCATTTATCTCTTAAAATATGCCAAGGCAATTTGAGGTGGGGGTGGAGACTCAGCTATTTATCTCAGCAGCTTGATTTTTCTCTTTATGTTTCTAACTGTCAGGGGGAGAAAACCGGTAGGAAGCTATTCTTGGGCTATTATTGATGTATTGTGTTGCCATTATGCAGGATGTCTGCTTTGCTATATACGGAAGGACATTAATAATAGCCATCTCCCCTGCCCCCACCCTCGGTTCCTCTTTGGGAAGATATGGTTTAACTGGAGCATCTGCTGTGTTCACATTGCTGCTCCTTCCTCCCCTTCCCCCAGTTCATTCCCAAACTAGTTTTAGGAACCAGGGCTAAGGGAATAAGGAGACATTATTTTTGCCATTTTTCTGCCTACTTCTGTGGTTGCTCCAGGCAAATAATTTCCATGCCAGGTACCTGTCTACCCTTTTCCCTCCCATGTATTGCCCCTGCTTTCATTTTAAGTTCATCAATGCAAAGAAAAAACCCTTTCTGGCTGTCTTTTTCTCACAAAGGCTGGCTGGCAGAACGGGCTCAGCAACGGACCTCTGATTTGTTATTACCCAGCATTTCATATCCACAGACATCGGTTTCATTACTTCCAATTAGTAGGAAAATGTATTCCCACTCCCATCCCTCCTACCCCAGGTTTAAAACATTGTTATGAGACTTTAAAGGATCCGTCTGCTTGTTTAAAGACTCGGATGCTTGTTTTATTTTTGGAAGCAGAGTGTACAGTGAACAGGAATAGTTTGATGTTTAAAAAATAGCCCCAGTTCAGCATTCCCCTGAAGTGCGGGAAGTCCTGTCTCCGCAGGGCTGTGCCAGCAGCGTGACAGCCCAGAGAGCAAAGCCAGCTTGAATAGGAAAAAGAACTGGCCTTCCGCATTTCATCTGTGAGAAGAGAGAGGTGAAAATAATAAACGTGGCAAAAACTAAAGGGCAGAATTACTCTGGGGTTTTTTTTATGGCTGTTCCTATATCTCCTGCTGATTTTGTTCCATTTCCAAGCAAAAATGCTTATTCAGCTTTTTTGGTAATCAGGACCATGTGCTTTTTCATGGTATCATTATTTTTACTTTTCATTTGTTGAGTCGTAGTCTTGCCCTGGTGCCCATAGGATATGGAGCCACTTCGGTTTGAGCACTAAATGAAAACAGTTAGGAGCTCTGTCTAGGAGAGCTTACCTGGAATTTGGAATCAGAAAATGCAATCAGAATACTTTCCAGTTCTGACAGAGAGAGGTTTTCAAAACAGGAATTCTACATGGGAGGAATGCCTTCACTGGGGGAAGTGCTTAGATTTCAAAATCAAAGGGAGATGGCCATTCAGTGTAGTTTCTTGTTGCTTTTATAGTCCTCCTTGGTGGTGGCCAAGGAGAAAAATGACACCCTCTAAAGTTTCCTAAACTAAGCCAGTGCCCAACATCTCCTCTGCAAACATTTGCTCCAGCTCCAGCTTTCCACACTGCTGCAGCATGGGAGTGGGGGAGGCCTGTTAATGAAGCAAGGTCAACCTTATCCTCTCCATAGCCAGCGCCGCTCTCCGTGGTGAGTCTGCGTCCAGCCTAGGGCTTGATCCTGCCTTCCTAGTGCGAGTATTTTGCCAGAATCAGCTGTTTTCTCTCTGCCATTAGCTATGGGATTGTGTGCAATGATGAGGATTTGCAGGGAGGGAGGAGAAGATCCTGTTCCAATTAGGCTGCCTTTGTGCTAATGTTTCATTCAGGGCTGCATGAGATAAGAGCAGTTTGCACTGAAATGCACAGCCGGAGGTTGTAGCTTGCGTTTCAACTCTGTTGAGATGGTACCCATTGAAAATACAGAACTGGGGCACTTTTTTGCATCTGCCAGTGCTTTACTGACAACTCTGTGTGGGCTGGAAACCCATTTCAGTTTGGCAAATGGACATTTTGTGCCTTGTCCCCCAAGTCTGATCTAGTTTCTTTGCTTTATCCACCTAAAAGGTTGTATTTCTAATGTGCCTGAGTAGCTAAGCTCCTGACAAGCATCTCAGCAGAACAACCAGCAAGGTAATGAGTAGGCTATTGACAGAGCTGCCTTTACAAGAAGTGTCTTTCACTTTCTTCACTGTGTGCCTTTTCAGAGACCTGCCATGCTCCTTTATGGACAGCAAACAGCCCTAGTGCCGAGCAGGAATGGGAACTAGGAGGATGATGGAGAAGAGAAGTGAGAAGCTAATGTTGAGCATTGTTCTCCACTGGGATAAGCAAAGCAATGGCTTATCCCAACAGCACAGATTGTTATCTTGCTTAACACACCCTGTTATCTGGTGGGCAATTGTTCTGTAGCAGAGGTACTTGGGTATATCTCCTCGAACATCTCTATCTGATCAGATCTCCAGAGTCATTCATATCTGGAGAATTTATTCCCTTACTGTTGTCTCTTACAAGCTCTCCATCATTCATTTTTTATATAATATTAGAGGAGAAAATTTGAAGGTGAAACAAAGTTTGATCAGTGCTCATGTATTAAAAAGGCTGATGTGCTCTCACTTTCAATCTTCAAAATCATGTTTTAGCAAACTTTTCTCTGCTGTGATCAGACAGAAAATGCAAGGCGTATTGGAAATGCAGCAAAGGGAAAGATTTGATGTTTTGATGCTCCGTACTGCACCACTGTGACCTCCTCTGCTGTCCCTCTGCAGAGTGAGAACTGAGTATTGGCAGAGGTGTGGGCAGAGCAAACTCATGCTTGGGCTGTCTCTCATGGCCTTGCTAGAAAGGAGCTGCCTCGGTGAGACAAAACTTCCTTAATGTCCTATACTTTTCCGTGCCACAGCTTGTGTTGTGGACAGTGAGAGGCTGCAGGGCAGCCTGCAGTGCCTTCCCTCCAGTTAGTTAAATGAGAGACCTGGAGTACTAATTCTGCAGTTTCAGTAAAGACACTTTCCAGCTCAGAATAAACAGCAGAGGTTTGTTGTGTTTCCTAGCCCAATTTCTCATGCAGGCTTTACCTGTGGGCTGATACAAAGGGGTCTGAACCATTCATAGGTCATTCCAGAAGGATTCATCTTGGCGGAGTGCCTCGTGGAGACCCCCCCAAAGGCTGGGAGAATGATTTTGCTCTTTCAGGTGCAAGGAAGAAGTGCCGCAAGGATTGTATTTGTCCTACGTAGCTGCTATGCTTTGGCCTGTCCCTGCCAGCTGCAGACCTGTCTGCTCGAGGGCTCGCCGGGGTGATCTTTACTGGATGTGCAGGAATTCACAGGGGATGACAAGGCCAGGTTTGAGGTGATGTTTTGGCTTTGTGGTAGTTGTTGGTTTAGCCCTTGAGATGGAGAAGGTTTTGCGTTGTTGCCTTTGTTGCAGTTGGGAGGGAGGGTGACTGGGCACTCTCCTCCTTGTCCGGTGCCAGCAGACAGAGGCTCTCAGTGGCATGGGAGGCATCTTCCTTTCAAATGTGAATCACTAGCCTAGGTATCTGGGCAAGGAAGGGGCACGAGGCAGCATTCCCTATGTGAGGAATGCCTTCTGCTGCACACTCTATGCCCTGAAATCCTAATGAAGTAACATTACTTGAGCTTTTAGGACTGGTCTCCTATCTGTCAGAGCTTGAGGGTACCAGACTTTTACTCCTTGCTGAGCAAAAGCACTACCCAAGTCTGTGAGGGGCCTAATCCTGCTGCCATTGGAATTTTCCCAATTCCTGTGAATTGCTGAGTGCACCTCCTGTGAGCTGCTGAGTAGCCTCCCTTGTCGCTTAACCCATGAGGCCACTTGTCTCCCTCACTGACTACTTCCACAGGGCTTTGAGGACACTCAGGAAATGCAATCAGCACCTTACAGGATCGATCTGCCAGGCAATAAATGAAGTTTTTTATCTGGTAACTTGTGTGCATGAATTGAAAATCATTTATTCCAATTTGTTCTGAGGACAGATGCAGCATATACACATTTTCTATATTTATAAATACATATAGATATATATATTTTGTTCTCAGCTAGTTACCTCTTCTAAACTGCAATTTTCAGAGCAACCGGCATATATTTTTTATTCAACACATAAAATGACTTTTTACAGTAAGAGAATGAAAGCTGTTTTAAGCATGTGTTTTCTGTATTTTTATTATGCATTATCCAATTATATTGAGATGTATTTTCCTCTTTGCTCTGCTCTTTCAGTTGTTATCCTTTTTATCAGTTATGCTTTTCAAATGTTTTGTAAGGGAAAATAAATATGCAAAATCGCCAGATGCCTTTTTTCTTTGCAGAAGAAGTATCACAAATGCTTTTTTATTACATTTTACCAATCCAATAAACTTCTTATAAATTTCATTTTTGTTTGCTAGCGTGTGAAATTATTTTTCCAAGTCAAATGGTATTTACTTTCTCCCAACCTCCACCTGCAATTATGCTTCATATCCTCCACCTCTCTCTCTCTTTTAGGTTCAAAATTTCATTGTGTGGCTCCTCAACATACTTAATTCAAGAGCCTGTTCCTCTGTTGGGTGAAGTAAGGATGCCAGAAATGTGTCCCGAGAGAGGCTCCCCTCTGTTGTACTGGCTATTTCTTGATGAATTTTGCATTGTTCCTAAAAATGTGTGGCTTTGCAGTGGAGAGCGCTCCATTCCTAAACCATGCAGCAGTCTGCAGAGCTGGGTTGTATGGGAGTGTTCCACAAGTGTTCTCAAATGTGAGTTGTGATGGGGTGACAGCAGAGCCAGGCACCTTGCTTTGCGGCTGAACGGAGAACATTATTCAAACTATGATGGGGAGAGTAGAAACCAGTGTGGTGAGCAAAGCCTGTCTCTTCTAGAAACCTGTTTCTAGGCTGTCACTGCAGTAAATAATCGGGATTGTTCCCATCTGCTTCAAAAATATCACTGATCACCACACAGCCTGGCCTCCACCTCTCCAGTCAGAGAACCTGGCACAGCACCAAACCATCACCAAATGCTCTCCCTGACAGAAATGCTTCAAGTGATGGGGAATCCAGGGTATCCCGGTAAGCTTTTCCAAAAATACACACTAAATATCTGCACACTGCTTATAGCCTCTGGTTTTTTACCCTTTCTAACTTTGGACTTTTTATAAAAGCTCTTTTCTCTCAGAAATCTCCTGCACAGAGCTGCACAGACCTTCCTCAAGGTGGGATTCATCTCCGTGAACTTTAGCAGCCTGGAAGACAGCTTTGTGGCCCTCCAGTCAATGGAGAAGGTGTGTCACCTTTTCTTTAGGTGAGCATCTGAGACAGGTTTGTTTTGTGTCTTTAAGGGTTAAATGAGATAAATACTGTCCTCCCTATCAGCAAAAGTCATTATCTTAAAACACTTTTTCAGAGTTGTAGAAAGGCACACAATAAAGCTAAACCCATTCTGTGTTTGTCAGTCCCAAGAAGATTTTATCTAGTGTGACCTTGCGGACATCTGCAGATGGAGATCCCACAACCCCCCTCGGCAGGCCTCTCTATAGCGGTGTCTTCACCCTTGAACAGTCTTCCCTACTGTCCAGACTAAATATTCCTGGCTGTAAATTAAATCCCATCCTTTCCCACCACCAGGGAACATGAAGGACTTCTTTAGTAGGTTACGTACTGTCAGGGGACGCTTTGTTAGCCGTGGAAGGAGGCGCAGGCAGTGGCCTCGCTCCCAGCTCCTCCTCCCCTTCCCCAGGGGACTTTGGGAAGGGCCTGTGTTCTCCCTCAGGAAAGGACAAACTCTGCAGCTTGTTCCTACAGGACACGGGAGTCTGACACGCTTTGTCTTGGCAGTGAAGGGAGTGTGATGGTGTGGGCTTTCAAGTCCATTCAAACTGCTATATAGTTTTCCAAACTCGATATTATTACTTCCTTTATAGCACAAGGTACTTTTTCCTAAACTTGTTACGATGGAAAAGTTCCAGGGATACGCTGTCCACACGCAAGTCAAAATGCATTAGCAGGCCAGGGGCCAGAGGCGAGGGCCAAGGGTGGGGGAGCCATTAATTCGACGGTTTGGCACTGCTTTTCTTGCAATCAAAGGCTACCAGAATCCTTTGAAAATAAAGCTTTGGGAGTGAAGTGTGTCTAAAACCCAGGTGCCAAGGGGAGCTGTCCCGGGGCTGAGGGTGGGATGGAGGCAGAGTGGACTATTCGACTCTGTTGGGGACATCCCTGGTCAAATGAAGAAGCACTTGTACAGCTGTGTTCTCCTGATGCACAGCTCCAGCTGTGGCTACTGGAGATTTACCCACTTGGCTTCAAACAAAGGTGGGTCTGGGATGTTCATCTTGAAGATATCTGGGCTAACTTACTGTATGGCTTCTTCTGAGTCAAAAATGGAGTTTTATTACTGAGCAAGGATGACTTTTGCTTTCTAGTCAATTTTGAGAAGATTTCAGGGGCTTTCTAAGCTTACTCAGGGGCTTTCAAAGCTGGAAAGAAACCGGGAAGTCTGAGGAATCTCTCCCCAGTGATGGTCTTAGCAGGCAGTATTGATGTTTTGGGAAAGCTTTGGAATAATAGTTTGGAAGAGCCCAGTGCAAGCGAGTTGCAGGGCTCCCTGTGTAGGAGATGGACACTCCCAAAGGGCTATTCCTCCAACATATGTTTGACAGCTCTTCATGGCAGGGTGACCTGTCTTCTGGAGAGGTGTTCCGCATGCCATTAACTGTCAAGGGACTCTGGAAGATCAGACGAGACCTCTTCCTTTCAGACAACAGGAACTGGAGAAGGTAAATGGACACAGTGCAGGGGCCCTGTCACTGCTCTGTTCCCCACAAACTGGCAAGTGGCTGTGTAACACAGCACCTCCGTGCTGGGAAAACAAACAGGGAAAAGGGGGAAGAGGAGTTTGGATGAGGCTGTCAGGATTGCTGCTGCTGTCAGTGTCACCTGCCGCAACCTGCCCGGGTCATGCAAAACAAAGTGCCACTCCTCTGGTGACAAGAAGGAGTTACTTTCCCCAAGATGCTCCTGTGAGGAAGACTGGGAGCTCTCTGCTTCTCTGCAGTCCTGGTAACTGTGAGTCAAAGGGGGTGAAGCCTACACTTCTCTTGCTGCTGGGAGTTTTTGGGGACGATGTTTTATTGATACTGAATCCACTTAACATACACAAGGTCAGCCCTGGAGCGGAGTAGACCCGTAGCAGCTGCTTTCCAAGTGCTAACCACCTCCAGTGTGGTGTCACCGGGAGTTACACATGGCAATGATTTCCACAAGGTAAGGAAAAATAACTAAGCCCAAATCACTGCATAGCAGAATGGTCTGCTTTTTTATCTTGCAATATTGTTGGTGTTGGACTGAATCTGCTGTCTTAAAGTATATAAAGACGCTGCTAAATCATCACTATTTCAGCAACTAATTAAGGGGTAATGCTCGTGGTGCAGCCGTATATGAGGCAATAAACGGCTTTGGCGGCTGATTAAACGCTGGCACCGAGGCATTTAATTACAGCAAAAGCCAATTACCATGTGCATATTCCGACACCACGGACATTACTCCTGTTCTATGACAGAACAAGGAAAGGCAATAAACCATGCTATAGACGGATACAGTATAGGACCCTCTAGCTTTGCCAAAACTGCCACCCTCCCTCTCCAGTGGTTCTGGGATGGGGGCTCGGCCTCCATATGGAAGGCTCAAAACAAAGACCCAGAGTAAAAATGCTTTGTAACTTACAGGACTCATTTGAGATCTAGAAACAGGGCCAAATATTGCACATCCTCCCTGCACTCAGGTGCATTTGTAGAACATAATATTCCCACTCTCAGGTAACAGGTGCCTTTAAAGTCAGTGACATTGAAGGAAGAGGTTATGTGTAGCCTTTTTTTCTTTCAGTTATTGCATGGCAGAAAGCATAATCAGTTGCAAAACACCACATGCCATTCTTCAGTTAATTGATTTAAAAGCTGGAGTCTGATTTTCACAGGCTTTCAGCTCTTGCACCATCCGTTTGACTTAACCAGCTCAGCACCTCTTCAAATTAAGCCCTCGCTCTCTTTAACCAATAGTGAATTCTTCCTTTTAAAGGAGTTTCCTAGAGAAATTCTCTCTTAGAAAATCCTTGGCACGAAACCTTAGCCAGCCTTGGCATGCAAACCTGCCTCACGCTGGCATTAACAAGCCTCTTATTTAAATGTTGATGAGCTCTTTGCTGCCAGTTAGCAACGGGAAATGCAGTCTGTGTGTTAAACGAGAGCTGGGAATGACTTCCAAATACCAAAATGTTTGTTAAACTCGCAGCCCACCTCTTTCCCTCCTTGGGAGTGGGAAGCTTCCCAGAAAATTGGCCCCATTTTGCACAGAAACTGCCAGGCAGGATCAGACCACGCATCCCTCTCGTTCTGTGGCCCACGTGGGACCACTGCCAGGAGTGCTGCTTCCCAGGATGCCCCCTGCACCCCTGGTGTGGCCATCTGCCCCGGGGGACCCTTCCCTGAGTCATGTCAGTCATGTCTCACGCTTTGAAGACTCCCCCTATCACAGGGTGCATGTGGGGTTATGTGATTGCTTTCAACCTCCCTCGATATGCAGGGCTCGGGTGGCTGTTCGCTGTGCTGAGAGCTGATGGATTGCACCCCCAAACCTCTTTGGGCCCCCCTAGTTCTCTGCAGTGCTTTATAGAAATGCAGTCCACAAGCTGATTGTGATACTGTATTTATTGATGTAACACTTTAGCTAGACAGGCACCCCCTAAAATTCAGCCTGAGACTCTGAGAACAGAAACAGGTTCTGTTTTCTTGTCACCCCATGGAGGCCAAATGCCTAGTTGCCTCTAAATGAGGAATATCATAAAAGGTGGGGGGTCTTTTGTCCTTCTGGGATTGTTCATTTTCATGATGAATCAAAGGATGAGATTCAAATATTAAATGCCACGCAAGGGAGTCTCCCTGTATCCTTGTGTCACCTTTGCTGCCTTCTGAAATCAACATGTTCTTCAGCCAGGGAGCGCGTAAATTCTTTTGGCTACCACTCACTTTTGGATGAATCTCAACTGTGCATATATACAATGGTCTGTTTCCTCAGTGTTTGAATGAACCAGAAAGGCTTTGTCTGCTATAGATGGGTGCTTTAAATCCCATTTATGGTACATTATATCAGCCTGAAATAGCATCTGTGAGGTCCTTCAGCTGAACCACCATCAGATTTACAGCCACCGCAGAGGAGTTAGCAGGCTGGCTCCAGAGGGCTGTGAGCAGTAACCATACTCTCCTGAAATATTTGCTTTCTCTGCAAAGCTGACCTGAGGAAGAATGTGTTGTTCATTTGAAGATCTCATTTTGCTCATTTATTCAGAGAACATCTTCACTTCAGAATGTAAAAAGATGAGCTTCAGTGCTGAGAGCCAAAGACGTGATCCTTGTTATTGCAGAGCTGGTGACAGCTGCACAGACAGGGAGCTTCCCATGGCACATCCACATATCTGCAAGCTAAAACATGGGGAATTGGAGTCGTTCAGCATCATGGGATGAACAAGGCCATTCAACTAAACACAATCTTCCTCTCAAAACTCTGCCCAGAGTATGCCCAGGACCTCATCTGAAACTCAACAAAGAGAACAGCAAATGCATGCAGTGACATGTTCTCAGTGTTTAGTCTTTCTGCTGCCTTGAAGAGTACTTGAAGCACCTTGGCAAGGCTGCAACAGCAGGGCCAAGATAGCAGCACCAAAAATCTTCCTTGGGAGACTATTCCTTGGTCACTTCCAGTTTGTTGCCAACCTGTGCTCTAATGCAGGCCAAATTCAGGGGAGTTATCCCTACTGCCCTCACTGGAAACATGTGGGGAATGACTGGTTGATGTCAGTTGTCCTGGGGAACTTCAGGAAGCCAGCTGAGACTGGGGAGGTTTTGCTTGATGCTCTGCAGACATGGCCAGTGGCAGCCCAAGCCTCAGATGCTCCCTGTCTGAGCAGGCAGGACACATGAAGAGCGGGCAGAGCTGCCAACTCAAACTGCCAGTGCCCTGTGTTTATGTGAAATTCTTGGCTTTCATTTAAAATAATAATAATCATAATAAAAAAATCTGACCCGCTCAGTTGGTAATGCGATCCCTAAAGAGTCAGAAACCACAAGGCCACTCAAAAAGGCACATAATTCATATGTATATGCTTATAGCTCTTGATTTTTAAGCCAAAATCACGGTGTTTGGAGGCCCAACTCAAGACTTATAAATTCCTAGAGGCTGACAGTAGCAAGTGGGGAAAGGGCAAAATTATCACATGGGGGAGAAAAACGTTGCCAAAGGTATGACAGCAGGTCAACAGGAGGGCCAGGCCTCCTGCCTCCTCCTCGCCTCATGAACCAGCCACACTGCCTGGCCTGGCCTCCTGCCCCAGAGGAAATGAAGAGTCCTTAAGCAATCCTGACTATTTTAGTCTCGTGTTTCCATCCTTCTTTTGATGCTCTTATTTTCAGCAACACATAGATCTTGCAGCATCCCGCTGCTCCCCATAGGATGTCATTCCATCTCTGGGGCTCATGGCCATGGTACTGTGTGCTGATGACAGCTATGGGAGCTTGCAGTAGCTTAACATTTGCATGCCATGAATATGCAGTTGTGAGCATGGCCCAGTTCTCCATGCAGCCAGCCTGTGCATGTCTGCCAGGGACAGCAGCATCCTGCATGTGTCTAGATCCCAGGAGACACCAGTTCCTGGAGCCTTGGGTGACTTTTTTGTGTATGCCTGGCTGTTTATAATCATAAGCACCTGGAAAACCAGCTTCATGTTCAGTACCCTGGGAACTCTGGGCTTGCTTTTAATCACGGCAAAAATCAGGGTCTTCCTGGTTGAGCAGCAATCATGCCTACCTGAGCTTTTTCCAGGATCTGATTTCTGCCTGCGAGCAAAGCACGGAAACCTCCCGGCACACAGCACAGTGCTGGCCAAGGGCACAGCCTGCCCGTGGCTCCTCTCCCTGTCACACTGACTTCTAATTTCTGTTTACACCAGCACAATGTCAAACATCACAGCAGCAGCTCTGGCGGAAGGTGAGTCTGTAAGAACAGAGGTGTCGCTTCCTCTGCTGAGGCCTCTCTAATAACGCCAAGATGCTTTTCTAACTAATTAATTACAGGGCTTTGGCTGAGTTGCTTTAATGATTCCCATCTTCCTGCTGCTGCTCTGCAATCAGCACTACTTGCAGTGCTGTTCAGAGCAACACTGATGCCATCAGAACAGACGGATGAGCGATATGGGGCAGGGGGGCTGGTTTTTAAAGCCAGATGTGCTCTGAGATGGTTGACTTTCTGCTCTCTGACGTACCGTCTTGGAGAAGAGGCTAAAGACATGGTAGGTAGGTAGCTCTAGCAGGCCTTTCAGAAGGATTGCTGTCTCAAGGGAAAAGCTTATACAGAGTGTAAATAGTTCTCACCTTCTCATTAAAAAGCCATAGAGTTCTCAGAATCCAGCTTGTGTGTGCATCCAGTTGACTTGGTGGATCAGAAAAAACTGAAGCTGCAGCCTGGAAACTTTGTTCCTGGACCTTGAATATTGAGACTGGCTGTAGATGGAAAGGCCTAGTCAGAGACAGTACTCCAGCCCACCCATTATTTATGCTCTGGTAGCACAGTAGGGCATGGCCTCCTGTACTTGTAGAAATCAAAAGCTTGGCTCCAAATACTGCTTGTAGACTCAGTAGACAAAGGCTGTGGCACAACTTGACCAGGCTACGCCAGCCACGTACATTCTAGCACGACTCTGTGCAGGGGTGATCCCCAGTGCTGCGGCCACTCACTGCCCACCTCACTCATCGTCTCTTCACGCTGCGGCAGCAGCCCCCTGCCCCAGGCTCGCCCAGTGCCTTCCTGCAGTGGTGATGGCAATCCCCCACCTCAGAAAACAGGATAAGAAGAGTAGGAAATAAAAGGCAGCAAGAGAAGGCAGTTGGGAGAGCAGCAAGTGGGCACAAAGGCAGCAGCCTCAGGAACCAGCTCCTGGATGGGTCACTGCAGAGCAAGATGTCAGGAAGAACTTGAAGGCAAATACTGGTGTTCTGCAAAGCCTGCTCCAGGAGTTTCCACAAAGAAATATTATGATACTTTTCTGAGGTATGTAGGATGGACTAAGCACATTAAAAGAAGTTTTGTGTTGTTTTTTCATACAGCTCTTTTTTATTATTTTTCAGAACTTCTGAATGTCTGTGTAGGTATTCCCATCGCAGCCCCTGTGTCATGAGCCAAACAGAGGTGATGAGACAAAGTTCTGTGAGCTCTATAATTAACAGATGGTCCCCTGAGCAGCAGAAGGGATCAAGCCTGCTTTCCTATGGATCTATGCCATATGTAGATTCTTTGCTAAGAAGGAGCAAATTCTTTCTCCAGTCATTTGGTTACAAAAGGCCTTATTGAGGTAATTCTCTCTGACAAAAAACTTGTTGGAATCTAATATCTTTAAGATTTCTCCACTCCATTCCTTCCCCTCCAGTCTGAGGGAGTGAAATTGGTGAGAGAGTCCTGAAGTTATCAGAGGGTGGGAAAGATGGATGGTAGGGAAAAGCTGGCAAACAGATGAAAGCAAATGCTATAATGTATAATAAAAAACATCTTGGAAGGGGGTGTGTGTATATCTGAAAGGAGATAAATTAAAGTTAGAGACACATTCCCCATGATTTCTTCCTGGGGCACCTAAAACATCAAATAAATGACACACTGGTCTCCAGCACAACAGCTCACCAGCTGAACCTGCTGCACATGGTATAGCTCTTCCAAATACATTCCTGCAGTCAAATATCCAAAGAGTCACCCCTTTGCTGCAGCCTCTATCCCAAGCAGAAGTTCAAACAAAAGTGCTGTGACCTTCCTCTCAGTGTAATTGAAAAATGTTAGCAGTGCCTTTGTACTGGCTTGAAGCTTTTGTGCTGAATTTGCATCTAAAAAGAAGGGGCCTTTTAAGGAGCAAATAAATAAATAAATGGAGGAAACCTTCTATTTGAGCTAATTTTAGGCACATCCATGCTGACAGCTGCTCTTCCCTGATATATCTTAGCCACATCCTGGAGTGACCAGGGGGACTGAGCTCTGTTCATGCCACTATAGCCAAGAAAAGGACTTTGTTTGCTTTGTTTTTAAGAGACTGATGGTAGCTGGCTTTCCAGAGCATCCCTTCATCCTGGCTTCCATTATAATACAGGTGGGAGCAGGGGTGAGGAGTCATGGCATTCGTATGAATGTCCAAGCCACACAAGGCACCGAGGGGCTGCAATTGCTGGACACGGGGGGTCAGGGTGAGGTCTGCACTTCATGGCCTTTTCCCGTGTTGCAGACTGGGGAAGAATCCCTGGAGCAGTAAGATGTGAGCCCAGGAGATATCCCAAACATGCAGTGAACCAGTCTGGGGGTCACCCTGGGGCAGAGAGGCCCTGATGTGCTGCAGGTGTGAGAGGCAGCCCCAGGGAGGGGAGCCAGGCAGGACTCACTGTTGTGAGCCCCCTGTTCAGCTGTCAGTGACTTGACAGATCTGGCCATGGTTCTGGTGAGGTGGAGAGTGGTAGGGAAGGCTTCTTCCTCCTCTGGGTGTGAAGCAAGCCAAGATCTGCACCTTGCTTTGCTTTCCTTGGGCTAACCTTGCATGTCTCCTCACTCGATCTCCCAAGGCATGTAGATGGATAAAACTGAGATGAGCATGGTGGGAAAAGTCCCAGCCCACATCTGCTTGGAGAGTAAAAGGCAACATGGCATAGATGCTGCACTTTCATCTTCACCTGTAGCTTTTATTTTTTTCCCTGCTCAAATTAGAAACTCAGGACTTGTCTAGCTTGGATGATTGTTTCATTTCCTCATTGAAAAGGTGATTACCCCTTTAGTTCTCATAATTACCTAATCAGCAAAAATCAAATCAATCAATGTTAATTTCAACCCTAATATATATTCTGTGCTATTCTATACATTTATGTATATCTCAGAACTCATCCTAATTTCAAGGAAAATATGATTTCACAAGTCAGACCAACTTGCTCAGCATCAGGCTCAGCAGTGTGCCACACATCCTGTGAGCACACAGGGAGGGTCAGCCTGTGACACAGGAAAGCTGGACAAACACATCTGGAAACTGGGATGGGAAAGGCCAGTGCATAACATGAGGTCAGCTGGTCCATACCGTGCCACATGACAGGATGGACCAAAGCTAGCCCAGACAGATGTTTGCCTCTGTCCTTTTCCTGAAAACATTTGAGGATGCAGACCTCGAGGGTACAGACCTCATGGAGCCCCTAGGCAACCTTTTTAGTGCTTAACCATGGTGCTTATTTAAAATATTTAGAGATGGGGCCAAAGTTAAGCCCTCCTCGATGCACTTCAAGCTTATTGTTTTCTGCCCTGCCCACACTGGACTAATGAACTGTGCTCGACTTGGGTTACTTCTTCCTGAGGCAGGTGATGTCAAAAGGTGAGGAACTGAGCCTGGCCTGGCTGGGTAGCTTCCCTACCCATGTCCCTACTGCCCTACTACAAGCCACGAAGAGGGCTCAGCTGGTGCTTGCCTGGCTCACCCTGCTCCACAAATAGGGCTGGAACATTTCTCTGTCTTTGTATGTGTTGGCCTTGATGCTTGTTTACTGCCATGATTCCTACTCCAGAACAGATCTGTGGGGAAAGGAAAGGGTGGAAAAAAGTAGTGTGAACTTAGCAGTCCCCTACCTTCTACTATTTACCCTGATAAGGGCTCAAATGCTTCTTCTGGCATTGGTAATAACAGCAATTCTTAAACCATTGCCTCAACCTAAGTCTTAGCATTGTACCAGACACTGAGATGCCTCTGGCAGGTTTTGCCCCATTTGCACATCTGTGCCCTCCCCATTGCTGACTTGTAGCAGCTCTGCTGGGCAGCCAAGTGTCAGGTGTGTGGGGCCAGGACCCCACCTGCACACTGGGTCCTTGCAGCACCGAGCACAGTGTGTGTGATGGGGGCTCATCTCCACAGCGGGCACCTGCTGTGGAAGGGCGAGAGCCGGACAAGGAGGACCAGGATGACATCGCTGGGAAGTTGAGGCTCCATGAATGCCTCTACCTAGCTCGTCTTGGGGAGGAGGTGCTCCTTCCTTCCTGCAACCTGTGCCCTGCTCCCAGCTGCTCTACATCCCGAGACTGCATCTGGACCTTCTCACCCTTTGGAGGAGGCTGACGTGTGGCTGAGAAGTCGGGAGGGTTGCATGTTTGTGGTTAGCCAAGGCTTGTGTTTTAAAGGATGCTTTGGCCCCTGATGACTTTCTCTCTGTGGGGCTGGCCTCGAGGACAGATGCTTAGCAGTGAAATAACACAGTGCCAGATTTTTAGATGCTGGCATTTACTGTGGTTTTTGAGGAAGTTCTTCTCCATAAAAACACACTTTATTTTTTTCAGGACTTTCCTGAGCAACTCCTGGTACAGGTAAATCCAATTCATCTTTCTTAGGCTGCACATGGTGAAAAATCCTCCTAAAGCCATGTCTGTCTGGCAAATGCAGTGAGCAACCATGGCCTCCCGGCACCCAGCCCCCGCGTGGCAGATGGAGCTGAGCAAGAGGCAGTTTTGTGCTGTTTTGTGTCTTTCAAGGAAATAATTCCTGAAGAGGAGGGAGGGCTCTGCTCCAGGGAGATAAGCAGTCCTGTTGAGCCAGACCTCTTGTGTTTCTTCTGTTCCTATTTCACAAGACAGAATGCTGAGGGATGGTGCAAATCAAGTGTGTGGGAGCAGGGTGGGGAGCCCTGGGGTGCTGCCTGGAAGCCTGGCTCTATCCAACCACCCTTGAAGGGGGAAGCAGACCCTCTGCAGTGCATGACCTGGCTGCACTGCAGTGTTGGACAATAACCCTTTCTCTCAGCCCCGAGCAGCCCCTGCCTGACTGCTCCTGCCAGGCCACGGAGAGAGAGCAGGGCTCGGGGCAATGCTGGCATGCCCGCGGCGTGGGCCTGACTGTGGGGGCATCTCAGGTGCTGTGGGCAGGCTCTGACACCTTGTGTGTGTCAGCCCCTCCCCTGAGCTCTCCCCAGGCCTCCTGCTTTGCTCGGTGGGGTCCCACCTTCACCCCCTGCTCCTGACCCTGCCCACACACACCTTGGTGAGAGGAGGCTCTCAAGGCCCGTTCCCCAACATGCCTCCCTGCAAGAGGGCTGTGCCGGCAGGCTCAGCCAGGAGTGTGCTGGCACCAGGAGACCCCACACACACCCTGTGCCCCAGAGAGGCCAGGCTGGACCAGGAGAGACAACATGGGAGCAGGAAGATATGGCAGGAGCAGGATGGGAGAGAGAATGGGCAGCAGAGCAGGAATGGGACTGGATGAGCTGCTTCATCAGTGTAGGGCGTGGGCAGAGGTGCCCGAGGCTGGGATTTCTCTATGCTTGGACCAAGTGGTGCTGACACAGGTATAGAAGGTGGGAGGGAAGGAAACCCCAGGCCTGGCAAAGGTTGGGGCTGAGAACTGGCATGACCATGTGCCAGAAACAGTGCCCCGAGTGGAGAAATGCTTGTGGCACATCATCAGGGCAGTGCAGCAGCTCGGGGCATGATGGGTCTGCAGGTCTGGCTGGAAGGTTCTCAAAGAACAGAAGGTTCCCAAAGGTCTAGAGCTGAATTAACAGGAGATACTGCACCTAGGTAGGATGGGAAAGCTGTAATGGAGATGCCAGCCTGGGAGAAGAGGAATTGCAAGAGTTCCTCTCAGGTCAGGACCCCAAACTTCATTTTCAGCACTGCCAATTTGTGAGGGTCTCTGGTTCAATGAACCACCTAGAAAACAATGTGGGTTTAATCAGAAACATGGCACAAGATGCCTGTCAGAAAGGTTTCCAAGGGCCAAGGGCATTGCAGTGCATGTAATGGCCAAGGGCTGTCCTTAGAGCTGCAGGGGAAGACACCGGCATGGCTCGGGAGAAGACACCTGACTGGTCACTGGACAAAGGCCCATGGGCATGTGTGGAGTATAGGATCAGGTTGGTCTCTAGCAATGGCAGACACCAGCTACCAACAGGTTTGGTAGCTCAGCTGCTCTGCAATCTGCACATTCAGTCACAGCCAGGAGAGCCTTCCCTTCGGTCTGACCTTCCTCTCTTTACTGTGCAAGTGTCTGGATCTGAAGCAGCCAAGCTCGCCAAGCACAGTGGGTCTGAGCAGCATCTTGTGCTCTGGGTACAAAAGATAAATAAAAGGCCATGTAGGAACTTCATCCTCTTCACTCCCCCCAGTCCCCATTTTCCTGTCTAAGCCCCTGTTCCTCCTGGGATACTGGAATCTCTTACAGGAAAGCAGCCTCAGTTCCCCAACAGTATTTGTCCTGGGCACAAGGGCATCAGAAGCAGGAGCTTGACTGTCAGCAGATCCAGGAAGCACAGGCCTGCATAGTCCCTAGGGGGGAATTATTTGCTGATTGCATCTGTTTCCCAGAAGCATCACTCCAATTCATCCTGGGATTCACGTTTTTATCCAGCAAATAAGCACCTTGGGAGTTTCATTTCCATCTTAGTTGTTAAATTTAGAAGTGGTGCTTCCCCTTCTCCCACCCTCTCCTGCCCGCTTCCCAACGGCTCCCGTATCTCCCCTCCAGCCCCCACCCTCACCTCCAGCTCTCCCTCTTTGTCGCATTACATAGTAATCTGAGATGCATTGGCCGAGCTCCAGGGAACAGAATGTACTTGGCAGGGAGACGGGTCTTGATGTCTGCAAAATGTCGGGAAATGCAGCCAAGAGCTGCTAACTGGGTCATTAACCTCTAGAAGAAGAGCAAGTTGTGGAGCTGTGCTCTGTCTCCCTTCATCTCGCCAATAAAAATGTCCCAGCAATGAGAGAGGGAAGAAGAGGTTTACAGCTTTAAGTCCCAAGCAGTCAATGCAACCACCCCTCCCTGACCCCCCTTCTCCTTACCCTCTCCCCCAGCACAGTATTAAAGCTTATAAGTGGCCTTTTAAAAACCCAGCGGTCCCCAAACAGCTGTCCCTTGGTGCTTGTAAAGAGGCTACTGGAGCAAACCAGTCACTTCCAGCGACATGCTGCTCCTGCTGTGCGTGGTTAGAGGGGCTCCAAGGAAGGGCTTTTTCCTGGGTTGCAGCCCCTGCAACCCTTGTGCAAGTTGGGCCGAGATGCTGCTATCACCCCATGGACCTACATACTCTGCCGTCCCCCGCATAGCTGCATATGGTGTTTTTGGCCACCCCATCCACACGAGTTGCTTTCCTGTGTTGGAAGTGCAGGTTGCAGGCAGAGCTGGCTGGTTTCCCTCCTTGGGAAGAAGTGCAGTGCTGGGAAACAGCAGCCAGCAGGCCAAGGAGGGTCCTGAGCTCACATGACACAGCCCATGATGCTTTGAGAAACTAGAAATAAAGCAAACCAGCTTGTCGATGGGAGTGAGGGCTCTGCAGGCTGGAAGGGGCCGGATCCTCCAAAAACGGGGGTCCTGGCCAGAGTCAGCCAAGGGGCAGGGGAATGGTGCTCCATCTCCAAAAATCCCCATCTCCCCCAATTCTGTGTGTCTGTTCAGTGAGCAGGTCACAGGATGGAGGCTAGTGCAGTGGATGGGAGAGGGGAAGAGAGCTGCCACATTGCCAGACTCCTTCCTCAGAGATGCTTTATTTCCATTCCTGTCCTCTGCAAGAGATCCATCCTTAGGAGAGATTTGGCTGGGCTGGCCAAGGACCCCACTGCTCACTCCCGTGCCTGGTGCCCTCGTGTTGAGACCCGAACACACATTGCATTTGCGCCTAAACCACTCCTTGTTTTAAAACAAGCCACGGGAGTCCCGGGGTTGGGAAAAACACGTGCTGCTTCCCGAAGCGCGGTGTCTCCAGGGGAGCCCGGCCGGCCGAGGTGGGAATGGGCCGCATCCCGGGCGCGGGGGTCCCGCGGCGGAGCGGGAGCCGCAATCCCGCTCCGCCAGTGCCCTCTGCCGGCGAGCCCGCGCAGCGCAGGCGGGGCTCGGCGGGAGCGCAGCTCTGCCGAGGGGGCGCGGGCGGGTCCCGAGGAAGGTTTCCCACCTCTGGGAAATCTTCCGCACGTGGCGCAGTTTGATTTGGTTTTAACTTCAAAGTTCTTGTGCGGCCAGGGAATATTAGTTCCTTCCTTAGCAAATGCGCAGATTAACACCTTCTCCCTTGCCCGGCAAGGATAACTTTGTCACCTGCCAAAAAACTATTAAAGGAATGCCGCCTCCCTTTCTCCAACACGAAACATTCCCCTATTCCCTCACTGTCACGGGCAGTGGCAGTAAAGCCATGCTATAAATTAAGCCACTTCATTCCCTGCTCCTCTTTCCCACCCCACATGGTAATTGCCAAAGCACAAGCTACCCCTGTTCCTCCCAGCTTCCCCCTTCTAGACTTGCTCTGGGATGTCCAGCACCTCTTCTGGGATCTTCTGTAGGAACACGGGCTGGGCAAGGCCAGTCATTTCTAACGTAGAGTGATCCCAAGTATCCACTGATTGCCTGGGTAAACCTCTTTAGAAAAACCTATCTCTAAGGGAGGAGCTGAGTGAAGGCCCCTTGGAAATCCCTAACCCAGATGAAGCAGCAGCTAGTGACATCCAAACCCCCATGCCTATGGCAGCAGCCACAGCCACACTGTCCTCCTTTCAGCAGCATTTCGCTTGGAGGAAATGAAAACATCGGAAAAGGAAACAGGGCTGAAAAGGCTTAGATCCCCAGCGAGCGGGCCTTTGTTTTCCCATTGTGCTCACCCAGCTGAGCCTGTGTTGGAGCAGAGCCCTCCTGCAGCTGGGCCCAAAAGCGGCAGCCAAAGAGAAACCCCAGCAACCATCTGTGCAAGAGGAGGAGGGATGTGCAGGGGCTGGAGCGCTCATCCACGCTGGGGAGGAGAGGTGAGCGGCTGGTGGCACCCACAGCAGCTGCCTGCCCTGAGGAGATGGGACGGTCTTGCCCATTCTGAGCAGAAATAACAGAGAAGGAGCCTCTTCCTGAAGGTCAGAGGAAGCAAAGGTCTTGGAGAGCAGGACATCAACTTTCAGTTGGCTCTGGATCACAGCAGCACTGACCAAGGGTCCTGAGGGCCACGACTGTGATCCGACCTCCCAACCCACAGCAGGGCTGCATGCCATGGCCAACCACTCCATCACCAGCCCATCCAAAAACACCAAAGGCTGTGCCTGTTTCTAGACATCCCAAGGGCTCCTGGGACCAAAAGTGGCTTTTAGGAGTTACCACAGCATGTTGGTGATGCATGTGCTGAGTTCCACATGCAGAGCTGGTGGTAAATCTGACAACAACTCTGGCAACACAGTTTCTCTAATGGAAAGCCCAAAACAACTGGGCATGAGCAAGTGTCCTGCAGAGCACAGCCCTGTCAGCACAGGGGAAAGCACTGCCTTCTCTTTCAGTGAGCAAGGGGTTAAACTAGCTCTGCTTCCCCTCTCTGCCCTGAGGGAATGGTCTGTGAATTAGCCCTGGTCTCACCTGCTGCACAAACTGAAGGGCTGTGAATTCCTTCCAGCCTCAACTACTGCTCCCTCTCTCTGAGGAGACATAGTTTAGATGATCTTACAGTGATTTGCCCTAAAATGACCCGGTACTTCTTGAAGGGAGGTCGCTGCTCAGTGCATGAGAAATCAGTGCTGATTCTGGGGGAGCTGGGCAAGAGGGCAAGACACTTCCCTCTCCCTGTGTCACTGATAAACATCTAGGAAACAATGCTTTGGAAGTGGCAAGGATTCCTCAAGGCTTTTTGTGCCTTCCTTGGGCAGAACAGGTCTGCAGGACCATTAAGCAGCTCTGCTTAAGCTGAAGACTGGGGTGTTCTCAGCAGCCAGTAGAGCCTCCTCAGGTGTCCAGGCTGCCCTCAACCAGAGGTGGCAGAAATATTTCCTTCTCACCTGGACGAAGCTGGAGAATGACGCCTTGGGAACTATGCCTTGAAACAACCCTGTTCAGTCTTTCTTGGCCTAGCTGTGCAGAACATGGTCTGACAAATAAAGCAGCTAAAGACACAGATTTCACAAGGACTTCTTCTGTCCCAGACTGAGGATTCTCTCCACTGAATTTGTACGTACAGGAGGCTGTGATGGAAGGACTGCTCACTAACCCTGCTACTTAACACTACCACAGCTACTAAGGGCTTTTGGAGCAGAATTATGTTGCTGGTGTCATTGCACTGTCATGCTCAAGTCTGGCTGAGGAAGGGTCCCTGGGGTTTCTGTTCAAGTTTTCCAGTAGCATAACATTTGGTGGCTTTTTTAAGTCCTTCTTCCTGGATCTGTGCTATTGCATGAATGTTTTTATTTATTTTTGGAGAAAGATCTTTTAGGCTGCATAATTACTGTGGAAAAAGGCTTGATTCTTAAAGGCTCCCCAAAGTAAATAAATTAAAACAACCAGTACTTGAAAATTTCTCTTGAAGCTAATGATAGGAGAGACTGATGACTCGGGGCCTCTGAACTCCTAGAGCCAAACAACAGTGCTTCTACTTCCTGAAATGCCTTTTTCTTATAGAAGGCTGTTTTCTCCAGTTGATTAAGGATCTACAATGTTTTATTCATGCACAGCCCGGGATTATCAGCAGTGTTTTACATTTCAAACCAACTAGTGCCACCACTTCCCCAGCTCGAGGAAGCTGCATTTCCTCAGAGTAGCTTGAGGCTACTCCTAGAGAAGGTGTCGCAGCTATTACTGTTTGTTACCCTTATTTGTTAACCTCTGGGATGAACTGTTAATGCTTGTCTCTGGTGCTGCCTTGGCTGGCTCAGTTGCCTTTTTTTCTTTTTTTTACTGCACCCGAAACAAGTGATCATCTTTGTATGAGTCAGTGCTGATCCCCGTTGTTGCAGTGAAGAGTCGGATTTTATCCAAATAAGGAGCTGCACTTCAGCACTGGGTACAGCATTTCTTGGATATACATGAGGATGTAGACAGCAAACCTCAGAGGTGCGCGGCTAGCCATGGTGGTATCGAGCTGGTGTCTCTGCCTGTCCAGGGACCACTTGGAGCTTCGAGGCGACCACTTCCATTCCCAAACTGTTAACCCTCCTAGGAGTGGGAAAATTCCCTTTTTGTTCTTAATCCTGCAGGGACTACAGCACACAATGATTTCTGATCACTAAAGAGAGGGAATGGTCCATTGTATTTGTAAATAATTAAGGCCTAACTGCTGAGTCTTACTGAAGGCAAAAGTGGTTAGAACAGCAAGTAATTCAGCCATCAGAAGGAAATACAGGGAGAAACCCCCATCTCTCCTGCCGTTTGGTTACTGCACAGCAAAGAGGGTCATATATTAAAATGTGAGACTGCCTAAGCACTCTGTAATTAACTGCTGTCTATTTAACCAGACAGCTAAAGCAAGTTAATTCAGTGTCAGTTAGGAGACTTATTAAGTGTCTGTGTTTTTTTAACAATTCACTGGTCCATCATTAACTACCCCTAGATTATCTTGTCAAATTGATAATTAAATGCCTCAAAAATTCATTACAGACTCAATATATTAATAGGAATATAATTAAGTAATGTTTGCTTATGTGATCTGCAGTTTATTACCTGCATGCTGATTTATCTCCGAGGCATTTACTAAACCTTAGCTGCAGCCTATTCAGAATCAATAGAGGCCCAGGAGTCAATAAACATCGTATTAGATCCAAACGAGCTATTTAATTGAGAGAACGCATTGAAGTCGTCTTCTGGATCTCCAGTGAGTTTGATGAAGGGTGTGACCTTACAAACAAGAGCTGCAGAACCTGCACTTGATGATTTATGCCTGGGTCACAATCCCCCCCTGAAGCACAGGTTTTTGGTCTAATTTTGTTGACTGTTTGGTTTGGGTTCTGTAGTCTGTCAGAAACTGCCTAAATTGGTCTTACTGTGCTAGTCAGTTGGTGCAGTGATGAATCAGAGGTTCTATTTTGTCTAAAAAGCCAGAGTTAACTCCTCTTGTCCTGTGTAAGGAAGGTAGTCTAATGAATTCCCTAAATTTGTAACCCTTGGACTTTGCATGCCATGTGAATTTTTCAGAGAACGTGCAAGTTGCTTCATTAACTAGTTTGATTAATAAGACACTTTAAATTTTTTAATTTTGCGGAGAAAACAAATGCTTCTTTGACTCTGAATAACTGTAAAGATGGAAGAAAACAACATCTGAGATTTGCTGCACTGCTTAAACACACCAGCTTGTTATTAAAGTCCATTATCAGCGGTTACAGTCTGTGAGGATTAGCCAGCCTGCAGATAGGCTATTGATCAAGAGAAATCTGTGGAGGAGCAATGGCCACCCTTCCTCTGCAGCTGTGTGTGCCAAGAGGTGTCTTGGAGCTGGTGACCTGATGGGAAGAGGAAGGCTGAGCCCATGTCTGGACCCTGGGGTCAGCTGTGGCCATCAGTGCCTTAGCTGTGTCCAGCTGCAGAGCCTGTGTTCCTGATGGGTTTGTGGGCTGGAGCTCCATGTACGGTTGTGTAGCTTTCCTGGTAGTTTTAAAGACTAGGGAAATCTCATTAAGACGGATTTGATTTTGTGCGTACAAATGTATATGAAATGCATGTTTAAAAATGAATAGTAGGCTAGCTAAACTTATCCAAATTGCAGTGTCATAAACCCCATGAGGTAGACAGTTACATTTAAAAGACATTTTAAAAGGTTAAAGTTAAAATAATATAATTGTTGCAGTACTCTTAGGGCCTGGAACTTCCTTTGCTGTTCAGTGATGTTAGGAATTAACTATGCTGTCATGAAGAAGATATTGCGCTGTTCTTTGGCCCAGATTAGGTTAAATTAATTTTTTTACATGGGAGATCACCATTTTTGTTGTACTATTTTCCCATTGTGGCATTATCATAAGCTTGGCGTGGTGGTGGTGGCTGTTACTGCTTTGGTGTCCTACTTTGAGCTGTGGTACTTTTTCTGGAGGGAGGTAGAAGGGAAGAAGCTGCTGCTGATGTATCTGATAGTTCCTTTTTCCCAGTGCCAAATTGATGTTAATCACAGACAACCCACAAAGGAGTGTGTGAATTCAGATCCAAGATAGGCTTTGGCATGGAAGTGTTTTTGGAGCATATCTGGGGTTTAATTTTTTTTCTCTAACTCTAGGCAAATATAGCTTTGTTTTTCACACTTAAATATATTTGGA
The DNA here is from genome assembly GCA_013400975.1 of Atrichornis clamosus. NCBI lineage: Eukaryota > Metazoa > Chordata > Aves > Passeriformes > Menuridae > Atrichornis > Atrichornis clamosus. Next base: position 11,301 of record WBMZ01007968.1, on the reverse strand, counting down.
CTATTTTGTTTTCAAAAACTGGTATCCTAGTGTTTGAATTACACGAAAAGCTGGCCAGATCCAAGCTGAGCATTCCTGGGGGATAGTTCCCAGCAAGCATGCTTGTGTGCATGCAGCCTTTGGTGTCTGCCAGACTCTTCCATAAAGTGATTATACCACTTCAAAAACAACAGGAAAAAAAAAAAGAAAAAATAAAATCCAGGCTGAATTCTGCTCTGAAACACATGCAATTCCAGAGAAGTTGTTTGGCTGTGGGAGTAGAGCTGAAGGCAAAACCTGAGCTGGTATCTTTAGGGCATTTTTCCATGTGTTCTGGATGTGCATTTTCCAGACATGGAACCTTGCAAGTCCTAACCCAGAATGCAAAATTGGTCTTAAATTTACACATGTTGTCTACTAAGAGCCTTTGCATGAGGAATTTGGTTTGGAAATATTTTTCTGCTTCATCCTTTTCTGAGCTTTACTGGAATTAAAGCTGAACCAAACTTTTCTGAAAACTCTGAAATGCTTCAGTAACTTCTGTTTGTTTTCCTCATGCCTCTGTACTTGGCTTCTGGCAAGGACTGAAAGCAGCACTGAGTCACTCAGTAAAGAAGTCTGTTTTGACAGCATCCTCCTGGCCTAAGCAGGAAGTTCTCAAAGTCTGAAGACATTGAGAGTTCTGGATCTTGCACGGTTAAAGCCCAGATGTACAAACCCTAAGGGCATCAGGAGGTGTTTCAGCTTCTGGAGCTGCTCAGACCACACAAAAGTGGCAGCTTGAAGAACCTCACCTATCACTGGGGTTAGCCCAAAAGGTAGCTCCAGCAGAAATCCTTAATCATACAGTAATTTTGAGAAAGAGTCAAATTCTTTGAAGTCTATTTTCTAATGAGACTATTTAAAAAAAAAAAGAAAAGTGGGGGGTGTGGGGAGAAAAAGCTCCATCTTACCAGATTTGCAGCCTCTGTGTATTCTGAGTCATAGCTGCTGGCTGCACTGACAATGGCAGGATTTTTTAATTTGCTTTCCAACCTCTTTAATGCAGTAAGAGGGGGCAGAGCAAACACTGGGCCAGTGATAGGATTGTGTAAGCATCAACAAGACGATAAATTGGCCCATTGGTTTCCCTTGTTTGGATTAATACTCAGGAAGGAAGAGCCCAACTTTAGTCTGAGGCTCCAGCAGGAGTTTTGCAAGGTAGAAACAGGGAATGGGAAGTAAGGAGGTGAGGGGGGATGAGGCCAGTGCCTCCTGAGTAAAAGAGATACCATTTATGAACAGTTGATGCACAGACTAAAAGGCAGCTGTGTTCCTCTGCAGAACGTCATGCTAGCATTGCTTTATATGAAAGGGGCACTGAAACGGATTTCTTCTAAAGCCAAACTTCAGATTTGGCAAATGGATGTTTCCCACTGGTGCTGGTGTTTGTGAGCTTGCAAGGCAAGTCACAGAGGAGGTCATACTGTGTGAATTCAGACACCTTCATCTCTTCTGAGAAGAAGAAGGAAAAAAATATGCAATATATGTGAAAGGGGAAGAGTTAGGTCTCTTTTGATATTTGCTACCATATCGCCTGCCATGAGAAAGTAAGTGCTTGTTAACACTTCCTACGTGGTGGGATGTGGCACACCACACTCCTCACCCTGCACACAGAAGAGGAAATCACTGATAACTGATAGCTTGTTGTTGGGGCTACCTCCTCCTAGTTATCTAAACTGTTATAAGATATATGAAGGCGAAGAAAGGCAGCCCCCTTTCATTTTGGTTGTGTGCTAAATACTGCTCTTCACTAGTGAGCTGCCTCTGAGTCCTCACCCTGAAGCAGTTGTATTTTAGTACCCAATATAGCACTTTGTGAGATGTGAATGGCCACTTGCTCCGTACGCCCATAGCCAGAATTCTCCAGCAGAGTTTATTTTAAAGCAGTTCCTATCATTGTGTTCATAGATGACTTTGGATACCATCTGGGAAAAATTGGTCTTTTAAAATTTCTCTTTATTACCCTTGGGATATGTATTTAAGGCATGAGATGCTGAGAGATGTACTGAGGACTGTAAAAGCAGCTTGAAGTAAAGATGTAGGAGGAAAAGTACTCAAGCTGTTTTTCTGCTTTTGCAGTTGAAAGGAAACTCATGATATAGCAAATTTTAAATGGCACAAGAAATTCTGCTGTCTTCTTCAACATGGCAGTATTAGGCCAGCTACAGGGGTAGCAGCTGCTCAGCCATTGTATAATTGACATCACTGATAATGACCTTGGATCCATAATTACAGTTTGCAAGGACCAGGACAAAAAAAAAAAAAAAAACCAACCAAAAAACCAACAAACAAAAAAACCAAAAAACCGACCCTTAAAAAAGNAGAAAAAAAAAAAAAAAAAAACAACCAAAAAACAAACAAACAAAAAAACCAAACAACCGACCCTTAAAAAATCACAAACCTGTGTGAGTGAGCATGTTGGAATGCAATGAAGGCTGAAAAAATCCTGCCTGTCCCAGGGCCTTGTGGGGAGTGAGATGTGGGCTCTTGTGCTGGGAGAGGTTCCAGCTCTCTCTTGATGATACTGAGCAGTTAACCACAAGTGCTGCCATTTTAGGAGAAGGCCAGAGAGATTTCTATTAGAATACACTGCTCTGAAAGAACATATCTTTTCCCCTGGGAATAAATAAGCAGGTTCCTGCCAGTAACACCTATCTACAGCAAGGCACAGAGGGCCTGCTGCCTCCAGGTATAATCAGTACTTAAAAAACCCATGCTGGCACATGTTGCACGTGGATACCTCCTTTATGTATTTGAGAGCTCAGACTTTGATTGCCACCTGAAACTGGATACTGTAGTTTTCTTTCCTCACTCAATGGGTCATTTGGTTATGATCCTGTATCCTTTCATGAGGCTCTTCAGAATTCCATGTAACCTTTATCCATTTCTCTTTCTAGCAAAAATGTACTTCAGGAAATTCCATAATTGCACATCTCTATATGGTGAGGTTTGGCACAAAAAAACAGATGTGAGGTTGACTTCTTTTTCCTCCCTTTAACTTACAATGTTTAAGTTGGGTTCCTTCACAGATTCAGAAAGCAATTTCTGCTGGGTCATGCTGGTCAAATGAAGAAGAAAAACACACTGAGTTTTCTGCTGCAAGTTGCCTTTACAGAAAATGCCATGGTATTACTGTGCATAGAGACTTGACCGTTCAGGTCCCATGGAACTTGTCTTGAGCTGCAAACAGCCACAAAACCATAAATGGATGAGGTAGTTCTCAGAGTCTGCAGTGCTTCCATGCTCTGGATTTCTCTCAGGTTATGCTCTAGACTGAGGACCCTCTGGCTGTTTAGGGAGGGGACTCCAGTTTCCTTTAATAAATAATGTTTTCCTGTGTTTGGGAAATGCTAATCATGGTTTGGCAGCTACTGAAACATAATGTATAAGAAAAGTAAAGCTGGATGAGCAGAATTTTCTTACAGAGCAGTTCATGTTGCATTCCCGGAGTGGGTTATGCACCTTTTTTACTGTGGGGTCAGAGGTCTGAACCTATTCCTTTCAGAGCTGCCTTGAAATTTCATTAAATAGCTGCTTTCATGAGGCTGGTTCTTAATCAGGCGGCCTCTGATACCTTGTGGAAGATGGATTCTGTCAAGCTAAATTTGGGATTATTTGTGATGAAATTAAAAATAAGGTCAATAAAGATGCTTGTGGTTTGAGACTCATAAAAAATATTTGTCTTGGTACTCATAACACTTAAACTAGAATGATTCAAAATCAATGTGACAAAGGATTAAACACTGGCTTGGAAGCACATCCCAAAATGTCATTGTAAACAGGAAATCAGAACTGAGGGGGAGTATTTCTTGTGGGGTCCCCAAAGCACTTTGCGGCCCCAAATAGCCGACTGATTTAAGAGTGGCCAAGCAGAAAACAGGGAGTCAGTGGTCAGCCTGGCACAAAGCCTGGGTGAGGACACACAGCAACCTGGGCCACGCTTAGAGCTGGGCAGGCAGAAGGCCGAGCTCTCCAGAGTCACCCACGGCCCAGAGGAAAGGTCTGGATGCAGCCGCCTCCTTCTGCCGCTGCCATTTGCACGGGGCTGCTGGGGCAGTCCAAGAGCATGCACTCCTTCAGGGAAAGGAGGAGGAAGAGCAAGGAAATGTCTGAATGGCAGCTGTCCCTTATGAGAAGCGTGTTAATTAAATAGCAAACACTGCCAGGGTGCCAGAGTTCCTGTCTGGCTGTCCAGTGTGTGCTAGAGGAGTCCTCACTGGTACAAGCATGGGCCTCTGCAGTTTTGGGTGAGGTTGCACTAAAGAAGTTGCAATGTAGAAGAGAAGTTGCTTGTGGCATGTAAAGAATGAGGCTGTTGTGGGCAGGATGCCTTGAGGTTCCTGACCTCCTAGACAATGGAGAAAGGACCCTTCTTTGGTGCCAGTGTATGCTTGCATTCCGACAAAATGGGGTTCACTTCAACCAAACATCCAGTCATTTTTCCTGCAGCCTTTTCCCTATGCCTTTGGAGCTCAGGACGGAGATTTATGCTCCTAGAGCACTGCTTTCCCCTGCTGCTGAGTTTTCCTTTCACCCTCTTGGCACAGGGTGGACTGGGAGAGCTCAGACTGAGACTTGGGCAGAAGAGCAGAAGCTAAACGTGGCATCTGAGAGACTAAACAACCACGATCAAGTCATGTACAGGCTGTGGGGCTGAATTAATGCTATTCCTTGTAAGGCAGAAATTACAGTGGTATGCATTTCCAGACCTCAATATAGGTGTAGCTGGAAGGAAAGAGCTATGGGGCAGCAGGTCCTCCAGCTCTACATAAAATATAAGAGTGTTTCCATTACTGCCAGAGATACTCCTCCATCACAGCGACTAAACAGTAAGACTCTGCAATCATCCTCGCTCTCTTCAAAGCAGGGGACAGGTTTATCACTGGGATAGGCAAAGTCTCCATTTAAAGCCTGGCTCAGCTCTGTCAGAAGCACACAGGGGAGTCAGGGCATGGGGACAGCTTGGGTTTGGTCAGTTTGAGACCTGGAGCAACACTTAAGGGGGCTACTTCGGGGGGAAATAAGAGGCAACATGGGCATGCTCACAGGTTACTCCTAACACCACTGATTGTGTGTCTTTACAACTGTGATGTCCTGTGCATGTCCTCTGCCCACTGATGGGGCCATCTCCTGCCTCACCCTGGTGCTGGCTGGATGCAGAGCAGCTGGTGGAGGCTACAGAGGCAGCACCAGCTCTTGCCTGCAGACAGTGGGAATCTTTTAATATTTTAGGAGTAGGGAGGTCAGGCTGGGTTTCTGGGCCCTGTGAACCTTTTTTTTTTTTTTTTTTTTTTATAAGGGCTTAGTTCTGTTTAGTTTTGCTTTTAAAGGGTGAAGAGCGGGGAAAAAACAGCTTCCAGAAAAAAACAACAGCTTGAGCTCCAGGAGCCAGATCTTAGCATGAGAACCCGACCCAACGTGGGGGAGGGCTGTGTCAGATCGCTGCATGCCCGAGGAGCAAGAACTCGCTGCCTGCTGAAAAGCCGCAGAGCTCAGACCCTATTTGAAAGAGTAACATCTTTGATATAAAAAAAACAACCAACCAACAACCCAAAACCACCCAGCCAATAAAAAGCCTCAGACATACAAGATCCCATTCATGGTGGGAGGGATTTAGTGGAAGTATTTTCCTTCTTAAAGGTTTGGCACAGCCTTAAAGGAGTCTCTTTAAAAGCTTCCAGAGCCGATTATATTTTGGATTGTGTTTCAAATCACCCTTCCCCCCATGTTTGGTGGGTCCTCAAACAAGTTCCCAGAATAAATTAGACATAACGGTAGCTGGATTTATTTTATTTTTTTTCTCGAGGAGGAGGAAGGAATAAATGACACCAAATTCTGTAATGGAAAGAAAAAAGAAAAAAGTGTGTATCGGAAACTGCTGCTGAGTGACTCATGCTGCCAGACAAATGGAACCTCACTCATCACTCCATCTTCATCCTCCTCTGGTGAGAGAAAAAGTCTTGGAAAAATATCAGCTCACCCCCCCGCCCTGCTGCTTCTCCCATGGCATCTGTACACAGGGACACAGTCCAAGCCACAGCGATGGCTTCATGTGCTTCTTGGGGCAGGCAGGCTTTTTTTTTATTATTTTAATAGCCAACTAGGAAAAGCCTCTGAGGTGACCTTGGAAAAATGTATGCACCAAAGGAAAAAGTTGTGGAAAGGGAGGGAGGGCAATGTTGCAGTCCCTGTGTGCTTTATGTTTGGCGACTCTTTTTCCTTCATGATGTTTTTCCAAATTTCCACTGAAATAAACTTGCAAGTTATTATTATTTTTGTTATGAATGGGAAGAGAGGTGAGGATGTGCCATGTGAAAGGCAGAACGAGCCGGGCACAGTTCTGACTTAAATAAATGCTGTGTCATAAAAGTATAAAGGGTAGGGCAGGAGGAAGGGTGGAATGCAAAAAACAATTGTTCTATTTCTCCTCTGATTGGGAGAATAATTGGGATTTTTATGAAGCGTATAAACTGTATACAAATCAAATATGTTTTTATTGACATAAAAATGGGGGGAGTCTTTCTTCTTTTTTTTTTTTACCCCTTCTCAAAACATCCTCAGAACTGCTTGGCACTGCCTGACAGAAAGCTGTTTAAAATGCAGCTTTTCAGACTGCCCATTCCAGTCAGCCCTGCTGTGGGCACAAGGACTATTAGCCAGTGGCAGCCCCTTCCCAGCAAGGGCCTTTTCAGCTGTAGGACAGTGGGGTTGAGCAGACACACGCAATGGCTGAACTCCACCTCCCAAAATCATCTTGCCTAAGGAGATGCCATGTTTTTACAGGCAGTAGGTTCTTGTTTTCCCTCAACAGGTTACTTCTCCCTCTACCCTGAGATGCCTGGAGTTCGACTGTTCATGGTGTGAAAATGGCCATGAAGAATCTGTTCTTCTCTGCTTTTTGTGGTTGAGATCAATCCCATGCCTTCTGCAGTGCTCCCAGTTTCCCCCTTATCTTCCCCTTATAACTCTTCCCTTCTTCTAGTGCCACGCGCTGTCTCCAGCTCCAGGCTTGCACATCACACCATCTGCAGAGCTGGAGGGGCTCCCAGGACACTGGGTAGGAGTGGTGGCAAGAGCAGAGGGTGGCTGTGACAGCAGTTTGGGGTGGCCAGAAGACATCCGAGGACGCAGGAAAACAGCACAGGGACACTTTGCCTAAGCTGCTCCTCAGGGGTACACATGGACGCGATAAGAGATGTTGCTGGTGGCAGCAGCTGCAAGTCCCTGACCTGAGTGGGCCCTGTGGAGCTTATCCCTTGTGCTCCTTCCCTCATTTTCCGTATCTTTCCCTGGGGTGTCACAGCCCGTGGCACGATGCTCCAGAGCCGGCTGCTGCTCCCATCCCTGAGCTGCTCTGTGCACGGATGTGACAGCGGCCAGCCCTGCTCCCAAACCCAAATGCCCCGGGGCAGAGCAGGGAGAAGCACCCGGCTACTTCCCAGCTGAGGCCTGGGAGCAATTTCAGCCAAGGAATGACTTTCATCTGGAGCACATTAGCCATGGGTGGTGCTGCTGGGGTGCAGCAGCTCTACTTAAGGCAGCCTCTGCCAGCTGCTTTTGGGCTATCAGCAGTGGAGGGGCTGTGCTAAGCTGGGGTCGTGGGTGCTCTCCTGTGGGCTGAGGTTCCCCAGGAGAGCTGTTCCTGTGATGGGAAATCCTTCCCGACTGTAAGTGCAAGGCTTCACCCACCTTTCCTCCCCTACCTCTTCCCTTTGCTTCATTCCACAGGAAAGCGATCATAGTATCAAGTGTTTCTTAATAAGTTTTTAGGTTGATGACTAATTTTTCAGCTATGCTGAATGACAGGTAATGGTAAGGTATTAAGCCTTGCTATGAAATAGGTGTCCAAGTGAGAAAAGCATTAGGAAAGCTGTGAAGGAGAGGGAGGTTTTTGGAATATTGCAGTTTCAGGAAAGCCTCTGTTCAGTGGTTCTGTGCCCAGGAGGCTGAAACCAAGCCATTGCCAGGTAGAAACCCATAAGAAAATGAGCATTGGTGGAGCTCATGTTTGTGGCCTTGCCTTGCTGGCTATGGGAGGGAGACCTAAGAGGTTTTCTCATAAAATCCTCATCCTACCCTGGGAGAGGATATTAGATTTCAATCTAGGCTTTGCAGATGGGCCTTAAATGATCTGGAGGGCTTGTGAAAAACACGAGGAAGTAAGATGTGGGTTTGGATCCCAAACCTCCTGTTCCTAACAAGGAGCCATGTGAGTGCTGCTTTGGAGGCTTTCAGCTCTGAATTGCTGGATGCTCCCTGCGGTGATTGCATTTGTGGTGCCCCTCAGGCTCCCAGGCACTTTGGGCTTGACAGACTCGTTGCTTTTGGTTTATGGTCCCCATTTGGGGACTGTAAGTTCCAGGCAGGGTTGTGCTGTGCCTTCCCCTGTCTCCAGCTGCAGCCTTCCATGAAGATTTAGCTGAGGGGAGTGGGGAAGTGAACAAGAAGAGGATGAATTCACCTTTTTGTGTAAGTCAGCTGATGTGCTGTATAAAATGCAGGTCTAGGTTTTGAACCTAGAATTTTCTTTAATAACAAACCCCGGTCAATGAATGTAAAAGCCCCATGCAGAGCCTTTTACTGTGTTAGTCATAGCTTGAATCCTTTATGTTCCCCCTTCTAATGGCAAGTATTATCCAGCATGCCTTGTTACAGTGCAGTCTTTGGAGGGTGTGGAAGTTAGTAATGATGGTGCCTGAATGCTGTTCCAGAGATCGCTGCTACAATTCACAGCAGATAATAGGAGCCACAGCCAGACGGATAATAGAACTGACTGAGACCCATTTATTGCTAAGAGACTGTCTGAATATTTGTACACAGCCTGAGCCACTCCACCCTCCTCCATCACATTTCCCAGGAAAGGGGGGCTGGGGAAAAAAAACCCCAAAAACACAAGCCTAGGGCAGAATGGGGAGGAAGGGACAGATTTGCAGACTCTGATGCATGCAAAGCTTTTTTTTTTTTTAATGGCCCTTGTGACAACAAAGCCAGAATGGCGTAGGCTGCTACTGTACTTACAGCCTGCCTATGCCAGTGAAGGTGTCGGATGACAACAGGAAGCAAGTGGTGGACTTGGGATGGGAGCCTGTCTGAAGCCTAAACAAACATCTGATCCCAAAGTCACCTTTCCTTGCAGGTAAACAAGCAGCAGGGAAGTTTGTGATGGGTTGCAGGCAAAGCCAAGATCAGGGATAACTAACAGAAGTAGCCACACTAGAAAAAGTCGACCTTATTCAGAGCAGCATAATTCACTTGCCAAATTTTCTTGGTCTTCACATGCTTGCTAAGGTGCTTAGGCCCTGCAGAAGCTGTCTGGAGAGGTAATTTGTGTGCCAAAATGTACATGCGTCGTTCAGTTACTCGGGGTTTTTGGTGTTTCCCTGAGCCTCTACTCACCTTTCCCTGTCTTGGAAGTGTGGATAGTTTTTAAATAGCATAAAAAGTTGGGGGAACTTTTTTCTTGCTTTCAGAGGATTTTCTAATGTGGTGTTTGTGTATGTGGAAATTAAAATACTTGTAGCTTGTATTCCTGGTTGTTGCTCTTCATCTTTCAAGGAGGCCTATAGCTGTTAGCCCGTCTCTTATCCCTGGTGCTGGCTCTGTCTGTTCAGTATCTGTTCTTTTCAGGGTGTTGGTGAGGAGCAAGAAACAGGCAGTGAAAGTCCAGCCCAGCAACAAAGGGAATATTAATGATGGGATCTCTTCCTACTTTTTTTTCAAGGTGGTGGAGGGTAGGGATGTTAAGCTGCAGTGCTCCTAGCTCTGGGCTACGACTGTGGTTTGGTGCAGGCTGAGGAGGGCAGCTTTGTGGTAGTTCACTGATGGTCACTGCTGGCAGCAAACCTGGCTGTGCTCTTGGAGGAGCTGAGGCCCTGATGGAAGCAGAAGGTGTGCTGTGAGAGCTCCCTACCTGCCTGCTGAGCCACGACTGATGGCCCTCTCCCACTGCCTTGGTTTCCTGGTCCCTCTGTCAGCACATCTGGATTCTGCCGGCGTGTAAATCCAGCCTTGCCCCCACCTTACCCTTTGCTTTGAAACACTTTGTTTGTGGTGTTAAGAGCATTTCTGAGAGTCTGTGATCTGAGGCACTCATGGGTCCCAAATGTCAGAGCTGCTCAGCCAGCATGGAGTCCTTGCCAAGCCTATCTTCTGTGACCATTCATTTTTACATGCCACACTTTTTTCCCCTCCCCTTCATCCCAGAGGTACTAAGGCCTTTATTGGTAGAACAGTTTGTTGGCAGCACTTCTTTTTTTGTGGTCCTTGGAGGTCATTGAGGTTGTTCAGTAGTGATCTAGGTTAGACTTGTGCTAAGGAGGAAAAGTCAGCTCTGTTTTGATTGCAAACATGTTCAGCTGCAAGCCTGTTTTCACCCCTGGATCTGATCATACGCTGTCAGTTGTTGACAGCAAACATGTGGGGGAGATAAGGGCTTTGATCACCAACCAGGGCACCTGGGCTCTGTTCTTGGCTTTGAACAGGTGTGTGAACACTGAGCACCTTGTATCACCCTCATCAGGACTGGGAGCTGATCTGGGCAGGGACAACCTCTGTGTTCTTGAGGCTGGCTGATCGGGGCTGACCGACTCTGCCTGTGAAGGACAGCGAGGGAGTAACAAGAGCACCTCTCTGAAAGGGGGAGATGTGTATGGGCAGTGGAAAACCAAGCTGCTGGGTGCTCACTTACCCCTGGACACAGCAGGTGTACAATGCTGGGGAGTCCTGTGCCACCCTAATAAGGGTGTGAGATGCAAGACCAGAAATAAGAACTCTCCACTGTAGGCTTCTCCTCCCACCCCCTTCTTCTTTCATATTTTCTTTAGAGCCCAGAGTTCTGTAATATGGGGTATTGCCCAAATCTGTAGCATAGCTCTGCAAAATTCCCAGTATCTTGAGTAAATTAATGAAGGCATGTTGTTTTCCAGCTGGTTGGAAGAGATCTTTGTCTTGGAGAGCCTTTCCTCTTGTGAGACTTCCCGTGGGAGGTTATGTGCAATAAGCCTCTTGCTAGCAGCAAATACTGGTCTTGAAGCATTTTCCTGAAGCTTTTCTGGATGGTGGAGGGATGAGATTTCTCTTCTACACTGAAATTAAATGTCAACATTTTACAACCCATCAATTGGCCCTTTTAACTGAAAGATCCCACCAATGCTCTGGGTAGACAGTGTTTGCTTTTTTTTCTCCTTTTAATTTTTTTTAAGATGGTGTAGGAAGGGCCGCTTCAGGGCAGTGGTTAAGAGAACTGTACAACTCCAATATTGAGAAATATGTTCATCACAA